>OZ010638.1:8512891-8920101 GCA_963932165.1 Pimpla rufipes
CGTGTTTCGAGCGTTTCTGAGAGCACAGCTCCGTGTAAATGTGTCAAAAACCTGCATTCTACTAAAATACACAAGATCCACGTGTTAAAAGTCGTCTGGCACAGCTGTGGCGAACGAAACGTCGAAGAACACCAAAATCGTGATATCGCATGTTTCGAGCGTTTCTGAGAGCACAGCTCGGTGAAAATGTGTCAAAAACCGTCATTCTACTAAAATACACAAGATCCACGTGTTAAAAGTCGTCTGGCACAGCTGTGGCGAACGAAACATCGAAGAACACCAAAATCGTGATATCGCGTGTTTCGAGCGTTTCTGAGAGCACAGCTCGGTGAAAATGTGTCAAAAACATTCATTCTACTCAAATACACAAGATCCATGTGTTAAAAGTCGTCTGGCACAGCTGTGGCGAACGAAAAATCGACGAACACCAAAATCGTGATATCGCGTGTTTCGAGCGTTTCTGAGAGCACAGCTCGGTGTAAATGTGAAAAAAACCTTCATTCTACTCAAATACACAAGATCCACGTGTTAAAAGTCGTCTGGCACAGCTGTGGCGAACGAAACATCGAAGAACACCAAAATCGTGATATTGCATGTTTCGAGCGTTTCTGAGAGCACAGCTCGGTGAAAATGTGTCAAAAACCGTCATTCTACTAAAATACACAAGATCCACGTGTTAAAAGTCGTCTGGCACAGCTGCGGCAAACGAAACATCGAAGAACACCAAAATCGTGATATCGCGCGTTTCGAGCGTTTCTGAGAGCACAGCTCGGTGTAAATGTTTAAAAAACCTTCATTCTACTCAAATACACAAGATCCATGTCTTAAAAGTTGTCTAACACAGCTGTGGCGAACGAAACATTGAAGAACACCAAAATCGTGATATCGCATGTTTCGAGCGCATCTGAGATCACAGCTCGATGTAAATGTGTCAAAAACCTTCATTCTACTGAAATGCACAATATCCATGCGCTAAAAGTCATCTGACACAGCTGTGGCGAACGAAAAATCGAAGAACACCAAAATCGTGATATCGCGTGTTGCGAACTTTTCTGAGAGGACAGCTCGGTGTAAATGTGTCAAAAACCTTCATTCTACTCAAATACACAAGATCCATGCGTTTAAAAGTCGTCTGGCACAGCTGTGGCGAACGAAACATCGCAGAACACCAAAATCGTGATATCGCGTGTTTCGAGCGTTTCTGAGAGCACAGCTCGGAGAAAATGTGTCAAAAGCCTTCATTCTACTGAAATGCACAATATCCATGCGCTAAAAGTCATCTGGCACAGCTGTGGCGAACGAAAAATCGAAGAACACCAAAATCGTGATATCGCGTGTTTCGAGCTTTTCTGAGAGCACAGCTCCGTGTAAATGTGTCAAAAACCTGCATTCTACTCAAATGCACAATATCCATGCGTTAAAAGTCGTCTGGCACAGCTGTGACGAACGAAACATCGAAGAAAACCAAAATTGTGATATCGATTGTTTCAAGCGTTTCTCAGAGCACAGCTCGGTGTAAATGTGTCAAAAACCTTCATTCTACTCAAATGCACAATACCCATTCGCTAAAAGTCATCTGGCACAGCTGTGGCGAACGAAAAATCGAAGAACACCAAAATTATGATATCGCGTGTTTCGAGCGTTTCTGAGAGCACAGCTCCGTGTAAATGTGTCAAAAACCTGCATTCTACTAAAATACACAAGATCCACGTGTTAAAAGTCGTCTGGCACAGCTGTGGCGAACGAAACGTCGAAGAACACCAAAATCGTGATATCGCGTGTTTCGAGCTTTTCTGAGAGCACAGCTCCGTGTAAATGTGTCAAAAACCTGCATTCTACTCAAATGCACAATATCCATGCTTTAAAAGTCGTCTGGCACTGCTGTGGCGCACGAAACATTGAAGAACACCAAAATCGTGATATCGCGTTTTTCGAGCACATCTGAGATCACAGCTCGGTGTAAATGTGTCAAAAACCTTCATTCTACTCAAATGCACAATATCCATGCGCTAAAAGTCATCTGGCACAGCTGTGGCGAACGAAAAATCGAAGAACACCAAAATCGTGATATCGCGTGTTTCGAGCGTTTCTGAGAGCACAGCTCGGTGTAAATGTGAAAAAAACCTTCATTCTACTCAAATACACAAGATCCACGTGTTAAAAGTCGTCTGGCACAGCTGTGGCGAACGAAACATCGAAGAACACCAAAATCGTGATATTGCATGTTTCGAACGTTTCTGAGAGCACAGCTTGGTGTAAATGTGTCAAAAACCTTCCTTCTACTAAAATACACAAGATCCATGTGTTAGAAGTCGTCTGGCACAGCTGTGGCGAACGAAACATCGAAGAACACCAAAATCGTGATATCGCGTGTTTCGAGCGTTTCTGAGAGCACAGCACGGTGTAAATGTTTAAAAAACCTTCATTCTACTCAAATACACAAGATCCATGTGCTAAAAGTTGTCTGACACAGCTGTGGCGAACGAAACATTGAAGAACACCAAAATCGTGATATCGCATCTTTCGAGCGCATCTGAGATCACAGCTCGATGTAAATGTGTCAAAAACCTTCATTCTACTGAAATGCACAATATCCATTCGCTAAAAGTCATCTGGCACAGCTGTGGCGAACGAAAAATCGAAGAACACCAAAATCGTGATATCGCGTGTTTCGAGGTTTTCTGAGAGCACAGCTCGGTGTAAATGTGTCAAAAACCTTCATTCTACTCAAATACACAAGATCCATGCGTTAAAAGTCGTCTGGCTCAGCTGTGGCGAACGAAACATCGAAGAACTCCAAAATCGTGATATCGCGTGTTTCGAGCTTTTCTGAGAGCACAGCTCCGTGTAAATGTGTCAAAAACCTGCATTCTACTCAAATGCACAATATCCATGCGTTAAAAGTCGTCTGGCACAGCTGTGGCGAACGAAACATCGAAGAAAACCAAAATTGTGATATCGATTGTTTCAAGCGTTTCTCAGAGC
This sequence comes from Pimpla rufipes, assembly GCA_963932165.1. Classification (NCBI taxonomy): domain Eukaryota; kingdom Metazoa; phylum Arthropoda; class Insecta; order Hymenoptera; family Ichneumonidae; genus Pimpla; species Pimpla rufipes. Next base: position 8,515,877 of record OZ010638.1, read on the forward strand.
ACAGCTCGGTGTAAATGTGTCAAAAACCTTCATTCTACTCAAATGCACAATATCCATGCGTTAAAAGTCGTCTGGCACAGCTGCGGCGAACGAAACATCGAAGAACACCAAAATCGTGATATCGCGTGTTTCGAGCGTTTCTGAGAGCACAGCTCCGTGTAAATGTGTCAAAAACCTGCATTCTACTAAAATACACAAGATCCACGTGTTAAAAGTCGTCTGGCACAGATGTGGCGAACGAAACATCGAAGAACACCAAAATCGTGATATTGCATGTTTCGAGCGTTTCTGAGAGCACAGCTCGGTGAAAATGTGTCAAAAACCGTCATTCTACTAAAATACACAAGATCCACGTGTTAAAAGTCGTCTGGCACAGCTGCGGCAAACGAAACATCGAAGAACACCAAAATCGTGATATCGCGCGTTTCGAGCGTTTCTGAGAGCACAGCTCGGTGTAAATGTTTAAAAAACCTTCATTCTACTCAAATACACAAGATCCATGTGTTAAAAGTTGTCTAACACAGCTGTGGCGACCGAAACATTGAAGAACACCAAAATCGTGATATCGCATGTTTCGAGCGCATCTGAGATCACAATTCGATGTAAATGTGTCAAAAACCTTCATTCTACTCAAATACACAAGATCCATGCGTTAAAAGTCGTCTGGCACAGCTGTGGCGAACGAAACATCGCAGAACACCAAAATCGTGATATCGCGTGTTTCGAGCGTTTCTGAGAGCACAGCTCGGTGTAAATGTTTAAAAAACCTTCATTCTACTCAAATACACAAGATCCATGCGTTAAAAGTCGTCTGGCACAGCTGTGGCGCACGAAACATTGAAGAACACCAAAATCGTGATATCGCGTTTTTCGAGCCCATCTGAGATCACAGCTCGGTGTAAATGTGTCAAAAACCTTCATTCTACTCAAATGCACAATATCCATGCGCTAAAAGTCATCTGGCACAGCTGTGGCGAACGAAAAATCGACGAACACCAAAATCGTGATATCGCGTGTTTCGAGCGTTTCTGAGAGCACAGCTCGGTGTAAATGTGAAAAAAACCTTCATTCTACTCAAATACACAAGATCCACGTGTTAAAAGTCGTCTGGCACAGCTGTGGCGAACGAAACATCGAAGAACACCAAAATCGTGATATTGCATGTTTCGAGCGTTTCTGAGAGCACAGCTCGGTGAAAATGTGTCAAAAACCGTCATTCTACTAAAATACACAAGATCCACGTGTTAAAAGTCGTCTGGCACAGCTGCGGCAAACGAAACATCGAAGAACACCAAAATCGTGATATCGCGCGTTTCGAGCGTTTCTGAGAGCACAGCTCGGTGTAAATGTTTAAAAAACCTTCATTCTACTCAAATACACAAGATCCATGTCTTAAAAGTTGTCTAACACAGCTGTGGCGAACGAAACATTGAAGAACACCAAAATCGTGATATCGCATGTTTCGAGCGCATCTGAGATCACAGCTCGATGTAAATGTGTCAAAAACCTTCATTCTACTGAAATGCACAATATCCATGCGCTAAAAGTCATCTGACACAGCTGTGGCGAACGAAAAATCGAAGAACACCAAAATCGTGATATCGCGTGTTGCGAACTTTTCTGAGAGGACAGCTCGGTGTAAATGTGTCAAAAACCTTCATTCTACTCAAATACACAAGATCCATGCGTTTAAAAGTCGTCTGGCACAGCTGTGGCGAACGAAACATCGCAGAACACCAAAATCGTGATATCGCGTGTTTCGAGCGTTTCTGAGAGCACAGCTCGGAGAAAATGTGTCAAAAGCCTTCATTCTACTGAAATGCACAATATCCATGCGCTAAAAGTCATCTGGCACAGCTGTGGCGAACGAAAAATCGAAGAACACCAAAATCGTGATATCGCGTGTTTCGAGCTTTTCTGAGAGCACAGCTCCGTGTAAATGTGTCAAAAACCTGCATTCTACTCAAATGCACAATATCCATGCGTTAAAAGTCGTCTGGCACAGCTGTGACGAACGAAACATCGAAGAAAACCAAAATTGTGATATCGATTGTTTCAAGCGTTTCTCAGAGCACAGCTGGGTGTAAATGTGTCAAAAACCTTCATTCTACTCAAATGCACAATACCCATTCGCTAAAAGTCATCTGGCACAGCTGTGGCGAACGAAAAATCGAAGAACACCAAAATCATGATATCGCGTGTTTCGAGCGTTTCTGAGAGCACAGCTCCGTGTAAATGTGTCAAAAACCTGCATTCTACTAAAATACACAAGATCCACGTGTTAAAAGTCGTCTGGCACAGCTGTGGCGAACGAAACGTCGAAGAACACCAAAATCGTGATATCGCATGTTTCGAGCGTTTCTGAGAGCACAGCTCGGTGAAAATGTGTCAAAAACCGTCATTCTACTAAAATACACAAGATCCACGTGTTAAAAGTCGTCTGGCACAGCTGTGGCGAACGAAACATCGAAGAACACCAAAATCGTGATATCGCGTGTTTCGAGCGTTTCTGAGAGCACAGCTCGGTGAAAATGTGTCAAAAACATTCATTCTACTCAAATACACAAGATCCATGTGTTAAAAGTCGTCTGGCACAGCTGTGGCGAACGAAAAATCGACGAACACCAAAATCGTGATATCGCGTGTTTCGAGCGTTTCTGAGAGCACAGCTCGGTGTAAATGTGAAAAAAACCTTCATTCTACTCAAATACACAAGATCCACGTGTTAAAAGTCGTCTGGCACAGCTGTGGCGAACGAAACATCGAAGAACACCAAAATCGTGATATTGCATGTTTCGAGCGTTTCTGAGAGCACAGCTCGGTGAAAATGTGTCAAAAACCGTCATTCTACTAAAATACACAAGATCCACGTGTTAAAAGTCGTCTGGCACAGCTGCGGCAAACGAAACATCGAAGAACACCAAAATCGTGATATCGCGCGTTTCGAGCGTTTCTGAGAGCACAGCTCGGTGTAAATGTTTAAAAAACCTTCATTCTACTCAAATACACAAGATCCATGTCTTAAAAGTTGTCTAACACAGCTGTGGCGAACGAAACATTGAAGAACACCAAAATCGTGATATCGCATGTTTCGAGCGCATCTGAGATCACAGCTCGATGTAAATGTGTCAAAAACCTTCATTCTACTGAAATGCACAATATCCATGCGCTAAAAGTCATCTGACACAGCTGTGGCGAACGAAAAATCGAAGAACACCAAAATCGTGATATCGCGTGTTGCGAACTTTTCTGAGAGGACAGCTCGGTGTAAATGTGTCAAAAACCTTCATTCTACTCAAATACACAAGATCCATGCGTTTAAAAGTCGTCTGGCACAGCTGTGGCGAACGAAACATCGCAGAACACCAAAATCGTGATATCGCGTGTTTCGAGCGTTTCTGAGAGCACAGCTCGGAGAAAATGTGTCAAAAGCCTTCATTCTACTGAAATGCACAATATCCATGCGCTAAAAGTCATCTGGCACAGCTGTGGCGAACGAAAAATCGAAGAACACCAAAATCGTGATATCGCGTGTTTCGAGCTTTTCTGAGAGCACAGCTCCGTGTAAATGTGTCAAAAACCTGCATTCTACTCAAATGCACAATATCCATGCGTTAAAAGTCGTCTGGCACAGCTGTGACGAACGAAACATCGAAGAAAACCAAAATTGTGATATCGATTGTTTCAAGCGTTTCTCAGAGCACAGCTCGGTGTAAATGTGTCAAAAACCTTCATTCTACTCAAATGCACAATACCCATTCGCTAAAAGTCATCTGGCACAGCTGTGGCGAACGAAAAATCGAAGAACACCAAAATCATGATATCGCGTGTTTCGAGCGTTTCTGAGAGCACAGCTCCGTGTAAATGTGTCAAAAACCTGCATTCTACTAAAATACACAAGATCCACGTGTTAAAAGTCGTCTGGCACAGCTGTGGCGAACGAAACGTCGAAGAACACCAAAATCGTGATATCGCATGTTTCGAGCGTTTCTGAGAGCACAGCTCGGTGAAAATGTGTCAAAAACCGTCATTCTACTAAAATACACAAGATCCACGTGTTAAAAGTCGTCTGGCACAGCTGTGGCGAACGAAACATCGAAGAACACCAAAATCGTGATATCGCGTGTTTCGAGCGTTTCTGAGAGCACAGCTCGGTGAAAATGTGTCAAAAACATTCATTCTACTCAAATACACAAGATCCATGTGTTAAAAGTCGTCTGGCACAGCTGTGGCGAACGAAACATCGAAGAAAACCAAAATTGTGATATCGATTGTTTCAAGCGTTTCTCAGAGCACAGCTCGGTGTAAATGTGTCAAAAACCTTCATTCTACTCAAATGCACAATATCCATGCGTTAAAAGTCGTCTGGCACAGCTGCGGCGAACGAAACATCGAAGAACACCAAAATCGTGATATCGCGTGTTTCGAGCGTTTCTGAGAGCACAGCTCGGTGTAAATGTTTAAAAAACCTTCATTCTACTCAAATACGCAAGATCCATGTGTTAAAAGTTGTCTGACACAGCTGTGGCGAACGAAACATTGAAGAACACCAAAATCGTGATATCGCATGTTTCGAGCGCATCTGAGATCACAGCTCGATGTAAATGTGTCAAAAACCTTCATTCTACTGAAATGCACAATATCCATGCGCTAAAAGTCATCTGGCACAGCTGTGGCGAACGAAAAATCGAAGAACACCAAAATCGTGATATCGCGTGTTTCGAGCTTTTCTGAGAGCACAGCTCCGTGTAAATGTGTCAAAATCCTGCATTCTACGCAAATGCACAATATCCATGCGTTAAAAGTCGTCTGGCACAGCTGTGGCGAACGAAACATCGAAGAAAACCAAAATTGTGATATCGATTGTTTCAAGCGTTTCTCAGAGCACAGCTCGGTGTAAATGTGTCAAAAACCTTCATTCTACTCACAATACCCATGCGCTAAAAGTCATCTGGCACTGCTGTGGCGAACGAAAAATCGATGAACACCAAAATCGTGATATCGCGTGTTTCGAGCGTTTCTGTGAGCACAGCTCGGTGTAAATGTGTCAAAAACCTTCATTCTACTCAAATGCACAATATGCATGCATTAAAAGTCGTCTGACACAGCTGTGGCGAACGAAAAATCGACGAACACAAATCGTGATATCGCGTGTTTCGAGCGTTTCTGTGAGCACAGCTTGGTGTAAATGTGAAAAAAACCTTCATTCTACTCAAATACACAAGATCCATGTGTTAGAAGTCGTCTGGCACAGCTGTGGCGAACGAAAAATCGAAGAACACCAAAATCGTGATATCGCGTGTTTCGAGCGTTTCTGAGAGCACAGCTCGGTATAAATGTGTAAAAAACCTTCATTCTACTCAAATACACAAGATCCATGTGTTAAAAGTTGTCTGGCACAGCTGTGGTGAACGAAACATTGAAGAACACCAAAATCGTGATATCGCGTGTTTCGAGCGTTTCTGAGAGCACAGCTCGGTGTAAATGTTTTAAAAACCTTCATTCTACTCAAATACACAAGATCCATGTGTTAAAAGTTGTCTGGCACAGCTGTGGTGAACGAAACATTGAAGAACACCAAAATCGTTATATCGCGTGTTTCGAGCGTTTCTGAGAGCACAGCTCGGTGTAAATGTTTTAAAAACCTTCATTCTACTCAAATACACAAGATCCATGTGTTAAAACTTGTCTGACACAGCTGTGGCGAACGAAACATTGAAGAACACCAAAATCGTGATATCGCATGTTTCGAGCGCATCTGAGATCACAGCTCGATGTAAATGTGTCAAAAACCTTCATTCTACTGAAATGCACAATATCCATTCGCTAAAAGTCATCTGGCACAGCTGTGGCGAACGAAAAATCGAAGAACACCAAAATCGTGATATCGCGTGTTTCGAGCGTTTCTGAGAGCACAGCTCGGTGAAAATGTGTCAAAAACATTCGTTCTACTCAAATACACAAGATCCATGTGTTAAAAGTTGTCTGGCACAGCTGTGGTGAACGAACCATTGAAGAACACCAAAATCGTGATATCGCGTGTTTCGAGCGTTTCTGAGAGCACAGCTCGGTGTAAATGTTTTAAAAACCTTCATTCTACTCAAATACACAAGATCGATGTGTTAAAACTTGTCTGACACAGCTGTGGCGAACGAAACATTGAAGAACACCAAAATCGTGATATCGCATGTTTCGAGCGCATCTGAGATCACAGCTCGATGTAAATGTGTCAAAAACCTTCATTCTACTGAAATGCACAATATCCATGCGCTAAAAGTCATCTGGCACAGCTGTGGCGAACGAAAAATCGAAGAACACCAATATCGTGATATCGCGTGTTTCGAGCTTTTCTGAGAGCACAGCTCCGTGTAAATGTGTCAAAAACCTGCATTCTACTCAAATGCACAATATCCATGCGTTAAAAGTCGTCTGGCACAGCTGTGGCGAACGAAACATCGAAGAAAACCAAAATTGTGATATCGATTGTTTCAAGCGTTTCTCAGAGCACAGCTCGGTGTAAATGTGTCAAAAACCTTCATTCTATTCACAATACCCATGCGCTAAAAGTCATCTGGCACAGCTGTGGCGAACGAAAAATCGAAGAACACCAAAATCGTGATATCGCGTGTTTCGAGCGTTTCTGAGAGCACAGCTCGGTGTAAATGTGTCAAAAACCTTCATTCTACTCAAATGCACAATATCCATGCGCTAAAAGTCATCTGGCACAGCTGTGGCGAACGAAAAATCGAAGAACACCAAAATCGTGATATCGCGTGTTTCGACCGTTTCTGAGAGCACAGCTCGGTGTAAATGTGAAAAAAACCTTCATTCTACTCAAATACACAAGATCCATGTGTTAAAAGTCGTCTGGCACAGCTGTGGCGAACGAAAAATCGAAGAACACCAAAATCGTGATATCGCGTGTTTCGAGCGTTTCTGAGAGCACAGTTCGGTATAAATGTGTAAAAAACCTTCATTCTACTCAAATACACAAGATCCATGTGTTAAAAGTTGTCTGGCACAGCTGTGGTGAACGAAACATTGAAGAACACCAAAATCGTGATATCGCGTGTTTCGAGCGTTTCTGAGAGCACAGCTCGGTGTAAATGTTTTAAAAACCTTCATTCTACTCAAATACACAAGATCCATGTGTTAAAAGTTGTCTGACACAGCTGTGGCGAACGAAACATTGAAGAACACCAAAATCGTGATATCGCATGTTTCGAGCGCATCTGAGATCACAGCTCGATGTAAATGTGTCAAAAACCTTCATTCTACTGAAATGCACAATATCCATTCGCTAAAAGTCATGTTTCACAGCTGTGGCGAACGAAAAATCGAAGAACACCAAAATCGTGATGTCGCGTGTTTCGAGCGTTTCTGAGAGCACAGCTCGGTGAAAATGTGTCAAAAACATTCGTTCTACTCAAATACACAAGATCCATGTGTTAAAAGTTGTCTGGCACAGCTGTGGTGAACGAAACATTGAAGAACAACAAAATCGTGATATCTCGTGTTTCGAGCGTTTCTGAGAGCACAGCTCGGTGTAAATGTTTTAAAAACCTTCATTCTACTCAAATACACAAGATCCATGTGTTAAAAGTTGTCTGACACAGCTGTGGCGAACGAAACATTGAAGAACACCAAAATCGTGATATCGCATGTTTCGAGCGCATCTGAGATCACAGCTCGATGTAAATGTGTCAAAAACCTTCATTCTACTGAAATGCACAATATCCATGCGCTAAAAGTCATCTGGCACAGCTGTGGCGAACGAAAAATCGAAGAACACCAATATCGTGATATCGCGTGTTTCGAGCTTTTCTGAGAGCACAGCTCCGTGTAAATGTGTCAAAAACCTGCATTCTACTCAAATGCACAATATCCATGCGTTAAAAGTCGTCTGGCACAGCTGTGGCGAACGAAACATCGAAGAAAACCAAAATTGTGATATCGATTGTTTCAAGCGTTTCTCAGAGCACAGCTCGGTGTAAATGTGTCAAAAACCTTCATTCTATTCACAATACCCATGCGCTAAAAGTCATCTGGCACAGCTGTGGCGAACGAAAAATCGAAGAACACCAAAATCGTGATATCGCGTGTTTCGAGCGTTTCTGAGAGCACAGCTCGGTGAAAATGTGTCAAAAACATTCGTTCTACTCAAATACACAAGATCCATGTGTTAAAAGTTGTCTGGCACAGCTGTGGTGAACGAAACATTGAAGAACACCAAAATCGTGATATCGCGTGTTTCGAGCGTTTCTGAGAGCACAGCTCCGTGTAAATGTGTCAAAAACCTGCATTCTACTCAAATGCACAATATCCATGCGTTAAAAGTCGTCTGGCACAGCTGCGGCGAACGAAACATCGAAGAACACCAAAATCGTGATATCGCGTGTTTCGAGCGTTTCTGAGAGCACAGCTCGGTGAAAATATGTCAAAAACATTCGTTCTACTCAAATACACAAGATCCATGTGTTAAAAGTTGTCTGGCACAGCTGTGGTGAACGAAAAATTGAAGAACACCAAAATCGTGATATCGCGTGTTTCTAGCGTTTCTGAGAGCACAGCTCGGTGTAAATGTTTAAAAAACCTTCATTCTACTCAAATACACAAGATCCATGTGTTAAAAGTTGTCTGACACAGCTGTGGCGAACGAAACATTGAAGAACACCAAAATCGTGATATCGCATGTTTCGAGCGCATCTGAGATCACAGCTCCATGTAAATGTGTCAAAAACCTTCATTCTACTGAAATGCACAATATCCATTCGCTAAAAGTCATCTGGCACAGCTGTGGCGAACGAAAAATCGAAGAACACCAAAATCGTGATATCGCGTGTTTCGAGCTTTTCTGAGAGCACAGCTCGGTGTAAATGTGTCAAAAACCTTCATTCTACTCAAATGCACAATATCCATGCGTTAAAAGTCGTCTGGCACAGCTGCGGCGAACGAAACATCGAAGAACACCAAAATCGTGATATCGCGTGTTTCGAGCGTTTCTGAGAGCACAGCTCGGTGTAAATGTTTAAAAAACCTTCATTCTACTCAAATACACAAGATCCATGTGTTAAAAGTTGTCTGACACAGCTGTGGCGAACGAAACATTGAAGAACACCAAAATCGTGATATCGCATGTTTCGAGCGCATCTGAGATCACAGCTCGATGTAAATGTGTCAAAAACCTTCATTCTACTGAAATGCACAATATCCATTCGCTAAAAGTCATCTTTCACAGCTGTGGCGAACGAAAAATCGAAGAACACCAAAATCGTGATGTCGCGTGTTTCGAGCGTTTCTGAGAGCACAGCTCGGTGAAAATGTGTCAAAAACATTCGTTCTACTCAAATACACAAGATCCATGTGTTAAAAGTTGTCTGGCACAGCTGTGGTGAACGAAACATTGAAGAACACCAAAATCGTGATATCGCGTGTTTCGAGCGTTTCTGTGAGCACAGCTTGGTGTAAATGTGTCAAAAACCTTCCTTCTACTAAAATACACAAGATCCATGTGTTAGAAGTCGTCTGGCACAGCTGTGGCGAACGAAACATCGAAGAACACCAAAATCGTGATATCGCGTGTTTCGAGCTTTTCTGAGAGCACAGCTCCGTGTAAATGTGTCAAAATCCTGCATTCTACTCAAATGCACAATATCCATGCGTTAAAAGTCATCTGGCACAGCTGTGGCGAACGAAACATCGAAGAAAACCAAAATTGTGATATCGATTGTTTCAAGAATTTCTCAGAGCACAGCTCGGTGTAAATGTGTCAAAAACCTTCATTCTACTCACAATACCCATGCGCTAAAAGTCATCTGGCACAGTTGTGGCGAACGAAAAATCGAAGAACACCAAAATCGTGATATCGCGTGTTTCGAGCGTTTCTGTGAGCACAGCTCGGTGTAAATGTGTCAAAAACCTTCATTCTACTCAAATGCACAATATGCATGCATTAAAAGTCGTCTGACACAGCTGTGGCGAACGAAAAATCGACGAACACAAATCGTGATATCGCGTGTTTCGAGCGTTTCTGTGAGCACAGCTTGGTGTAAATGTGTAAAAAACCTTCCTTCTACTAAAATACACAAGATCTATGTGTTAGAAGTCGTCTGGCACAGCTGTGGCGAACGAAACATCGAAGAACACCAAAATCGTGATATCGCGTGTTTCGAGCGTTTCTGAGAGCACAGCTCGGTGAAAATATGTCAAAAACCTTCATTCTACTAAAATACACAAGATCCACGTGTTAAAAGTAGTCTGGCACAGCTGTGGCAAACGAAACATCGAAGAACACCAAAATCGTGATATCGCGTGTTTCGAGCGTTTCTGAGAGCACAGCTCGGTGAAAATGTGTCAAAAACATTCATTCTACTCAAATACACAAGATCCATGCGCTAAAAGTCATCTGGCACAGCTGTTGCGAACGAAAAATCGAAGAACACAGAAATCGTGATATCGCGTGTTTCGAGCTTTTCTGAGAGCTCGGTGTAAATGTGTCAAAAACCTTCATTCTACACAAATACACAATATTCATGCATTAAAAGTCGTCTGACACAGCTGTGGCGAACGAAAAATCGAAGAACACCAAAATCGTGATATCGCGTGTTTCGAGCGTTTCTGAGAGCACAACTCGGTGAAAATGTGTCAAAAACATTCGTTCTACTCAAATACACAAGATCCATGTGTTAAAAGTTGTCTCGCACAGCTGTGGTGAACGAAACATTGAAGAACACCAAAATCATGATATCGCGTGTTTCGAGCGTTTCTGAGAGCACAGCTCGGTGTAAATGTGTAAAAAATATTCATTCTACTCAAATGAACAATATCCATTCGTTAAAAGTCGTCTGGCACAGCTGTGGCGAACGAAACTTCGACGAACACCAAAATCGTGATATCGCGTGTTTCGAGCGTTTCTGTGAGCACAGCTTGGTGTAAATGTGTCAAAAACCTTCCTTCTACTAAAATACACAAGATCCATGTGTTAGAAGTCGTCTGGCACAGCTGTGGCGAACGAAACATCGAAGACCACCAAAATCGTGATATCGCGTGTTTCGAGCGTTTCTGAGAGCACAGCTCAGTGTAAATGTTTAAAAAACCTTCATTCTACTCAAATACACAAGATCCATGTGTTAAAAGTTGTCTGACACAGCTGTGGCGAACGAAACATTGAAGAACACCAAAATCGTGATATCGCATCTTTCGAGCGCATCTGAGATCACAGCTCGATGTAAATGTGTCAAAAACCTTCATTCTACTGAAATGCACAATATCCATTCGCTAAAAGTCATCTGGCACAGCTGTGGCGAACGAAAAATCGAAGAACACCAAAATCGTGATATCGCGTGTTTCGAGCTTTTCTGAGAGCACAGCTCGGTGTAAATGTGTCAAAAACCTTCATTCTACTCAAATACACAAGATCCATGCGTTAAAAGTCGTCTGGCACAGCTGTGGCGAACGAAACATCGAAGAACACCAAAATCGTGATATCGCGTGTTTCGAGCTTTTCTGAGAGCACAGCTCCGTGTAAATGTGTCAAAAACCTGCATTCTACTCAAATGCACAATATCCATGCGTTAAAAGTCGTCTGGCACAGCTGTGGCGAACGAAACATCGAAGAAAACCGAAATTGTGATATCGATTGTTTCAAGCGTTTCTCAGAGCACAGCTCGGTGTAAATGTGTCAAAAACCTTCATTCTACTCAAATGCACAATATCCATGCGTTAAAAGTCGTCTGGCACAGCTGCGGCGAACGAAACATCAAAGAACACCAAAATCGTGATATCGCGTGTTTCGAGCGTTTCTGAGAGCACAGCTCCGTGTAAATGTGTCAAAAACCTGCATTCTACTAAAATACACAAGATCCACGTGTTAAAAGTCGTCTGGCACAGATGTGGCGAACGAAACATCGAAGAACACCAAAATCGTGATATTGCATGTTTCGAGCGTTTCTGAGAGCACAGCTCGGTGAAAATGTGTCAAAAACCGTCATTCTACTAAAATACACAAGATCCACGTGTTAAAAGTCGTCTGGCACAGCTGCGGCAAACGAAACATCGAAGAACACCAAAATCGTGATATCGCGCGTTTCGAGCGTTTCTGAGAGCACAGCTCGGTGTAAATGTTTAAAAAACCTTCATTCTACTCAAATACACAAGATCCATGTGTTAAAAGTTGTCTAACACAGCTGTGGCGACCGAAACATTGAAGAACACCAAAATCGTGATATCGCATGTTTCGAGCGCATCTGAGATCACAATTCGATGTAAATGTGTCAAAAACCTTCATTCTACTCAAATACACAAGATCCATGCGTTAAAAGTCGTCTGGCACAGCTGTGGCGAACGAAACATCGCAGAACACCAAAATCGTGATATCGCGTGTTTCGAGCGTTTCTGAGAGCACAGCTCGGTGTAAATGTTTAAAAAACCTTCATTCTACTCAAATACACAAGATCCATGCGTTAAAAGTCGTCTGGCACAGCTGTGGCGCACGAAACATTGAAGAACACCAAAATCGTGATATCGCGTTTTTCGAGCACATCTGAGATCACAGCTCGGTGTAAATGTGTCAAAAACCTTCATTCTACTCAAATGCACAATATCCATGCGCTAAAAGTCATCTGGCACAGCTGTGGCGAACGAAAAATCGACGAACACCAAAATCGTGATATCGCGTGTTTCGAGCGTTTCTGAGAGCACAGCTCGGTGTAAATGTGAAAAAAACCTTCATTCTACTCAAATACACAAGATCCACGTGTTAAAAGTCGTCTGGCACAGCTGTGGCGAACGAAACATCGAAGAACACCAAAATCGTGATATTGCATGTTTCGAGCGTTTCTGAGAGCACAGCTCGGTGAAAATGTGTCAAAAACCGTCATTCTACTCAAATGCACAATATCCATGCGCTAAAAGTCATCTGGCACAGCTGTGGCGAACGAAAAATCGACGAACACCAAAATCGTGATATCGCGTGTTTCGAGCGTTTCTGAGAGCACAGCTCGGTGTAAATGTGAAAAAAACCTTCATTCTACTCAAATACACAAGATCCACGTGTTAAAAGTCGTCTGGCACAGCTGTGGCGAACGAAACATCGAAGAACACCAAAATCGTGATATTGCATGTTTCGAGCGTTTCTGAGAGCACAGCTCGGTGAAAATGTGTCAAAAACCTTCATTCTACTCAAATACACAAGATCCATGTGTTAAAAGTTGTCTGGCACAGCTGTGGTGAACGAAACATTGAAGAACACCAAAATCGTGATATCGCGTGTTTCGAGCGTTTCTGAGAGCACAGCTCGGTGTAAATGTTTTAAAAACCTTCATTCTACTCAAATACACAAGATCCATGTGTTAAAAGTTGTCTGACACAGCTGTGGCGAACGAAACATTGAAGAACACCAAAATCGTGATATCGCATGTTTCGAGCGCATCTGAGATCACAGCTCGATGTAAATGTGTCAAAAACCTTCATTCTACTGAAATGCACAATATCCATTCGCTAAAAGTCATGTTTCACAGCTGTGGCGAACGAAAAATCGAAGAACACCAAAATCGTGATGTCGCGTGTTTCGAGCGTTTCTGAGAGCACAGCTCGGTGAAAATGTGTCAAAAACATTCGTTCTACTCAAATACACAAGATCCATGTGTTAAAAGTTGTCTGGCACAGCTGTGGTGAACGAAACATTGAAGAACAACAAAATCGTGATATCTCGTGTTTCGAGCGTTTCTGAGAGCACAGCTCCGTGTAAATGTGTCAAAAACCTGCATTCTACTCAAATGCACAATATCCATGCGTTAAAAGTCGTCTGGCACAGCTGTGGCGAACGAAACATCGAAGAAAACCAAAATTGTGATATCGATTGTTTCAAGCGTTTCTCAGAGCACAGCTCGGTGTAAATGTGTCAAAAACCTTCATTCTAATCACAATACCCATGCGCTAAAAGTCATCTGGCACTGCTGTGGCGAACGAAAAATCGACGAACACAAATCGTGATATCGCGTGTTTCGAGCGTTTCTGTGAGCACAGCTTGGTGTAAATGTGTCAAAAACCTTCCTTCTACTAAAATACACAAGATCCATGTGTTAGAAGTCGTCTGGCACAGCTGTGGCGATTGAAACATCGAAGAACACCAAAATCGTGATATCGCGTGTTTCGAGCGTTTCTGAGAGCACAGCTCGGTGAAAATATGTCAAAAACATTCGTTCTACTCAAATACACAAGATCCATGTGTTAAAAGTTGTCTGGCACAGCTGTGGTGAACGAAAAATTGAAGAACACCAAAATCGTGATATCGCGTGTTTCTAGCGTTTCTGAGAGCACAGCTCGGTGTAAATGTTTAAAAAACCTTCATTCTACTCAAATACACAAGATCCATGTGTTAAAAGTTGTCTGACACAGCTGTGGCGAACGAAACATTGAAGAACACCAAAATCGTGATATCGCATGTTTCGAGCGCATCTGAGATCACAGCTCCATGTAAATGTGTCAAAAACCTTCATTCTACTGAAATGCACAATATCCATTCGCTAAAAGTCATCTGGCACAGCTGTGGCGAACGAAAAATCGAAGAACACCAAAATCGTGATATCGCGTGTTTCGAGCTTTTCTGAGAGCACAGCTCGGTGTAAATGTGTCAAAAACCTTCATTCTACTCAAATGCACAATATCCATGCGTTAAAAGTCGTCTGGCACAGCTGCGGCGAACGAAACATCGAAGAACACCAAAATCGTGATATCGCGTGTTTCGAGCGTTTCTGAGAGCACAGCTCGGTGTAAATGTTTAAAAAACCTTCATTCTACTCAAATACACAAGATCCATGTGTTAAAAGTTGTCTGACACAGCTGTGGCGAACGAAACATTGAAGAACACCAAAATCGTGATATCGCATGTTTCGAGCGCATCTGAGATCACAGCTCGATGTAAATGTGTCAAAAACCTTCATTCTACTGAAATGCACAATATCCATTCGCTAAAAGTCATCTTTCACAGCTGTGGCGAACGAAAAATCGAAGAACACCAAAATCGTGATGTCGCGTGTTTCGAGCGTTTCTGAGAGCACAGCTCGGTGAAAATGTGTCAAAAACATTCGTTCTACTCAAATACACAAGATCCATGTGTTAAAAGTTGTCTGGCACAGCTGTGGTGAACGAAACATTGAAGAACACCAAAATCGTGATATCGCGTGTTTCGAGCGTTTCTTTGAGCACAGCTTGGTGTAAATGTGTCAAAAACCTTCCTTCTACTAAAATACACAAGATCCATGTGTTAGAAGTCGTCTGGCACAGCTGTGGCGAACGAAACATCGAAGAACACCAAAATCGTGATATCGCGTGTTTCGAGCTTTTCTGAGAGCACAGCTCCGTGTAAATGTGTCAAAATCCTGCATTCTACTCAAATGCACAATATCCATGCGTTAAAAGTCATCTGGCACAGCTGTGGCGAACGAAACATCGAAGAAAACCAAAATTGTGATATCGATTGTTTCAAGAATTTCTCAGAGCACAGCTCGGTGTAAATGTGTCAAAAACCTTCATTCTACTCACAATACCCATGCGCTAAAAGTCATCTGGCACAGTTGTGGCGAACGAAAAATCGAAGAACACCAAAATCGTGATATCGCGTGTTTCGAGCGTTTCTGTGAGCACAGCTCGGTGTAAATGTGTCAAAAACCTTCATTCTACTCAAATGCACAATATGCATGCATTAAAAGTCGTCTGACACAGCTGTGGCGAACGAAAAATCGACGAACACAAATCGTGATATCGCGTGTTTCGAGCGTTTCTGTGAGCACAGCTTGGTGTAAATGTGTCAAAAACCTTCCTTCTACTAAAATACACAAGATCTATGTGTTAGAAGTCGTCTGGCACAGCTGTGGCGAACGAAACATCGAAGAACACCAAAATCGTGATATCGCGTGTTTCGAGCGTTTCTGAGAGCACAGCTCGGTGAAAATATGTCAAAAACCTTCATTCTACTAAAATACACAAGATCCACGTGTTAAAAGTTGTCTGACACAGCTGTGGCGAACGAAACATTGAAGAACACCAAAATCGTGATATCGCATCTTTCGAGCGCATCTGAGATCACAGCTCGATGTAAATGTGTCAAAAACCTTCATTCTACTGAAATGCACAATATCCATTCGCTAAAAGTCATCTGGCACAGCTGTGGCGAACGAAAAATCGAAGAACACCAAAATCGTGATATCGCGTGTTTCGAGCTTTTCTGAGAGCACAGCTCGGTGTAAATGTGTCAAAAACCTTCATTCTACTCAAATACACAAGATCCATGCGTTAAAAGTCGTCTGGCACAGCTGTGGCGAACGAAACATCGAAGAACACCAAAATCGTGATATCGCGTGTTTCGAGCTTTTCTGAGAGCACAGCTCCGTGTAAATGTGTCAAAAACCTGCATTCTACTCAAATGCACAATATCCATGCGTTAAAAGTCGTCTGGCACAGCTGTGGCGAACGAAACATCGAAGAAAACCAAAATTGTGATATCGATTGTTTCAAGCGTTTCTCAGAGCACAGCTCGGTGTAAATGTGTCAAAAACCTTCATTCTACTCAAATGCACAATATCCATGCGTTAAAAGTCGTCTGGCACAGCTGCGGCGAACGAAACATCAAAGAACACCAAAATCGTGATATCGCGTGTTTCGAGCGTTTCTGAGAGCACAGCTCCGTGTAAATGTGTCAAAAACCTGCATTCTACTAAAATACACAAGATCCACGTGTTAAAAGTCGTCTGGCACAGATGTGGCGAACGAAACATCGAAGAACACCAAAATCGTGATATTGCATGTTTCGAGCGTTTCTGAGAGCACAGCTCGGTGAAAATGTGTCAAAAACCGTCATTCTACTAAAATACACAAGATCCACGTGTTAAAAGTCGTCTGGCACAGCTGCGGCAAACGAAACATCGAAGAACACCAAAATCGTGATATCGCGCGTTTCGAGCGTTTCTGAGAGCACAGCTCGGTGTAAATGTTTAAAAAACCTTCATTCTACTCAAATACACAAGATCCATGTGTTAAAAGTTGTCTAACACAGCTGTGGCGACCGAAACATTGAAGAACACCAAAATCGTGATATCGCATGTTTCGAGCGCATCTGAGATCACAATTCGATGTAAATGTGTCAAAAACCTTCATTCTACTCAAATACACAAGATCCATGCGTTAAAAGTCGTCTGGCACAGCTGTGGCGAACGAAACATCGCAGAACACCAAAATCGTGATATCGCGTGTTTCGAGCGTTTCTGAGAGCACAGCTCGGTGTAAATGTTTAAAAAACCTTCATTCTACTCAAATACACAAGATCCATGCGTTAAAAGTCGTCTGGCACAGCTGTGGCGCACGAAACATTGAAGAACACCAAAATCGTGATATCGCGTTTTTCGAGCACATCTGAGATCACAGCTCGGTGTAAATGTGTCAAAAACCTTCATTCTACTCAAATGCACAATATCCATGCGCTAAAAGTCATCTGGCACAGCTGTGGCGAACGAAAAATCGACGAACACCAAAATCGTGATATCGCGTGTTTCGAGCGTTTCTGAGAGCACAGCTCGGTGTAAATGTGAAAAAAACCTTCATTCTACTCAAATACACAAGATCCACGTGTTAAAAGTCGTCTGGCACAGCTGTGGCGAACGAAACATCGAAGAACACCAAAATCGTGATATTGCATGTTTCGAGCGTTTCTGAGAGCACAGCTCGGTGAAAATGTGTCAAAAACCGTCATTCTATTCAAATGCACAATATCCATGCGCTAAAAGTCATCTGGCACAGCTGTGGCGAACGAAAAATCGACGAACACCAAAATCGTGATATCGCGTGTTTCGAGCGTTTCTGAGAGCACAGCTCGGTGTAAATGTGAAAAAAACCTTCATTCTACTCAAATACACAAGATCCACGTGTTAAAAGTCGTCTGGCACAGCTGTGGCGAACGAAACATCGAAGAACACCAAAATCGTGATATTGCATGTTTCGAGCGTTTCTGAGAGCACAGCTCGGTGAAAATGTGTCAAAAACCTTCATTCTACTCAAATACACAAGATCCATGTGTTAAAAGTTGTCTGGCACAGCTGTGGTGAACGAAACATTGAAGAACACCAAAATCGTGATATCGCGTGTTTCGAGCGTTTCTGAGAGCACAGCTCGGTGTAAATGTTTTAAAAACCTTCATTCTACTCAAATACACAAGATCCATGTGTTAAAAGTTGTCTGACACAGCTGTGGCGAACGAAACATTGAAGAACACCAAAATCGTGATATCGCATGTTTCGAGCGCATCTGAGATCACAGCTCGATGTAAATGTGTCAAAAACCTTCATTCTACTGAAATGCACAATATCCATTCGCTAAAAGTCATGTTTCACAGCTGTGGCGAACGAAAAATCGAAGAACACCAAAATCGTGATGTCGCGTGTTTCGAGCGTTTCTGAGAGCACAGCTCGGTGAAAATGTGTCAAAAACATTCGTTCTACTCAAATACACAAGATCCATGTGTTAAAAGTTGTCTGGCACAGCTGTGGTGAACGAAACATTGAAGAACAACAAAATCGTGATATCTCGTGTTTCGAGCGTTTCTGAGAGCACAGCTCGGTGTAAATGTTTTAAAAACCTTCATTCTACTCAAATACACAAGATCCATGTGTTAAAAGTTGTCTGACACAGCTGTGGCGAACGAAACATTGAAGAACACCAAAATCGTGATATCGCATGTTTCGAGCGCATCTGAGATCACAGCTCGATGTAAATGTGTCAAAAACCTTCATTCTACTGAAATGCACAATATCCATGCGCTAAAAGTCATCTGGCACAGCTGTGGCGAACGAAAAATCGAAGAACACCAAAATCGTGATATCGCGTGTTTCGAGCTTTTCTGAGAGCACAGCTCCTTGTAAATGTGTCAAAATCCTGCATTCTACTCAAATGCACAATATCCATGCGTTAAAAGTCGTCTGGCACAGCTGTGGCGAACGAAACATCGAAGAAAACCAAAATTGTGATATCGATTGTTTCAAGCGTTTCTCAGAGCACAGCTCGGTGTAAATGTGTCAAAAACCTTCATTCTACTCACAATACCCATGCGCTAAAAGTCATCTGGCACAGCTGGGGCGAACGAAAAATCGAAGAACACCAAAATCGTGATATCGCGTGTTTCGAGCGTTTCTGAGAGCACAGCTCGGTGAAAATGTGTCAAAAACATTCGTTCTACTCAAATACACAAGATCCATGTGTTAAAAGTTGTCTGGCACAGCTGTGGTGAACGAAACATTGAAGAACACCAAAATCGTGATATCGCGTGTTTCGAGCGTTTCTGAGAGCACAGCTCGGTGTAAATGTTTTAAAAACCTTCATTCTACTCAAATACACAAGATCCATGTGTTAAAAGTTGTCTGACACAGCTGTGGCGAACGAAACATTGAAGAACACCAAAATCGTGATATCGCATGTTTCGAGCGCATCTGAGATCACAGCTCGATGTAAATGTGTCAAAAACCTTCATTCTACTGAAATGCACAATATCCATGCGCTAAAAGTCATCTGGCACAGCTGTGGCGAACGAAAAATCGAAGAACACCAATATCGTGATATCGCGTGTTTCGAGCTTTTCTGAGAGCACAGCTCCTTGTAAATGTGTCAAAATCCTGCATTCTACTCAAATGCACAATATCCATGCGTTAAAAGTCGTCTGGCACAGCTGTGGCGAACGAAACATCGAAGAAAACCAAAATTGTGATATCGATTGTTTCAAGCGTTTCTCAGAGCACAGCTCGGTGTAAATGTGTCAAAAACCTTCATTCTACTCACAATACCCATGCGCTAAAAGTCATCTGGCACAGCTGGGGCGAACGAAAAATCGAAGAACACCAAAATCGTGATATCGCGTGTTTCGAGCGTTTCTGAGAGCACAGCTCGGTGAAAATGTGTCAAAAACATTCGTTCTACTCAAATACACAAGATCCATGTGTTAAAAGTTGTCTGGCACAGCTGTGGTGAACGAAACATTGAAGAACACCAAAATCGTGATATCGCGTGTTTCGAGCGTTTCTGAGAGCACAGCTCGGTGTAAATGTTTTAAAAACCTTCATTCTACTCAAATACACAAGATCCATGTGTTAAAACTTGTCTGACACAGCTGTGGCGAACGAAACATTGAAGAACACCAAAATCGTGATATCGCATGTTTCGAGCGCATCTGAGATCACAGCTCGATGTAAATGTGTCAAAAACCTTCATTCTACTGAAATGCACAATATCCATGCGCTAAAAGTCATCTGGCACAGCTGTGGCGAACGAAAAATCGAAGAACACCAATATCGTGATATCGCGTGCTTCGAGCTTTTCTGAGAGCACAGCTCCGTGTAAATGTGTCAAAAACCTGCATTCTACTCAAATGCACAATATCCATGCGTTAAAAGTCGTCTGGCACAGCTGTGGCGAACGAAACATCGAAGAAAACCAAAATTGTGATATCGATTGTTTCAAGCGTTTCTCAGAGCACAGCTCGGTGTAAATGTGTCAAAAACCTTCATTCTATTCACAATACCCATGCGCTAAAAGTCATCTGGCACAGCTGTGGCGAACGAAAAATCGAAGAACACCAAAATCGTGATATCGCGTGTTTCGAGCGTTTCTGAGAGCACAGCTCGGTGAAAATGTGTCAAAAACATTCGTTCTACTCAAATACACAAGATCCATGTGTTAAAAGTTGTCTGGCACAGCTGTGGTGAACGAAACATTGAAGAACACCAAAATCGTGATATCGCGTGTTTCGAGCGTTTCTGAGAGCACAGCTCCGTGTAAATGTGTCAAAAACCTGCATTCTACTCAAATGCACAATATCCATGCGTTAAAAGTCGTCTGGCACAGCTGCGGCGAACGAAACATCGAAGAACACCAAAATCGTGATATCGCGTGTTTCGAGCGTTTCTGAGAGCACAGCTCGGTGTAAATGTGTCAAAAACCTTCATTCTACTCACAATACCCATGCGCTAAAATTCATCTGGCACAGCTGTGGCGAACGAAAAATCGAAGAACACCAAAATCGTGATATCGCGTGTTTCGAGCGTTTCTGAGAGCACAGCTCGGTGAAAATGTGTCAAAAACATTCGTTCTACTCAAATACACAAGATCCATGTGTTAAAAGTTGTCTGGCACAGCTGTGGTGAACGAAACATTGAAGAACACCAAAATCGTGATATCGCGTGTTTCGAGCGTTTCTGAGAGCACAGCTCGGTGTAAATGTTTTAAAAACCTTCATTCTACTCAAATACACAAGATTCATGTGTTAAAACTTGTCTGACACAGCTGTGGCGAAC
Source organism: Pimpla rufipes (assembly GCA_963932165.1). Taxonomy (NCBI): domain Eukaryota; kingdom Metazoa; phylum Arthropoda; class Insecta; order Hymenoptera; family Ichneumonidae; genus Pimpla; species Pimpla rufipes. The sequence goes on from OZ010638.1 coordinate 8,537,209, forward strand.
GAAACATTGAAGAACACCAAAATCGTGATATCGCATGTTTCGAGCGCATCTGAGATCACAGCTCGATGTAAATGTGTCAAAAACCTTCATTTTACTGAAATGCACAATATCCATGCGCTAAAAGTCATCTGGCACAGCTGTGGCGAACGAAAAATCGTAGAACACCAAAATCGTGATATCGCGTGTTTCGAGCTTTTCTGAGAGCACAGCTCCGTGTAAATGTGTCAAAAACCTGCATTCTACTCAAATGCACAATATCCATGCGTTAAAAGTCGTCTGGCACAGCTGTGGCGAACGAAACATCGAAGAAAACCAAAATTGTGATATCGATTGTTTCAAGCGTTTCTCAGAGCACAGCTCGGTGTAAATGTGTCAAAAACCTTCATTCTACTCACAATACCCATGCGCTAAAAGTCATCTGGCACAGCTGTGGCGAACGAAAAATCGAAGAACACCAAAATCGTGATATCGCGTGTTTCGAGCGTTTCTGTGAGCACAGCTCGGTGTAAATGTGTCAAAAACCTTCATTCTACTCAAATGCACAATATGCATGCATTAAAAGTCGTCTGACACAGCTGTGGCGAACGAAAAATCGACGAACAGAAATCGTGATATCGCGTGTTTCGAGAGTTTCTGTGAGCACAGCTTGGTGTAAATGTGTCAAAAACCTTCCTTCTACTAAAATACACAAGATCCATGTGTTAGAAGTCGTCTGGCACAGCTGTGGCGAACGAAACATCGAAAAACACCAAAATCGTGATATCGCGTGTTTCGAGCTTTTCTGAGAGCACAGCTCCGTGTAAATGTGTCAAAAACCTGCATTCTACTCAAATGCACAATATCCATGCGTTAAAAGTCGTCTGGCACAGCTGTGGCGAACGAAACATCGAAGAAAACCAAAATTGTGATATCGATTGTTTCAAGCGTTTCTCAGAGCACAGCTCGGTGTAAATGTGTCAAAAACCTTCATTCTAATCACAATACCCATGCGCTAAAAGTCATCTGGCACTGCTGTGGCGAACGAAAAATCGACGAACACAAATCGTGATATCGCGTGTTTCGAGCGTTTCTGTGAGCACAGCTTGGTGTAAATGTGTCAAAAACCTTCCTTCTACTAAAATACACAAGATCCATGTGTTAGAAGTCGTCTGGCACAGCTGTGGCGATTGAAACATCGAAGAACACCAAAATCGTGATATCGCGTGTTTCGAGCGTTTCTGAGAGCACAGCTCGGTGAAAATATGTCAAAAACATTCGTTCTACTCAAATACACAAGATCCATGTGTTAAAAGTTGTCTGGCACAGCTGTGGTGAACGAAAAATTGAAGAACACCAAAATCGTGATATCGCGTGTTTCTAGCGTTTCTGAGAGCACAGCTCGGTGTAAATGTTTAAAAAACCTTCATTCTACTCAAATACACAAGATCCATGTGTTAAAAGTTGTCTGACACAGCTGTGGCGAACGAAACATTGAAGAACACCAAAATCGTGATATCGCATGTTTCGAGCGCATCTGAGATCACAGCTCCATGTAAATGTGTCAAAAACCTTCATTCTACTGAAATGCACAATATCCATTCGCTAAAAGTCATCTGGCACAGCTGTGGCGAACGAAAAATCGAAGAACACCAAAATCGTGATATCGCGTGTTTCGAGCTTTTCTGAGAGCACAGCTCGGTGTAAATGTGTCAAAAACCTTCATTCTACTCAAATGCACAATATCCATGCGTTAAAAGTCGTCTGGCACAGCTGCGGCGAACGAAACATCGAAGAACACCAAAATCGTGATATCGCGTGTTTCGAGCGTTTCTGAGAGCACAGCTCGGTGTAAATGTTTAAAAAACCTTCATTCTACTCAAATACACAAGATCCATGTGTTAAAAGTTGTCTGACACAGCTGTGGCGAACGAAACATTGAAGAACACCAAAATCGTGATATCGCATGTTTCGAGCGCATCTGAGATCACAGCTCGATGTAAATGTGTCAAAAACCTTCATTCTACTGAAATGCACAATATCCATTCGCTAAAAGTCATCTTTCACAGCTGTGGCGAACGAAAAATCGAAGAACACCAAAATCGTGATGTCGCGTGTTTCGAGCGTTTCTGAGAGCACAGCTCGGTGAAAATGTGTCAAAAACATTCGTTCTACTCAAATACACAAGATCCATGTGTTAAAAGTTGTCTGGCACAGCTGTGGTGAACGAAACATTGAAGAACACCAAAATCGTGATATCGCGTGTTTCGAGCGTTTCTGAGAGCACAGCTCCGTGTAAATGTGTCAAAAACCTGCATTCTACTCAAATGCACAATATCCATGCGTTAAAAGTCGTCTGGCACAGCTGCGGCGAACGAAACATCGAAGAACACCAAAATCGTGATATCGCGTGTTTCGAGCGTTTCTGAGAGCACAGCTCGGTGTAAATGTGTCAAAAACCTTCATTCTACTCACAATACCCATGCGCTAAAATTCATCTGGCACAGCTGTGGCGAACGAAAAATCGAAGAACACCAAAATCGTGATATCGCGTGTTTCGAGCGTTTCTGAGAGCACAGCTCGGTGAAAATGTGTCAAAAACATTCGTTCTACTCAAATACACAAGATCCATGTGTTAAAAGTTGTCTGGCACAGCTGTGGTGAACGAAACATTGAAGAACACCAAAATCGTGATATCGCGTGTTTCGAGCGTTTCTGAGAGCACAGCTCGGTGTAAATGTTTTAAAAACCTTCATTCTACTCAAATACACAAGATTCATGTGTTAAAACTTGTCTGACACAGCTGTGGCGAACGAAACATTGAAGAACACCAAAATCGTGATATCGCATGTTTCGAGCGCATCTGAGATCACAGCTCGATGTAAATGTGTCAAAAACCTTCATTTTACTGAAATGCACAATATCCATGCGCTAAAAGTCATCTGGCACAGCTGTGGCGAACGAAAAATCGTAGAACACCAAAATCGTGATATCGCGTGTTTCGAGCTTTTCTGAGAGCACAGCTCCGTGTAAATGTGTCAAAAACCTGCATTCTACTCAAATGCACAATATCCATGCGTTAAAAGTCGTCTGGCACAGCTGTGGCGAACGAAACATCGAAGAAAACCAAAATTGTGATATCGATTGTTTCAAGCGTTTCTCAGAGCACAGCTCGGTGTAAATGTGTCAAAAACCTTCATTCTACTCACAATACCCATGCGCTAAAAGTCATCTGGCACAGCTGTGGCGAACGAAAAATCGAAGAACACCAAAATCGTGATATCGCGTGTTTCGAGCGTTTCTGTGAGCACAGCTCGGTGTAAATGTGTCAAAAACCTTCATTCTACTCAAATGCACAATATGCATGCATTAAAAGTCGTCTGACACAGCTGTGGCGAACGAAAAATCGACGAACAGAAATCGTGATATCGCGTGTTTCGAGAGTTTCTGTGAGCACAGCTTGGTGTAAATGTGTCAAAAACCTTCCTTCTACTAAAATACACAAGATCCATGTGTTAGAAGTCGTCTGGCACAGCTGTGGCGAACGAAACATCGAAAAACACCAAAATCGTGATATCGCGTGTTTCGAGCTTTTCTGAGAGCACAGCTCCGTGTAAATGTGTCAAAAACCTGCATTCTACTCAAATGCACAATATCCATGCGTTAAAAGTCGTCTGGCACAGCTGTGGCGAACGAAACATCGAAGAAAACCAAAATTGTGATATCGATTGTTTCAAGCGTTTCTCAGAGCACAGCTCGGTGTAAATGTGTCAAAAACCTTCATTCTAATCACAATACCCATGCGCTAAAAGTCATCTGGCACTGCTGTGGCGAACGAAAAATCGACGAACACAAATCGTGATATCGCGTGTTTCGAGCGTTTCTGTGAGCACAGCTTGGTGTAAATGTGTCAAAAACCTTCCTTCTACTAAAATACACAAGATCCATGTGTTAGAAGTCGTCTGGCACAGCTGTGGCGATTGAAACATCGAAGAACACCAAAATCGTGATATCGCGTGTTTCGAGCGTTTCTGAGAGCACAGCTCGGTGAAAATATGTCAAAAACATTCGTTCTACTCAAATACACAAGATCCATGTGTTAAAAGTTGTCTGGCACAGCTGTGGTGAACGAAAAATTGAAGAACACCAAAATCGTGATATCGCGTGTTTCTAGCGTTTCTGAGAGCACAGCTCGGTGTAAATGTTTAAAAAACCTTCATTCTACTCAAATACACAAGATCCATGTGTTAAAAGTTGTCTGACACAGCTGTGGCGAACGAAACATTGAAGAACACCAAAATCGTGATATCGCATGTTTCGAGCGCATCTGAGATCACAGCTCCATGTAAATGTGTCAAAAACCTTCATTCTACTGAAATGCACAATATCCATTCGCTAAAAGTCATCTGGCACAGCTGTGGCGAACGAAAAATCGAAGAACACCAAAATCGTGATATCGCGTGTTTCGAGCTTTTCTGAGAGCACAGCTCGGTGTAAATGTGTCAAAAACCTTCATTCTACTCAAATGCACAATATCCATGCGTTAAAAGTCGTCTGGCACAGCTGCGGCGAACGAAACATCGAAGAACACCAAAATCGTGATATCGCGTGTTTCGAGCGTTTCTGAGAGCACAGCTCGGTGTAAATGTTTAAAAAACCTTCATTCTACTCAAATACACAAGATCCATGTGTTAAAAGTTGTCTGACACAGCTGTGGCGAACGAAACATTGAAGAACACCAAAATCGTGATATCGCATGTTTCGAGCGCATCTGAGATCACAGCTCGATGTAAATGTGTCAAAAACCTTCATTCTACTGAAATGCACAATATCCATTCGCTAAAAGTCATCTTTCACAGCTGTGGCGAACGAAAAATCGAAGAACACCAAAATCGTGATGTCGCGTGTTTCGAGCGTTTCTGAGAGCACAGCTCGGTGAAAATGTGTCAAAAACATTCGTTCTACTCAAATACACAAGATCCATGTGTTAAAAGTTGTCTGGCACAGCTGTGGTGAACGAAACATTGAAGAACACCAAAATCGTGATATCGCGTGTTTCGAGCGTTTCTTTGAGCACAGCTTGGTGTAAATGTGTCAAAAACCTTCCTTCTACTAAAATACACAAGATCCATGTGTTAGAAGTCGTCTGGCACAGCTGTGGCGAACGAAACATCGAAGAACACCAAAATCGTGATATCGCGTGTTTCGAGCTTTTCTGAGAGCACAGCTCCGTGTAAATGTGTCAAAATCCTGCATTCTACTCAAATGCACAATATCCATGCGTTAAAAGTCATCTGGCACAGCTGTGGCGAACGAAACATCGAAGAAAACCAAAATTGTGATATCGATTGTTTCAAGAATTTCTCAGAGCACAGCTCGGTGTAAATGTGTCAAAAACCTTCATTCTACTCACAATACCCATGCGCTAAAAGTCATCTGGCACAGTTGTGGCGAACGAAAAATCGAAGAACACCAAAATCGTGATATCGCGTGTTTCGAGCGTTTCTGTGAGCACAGCTCGGTGTAAATGTGTCAAAAACCTTCATTCTACTCAAATGCACAATATGCATGCATTAAAAGTCGTCTGACACAGCTGTGGCGAACGAAAAATCGACGAACACAAATCGTGATATCGCGTGTTTCGAGCGTTTCTGTGAGCACAGCTTGGTGTAAATGTGTCAAAAACCTTCCTTCTACTAAAATACACAAGATCTATGTGTTAGAAGTCGTCTGGCACAGCTGTGGCGAACGAAACATCGAAGAACACCAAAATCGTGATATCGCGTGTTTCGAGCGTTTCTGAGAGCACAGCTCGGTGAAAATATGTCAAAAACCTTCATTCTACTAAAATACACAAGATCCACGTGTTAAAAGTAGTCTGGCACAGCTGTGGCAAACGAAACATCGAAGAACACCAAAATCGTGATATCGCGTGTTTCGAGCGTTTCTGAGAGCACAGCTCGGTGAAAATGTGTCAAAAACATTCATTCTACTCAAATACACAAGATCCATGCGCTAAAAGTCATCTGGCACAGCTGTTGCGAACGAAAAATCGAAGAACACAGAAATCGTGATATCGCGTGTTTCGAGCTTTTCTGAGAGCTCGGTGTAAATGTGTCAAAAACCTTCATTCTACACAAATACACAATATGCATGCATTAAAAGTCGTCTGACACAGCTGTGGCGAACGAAAAATCGAAGAACACCAAAATCGTGATATCGCGTGTTTCGAGCGTTTCTGAGAGCACAACTCGGTGAAAATGTGTCAAAAACATTCGTTCTACTCAAATACACAAGATCCATGTGTTAAAAGTTGTCTCGCACAGCTGTGGTGAACGAAACATTGAAGAACACCAAAATCATGATATCGCGTGTTTCGAGCGTTTCTGAGAGCACAGCTCGGTGTAAATGTGTAAAAAATATTCATTCTACTCAAATGAACAATATCCATTCGTTAAAAGTCGTCTGGCACAGCTGTGGCGAACGAAACTTCGACGAACACCAAAATCGTGATATCGCGTGTTTCGAGCGTTTCTGTGAGCACAGCTTGGTGTAAATGTGTCAAAAACCTTCCTTCTACTAAAATACACAAGATCCATGTGTTAGAAGTCGTCTGGCACAGCTGTGGCGAACGAAACATCGAAGACCACCAAAATCGTGATATCGCGTGTTTCGAGCGTTTCTGAGAGCACAGCTCAGTGTAAATGTTTAAAAAACCTTCATTCTACTCAAATACACAAGATCCATGTGTTAAAAGTTGTCTGACACAGCTGTGGCGAACGAAACATTGAAGAACACCAAAATCGTGATATCGCATCTTTCGAGCGCATCTGAGATCACAGCTCGATGTAAATGTGTCAAAAACCTTCATTCTACTGAAATGCACAATATCCATTCGCTAAAAGTCATCTGGCACAGCTGTGGCGAACGAAAAATCGAAGAACACCAAAATCGTGATATCGCGTGTTTCGAGCTTTTCTGAGAGCACAGCTCGGTGTAAATGTGTCAAAAACCTTCATTCTACTCAAATACACAAGATCCATGCGTTAAAAGTCGTCTGGCACAGCTGTGGCGAACGAAACATCGAAGAACACCAAAATCGTGATATCGCGTGTTTCGAGCTTTTCTGAGAGCACAGCTCCGTGTAATTGTGTCAAAAACCTGCATTCTACTCAAATGCACAATATCCATGCGTTAAAAGTCGTCTGGCACAGCTGTGGCGAACGAAACATCGAAGAAAACCAAAATTGTGATATCGATTGTTTCAAGCGTTTCTCAGAGCACAGCTCGGTGTAAATGTGTCAAAAACCTTCATTCTACTCAAATGCACAATATCCATGCGTTAAAAGTCGTCTGGCACAGCTGCGGCGAACGAAACATCAAAGAACACCAAAATCGTGATATCGCGTGTTTCGAGCGTTTCTGAGAGCACAGCTCCGTGTAAATGTGTCAAAAACCTGCATTCTACTAAAATACACAAGATCCACGTGTTAAAAGTCGTCTGGCACAGATGTGGCGAACGAAACATCGAAGAACACCAAAATCGTGATATTGCATGTTTCGAGCGTTTCTGAGAGCACAGCTCGGTGAAAATGTGTCAAAAACCGTCATTCTACTAAAATACACAAGATCCACGTGTTAAAAGTCGTCTGGCACAGGTGCGGCAAACGAAACATCGAAGAACACCAAAATCGTGATATCGCGCGTTTCGAGCGTTTCTGAGAGCACAGCTCGGTGTAAATGTTTAAAAAACCTTCATTCTACTCAAATACACAAGATCCATGCGTTAAAAGTCGTCTGGCACAGCTGTGGCGAACGAAACATCGCAGAACACCAAAATCGTGATATCGCGTGTTTCGAGCGTTTCTGAGAGCACAGCTCGGTGTAAATGTTTAAAAAACCTTCATTCTACTCAAATACACAAGATCCATGCGTTAAAAGTCGTCTGGCACAGCTGTGGCGCACGAAACATTGAAGAACACCAAAATCGTGATATCGCGTTTTTCGAGCACATCTGAGATCACAGCTCGGTGTAAATGTGTCAAAAACCTTCATTCTACTCAAATGCACAATATCCATGCGCTAAAAGTCATCTGGCACAGCTGTGGCGAACGAAAAATCGACGAACACCAAAATCGTGATATCGCGTGTTTCGAGCGTTTCTGAGAGCACAGCTCGGTGTAAATGTGAAAAAAACCTTCATTCTACTAAAATACACAAGATCCACGTGTTAAAAGTCGTCTGGCACAGCTGTGGCGAACGAAACATCGAAGAACACCAAAATCGTGATATTGCATGTTTCGAGCGTTTCTGAGAGCACAGCTCGGTGAAAATGTGTCAAAAACCGTCATTCTACTAAAATACACAAGATCCACGTGTTAAAAGTCGTCTGGCACAGCTGCGGCAAACGAAACATCGAAGAACACCAAAATCGTGATATCGCGCGTTTCGAGCGTTTCTGAGAGCACAGCTCGGTGTAAATGTTTAAAAAACCTTCATTCTACTCAAATACACAAGATCTATGTCTTAAAAGTTGTCTAACACAGCTGTGGCGAACGAAACATTGAAGAACACCAAAATCGTGATATCGCATGTTTCGAGCGCATCTGAGATCACAGCTCGATGTAAATGTGTCAAAAACCTTCATTCTACTGAAATGCACAATATCCATGCGCTAAAAGTCATCTGACACAGCTGTGGCGAACGAAAAATCGAAGAACACCAAAATCGTGATATCGCGTGTTGCGAGCTTTTCTGAGAGCACAGCTCGGTGTAAATGTGTCAAAAACCTTCATTCTACTCAAATACACAAGATCCATGCGTTTAAAAGTCGTCTGGCACAGCTGTGGCGAACGAAACATCGCAGAACACCAAAATCGTGATATCGCGTGTTTCGAGCGTTTCTGAGAGCACAGCTCGGAGAAAATGTGTCAAAAACCTTCATTCTACTGAAATGCACAATATCCATGCGCTAAAAGTCATCTGGCACAGCTGTGGCGAACGAAAAATCGAAGAACACCAAAATCGTGATATCGCGTGTTTCGAGCTTTTCTGAGAGCACAGCTCCGTGTAAATGTGTCAAAAACCTGCATTCTACTCAAATGCACAATATCCATGCGTTAAAAGTCGTCTGGCACAGCTGTGACGAACGAAACATCGAAGAAAACCAAAATTGTGATATCGATTGTTTCAAGCGTTTCTCAGAGCACAGCTCGGTGTAAATGTGTCAAAAACCTTCATTCTACTCAAATGCACAATACCCATTCGCTAAAAGTCATCTGGCACAGCTGTGGCGAACGAAAAATCGAAGAACACCAAAATCATGATATCGCGTGTTTCGAGCGTTTCTGAGAGCACAGCTCCGTGTAAATGTGTCAAAAACCTGCATTCTACTAAAATACACAAGATCCACGTGTTAAAAGTCGTCTGGCACAGCTGTGGCGAACGAAACGTCGAAGAACACCAAAATCGTGATATCGCATGTTTCGAGTGTTTCTGAGAGCACAGCTCGGTGAAAATGTGTCAAAAACCGTCATTCTACTAAAATACACAAGATCCACGTGTTAAAAGTCGTCTGGCACAGCTGTGGCGAACGAAACATCGAAGAACACCAAAATCGTGATATCGCGTGTTTCGAGCGTTTCTGAGAGCACAGCTCGGTGAAAATGTGTCAAAAACATTCATTCTACTCAAATACACAAGATCCATGTGTTAAAAGTCGTCTGGCACAGCTGTGGCGAACGAAACATCGAAGAACACCAAAATCGTGATATCGCGTGTTTCGAGCGTTTCTGAGAGCACAGCTCGGTGTAAATGTTTAAAAAACCTTCATTCTACTCAAATACACAAGATCCATGTGTTAAAAGTTGTCTGACACAGCTGTGGCGAACGAAACATTGAAGAACACCAAAATCGTGATATCGCATGTTTCGAGCGCATCTGAGATCACAGCTCGATGTAAATGTGTCAAAAACCTTCATTCTACTGAAATGCACAATATCCATTCGCTAAAAGTCATCTGGCACAGCTGTGGCGAACGAAAAATCGAAGAACACCAAAATCGTGATATCGCGTGTTGTGAGCTTTTCTGAGAGCACAGCTCGGTGTAAATGTGTCAAAAACCTTCATTCTACTCAAATACACAAGATCCATGCGTTAAAAGTCGTCTGGCACAGCTGTGGCGAACGAAACATCGAAGAAAACCAAAATTGTGATATCGATTGTTTCAAGCGTTTCTCAGAGCACAGCTCGGTGTAAATGTGTCAAAAACCTTCATTCTACTCAAATGCGCAATATCCATGCGTTAAAAGTCGTCTGGCACAGCTGCGGCGAACGAAACATCGATGAACACCAAAATCGTGATATCGCGTGTTTCGAGCGTTTCTGAGAGCACAGCTCGGTGTAAATGTTTTAAAAACTTTCATTCTACTCAAATACACAAGATCCATGTGTTAAAAGTTGTCTGACACAGCTGTGGCGAACGAAACATCGAACAACACCAAAATCGTGATATTGCATGTTTCGAGCGTTTCTGAGAGCACAGCTCGGTGAAAATGTGTCAAAAACCGTCATTCTACTAAAATACACAATATCCATGTGTTAAAAGTTGTCTGACACAGCTGTGGCGAACGAAACATTGAAGAACACCAAAATCGTGATATCGCATCTGAGATCACAGCTCGATGTAAATGTGTCAAAAACCTTCATTCTACTGAAATGCACAATATCCATTCGCTAAAAGTCATCTGGCACAGCTGTGGCGAACGAAAAATCGAAGAACACCAAAATCGTGATATCGCGTGTTTCGAGCTTTTCTGAGAGCACAGCTCGGTGTAAATGTGTCAAAAACCTTCATTCTACTGAAATGCACAAGATCCATGTGTTAAAAGTTGTCTGGCACAGCTGTGGTGAACGAAACATTGAAGAACACCAAAATCGTGATATCGCGTGTTTCGAGCGTTTCTGAGAGCACAGCTCGGTGTAAATGTTTTAAAAACCTTCATTCTACTCAAATACGCAAGATCCATGTGTTAAAAGTTGTCTGACACAGCTGTGGCGAACGAAACATTGAAGAACACCAAAATCGTGATATCGCATGTTTCGAGCGCATCTGAGATCACAGCTCGATGTAAATGTGTCAAAAACTTTCATTCTACTGAAATGCACAATATCCATGCGCTAAAAGTCATCTGGCACAGCTGTGGCGAACGAAAAATCGAAGAACACCAAAATCGTGATATCGCGTGTTTCGAGCTTTTCTGAGAGCACAGCTCCGTGTAAATGTGTCAAAATCCTGCATTCTACGTAAATGCACAATATCCATGCGTTAAAAGTCGTCTGGCACAGCTGTGGCGAACGAAACATCGAAGAAAACCAAAATTGTGATATCGATTGTTTCAAGCGTTTCTCAGAGCACAGCTCGGTGTAAATGTGTCAAAAACCTTCATTCTACTCACAATACCCATGCGCTAAAAGTCATCTGGCACTGCTGTGGCGAACGAAAAATCGATGAACACCAAAATCGTGATATCGCGTGTTTTGAGCGTTTCTGTGAGCACAGCTCGGTGTAAATGTGTCAAAAACCTTCATTCTACTCAAATGCACAATATGCATGCATTAAAAGTCGTCTGACACAGCTGTGGCGAACGAAAAATCGACGAACACAAATCGTGATATCGCGTGTTTCGAGCGTTTCTGTGAGCACAGCTTGGTGTAAATGTGTCAAAAACCTTCCTTCTACTAAAATACACAAGATCCATGTGTTAGAAGTCGTCTGGCACAGCTGTGGCGATTGAAACATCGAAGAACACCAAAATCGTGATATCGCGTGTTTCGAGCGTTTCTGAGAGCACAGCTCGGTGAAAATATGTCAAAAACATTCGTTCTACTCAAATAAACAAGATCCATGTGTTAAAAGTTGTCTGGCACAGCTGTGGTGAACGAAAAATTGAAGAACACCAAAATCGTGATATCGCGTGTTTCGAGCGTTTCTGAGAGCACAGCTCGGTGTAAATGTTTAAAAAACCTTTATTCTACTCAAATACACAAGATCCATGTGTTAATAGTTGTCTGACACAGCTGTGGCGAACGAAACATTGAAGAACACCAAAATCGTGATATCGCATGTTTCGAGCGCATCTGAGATCACAGCTCGATGTAAATGTGTCAAAAACCTTCATTCTACTGAAATGCACAATATCCATTCGCTAAAAGTCATCTGGCACAGCTGTGGCGAACGAAAAATCGAAGAACACCAAAATCGTGATATCGCGTGTTTCGAGCGTTTCTGAGAGCACAGCTCGGTGAAAATGTGTCAAAAACATTCGTTCTACTCAAATACACAAGATCCATGTGTTAAAAGTTGTCTGGCACAGCTGTGGTGAACGAAACATTGAAGAACACCAAAATCGTGATATCGCGTGTTTCGAGCGTTTCTGAGAGCACAGCTCGGTGTAAATGTTTTAAAAACCTTCATTCTACTCAAATACACAAGATCCATGTGTTAAAAGTTGTCTGACACAGCTGTGGCGAACGAAACATTGAAGAACACCAAAATCGTGATATCGCATGTTTCGAGCGCATCTGAGATCACAGCTCGATGTACATGTGTCAAAAACCTTCATTCTACTGAAATGCACAATATCCATGCGCTAAAAGTCATCTGGCACAGCTGTGGCGAACGAAAAATCGAAGAACACCAAAATCGTGATATCGCGTGTTTCGAGCTTTTCTGAGAGCACAGCTCCGTGTAAATGTGTCAAAAACCTGCATTCTACTCAAATGCACAATATCCATGCGTTAAAAGTCGTCTGGCACAGCTGTGGCGAACGAAACATCGAAGAAAAAAAAAATTGTGATATCGATTGTTTCAAGCGTTTATCAGAGCACAGCTCGGTGTAAATGTGTCAAAAACCTTCATTCTACTCACAATACCCATGCGCTAAAAGTCATCTGGCACAGCTGTGGCGAACGAAAAATCGAAGAACACCAAAATCGTGATATCGCGTGTTTCGAGCGTTTCTGTGAGCACAGCTCGGTGTAAATGTGTCAAAAACCTTCATTCTACTCAAATGCACAATATGCATGCATTAAAAGTCGTCTGACACAGCTGTGGCGAACGAAAAATCGACGAACACAAATCGTGATATCGCGTGTTTCGAGCGTTTCTGAGAGCACAGCTCGGTGTAAATGTGTCAAAAACCTTCATTCTACTCAAATACACAAGATCCATGCGTTAAAAGTCGTCTGGCACAGCTGTGGCGAACGAAACATCGAAGAACACCAAAATCGTGATATCGCGTGTTTCGAGCTTTTCTGAGAGCACAGCTCGGTGTAAATGTGTCAAAAACCTTCATTCTACTCAAATACACAAGATCCATGCGTTAAAAGTCGTCTGGCACAGCTGTGGCGAACGAAACATCGAAGAACACCAAAATCGTGATATTGCATGTTTCGAGCGTTTCTGAGAGCACAGCTCGATGAAAATGTGTCAAAAACCGTCATTCTACTAAAATACACAAGATTCACGTGTTAAAAGTCGTCTGGCACAGCTGCGGCAAACGAAACATCGAAGAACACCAAAATCGTGATATCGCGCGTTTCGAGCGTTTCTGAGAGCACAGCTCGGTGTAAATGTTTAAAAAACCTTCATTCTACTCAAATACACAAGATCCATGTGTTAAAAGTTGTCTAACACAGCTGTGGCGAACGAAACATTGAAGAACACCAAAATCGTGATATCGCATGTTTCGAGCGCATCTGAGATCACAATTCGATGTAAATGTGTCAAAAACCTTCATTCTACTCAAATGCACAAGATCCATGCGTTAAAAGTCGTCTGGCACAGCTGTGGCGAACGAAACATCGCAGAACACCAAAATCGTGATATCGCGTGTTTCGAGCGTTTCTGAGAGCACAGCTCGGTGTAAATGTTTAAAAAACCTTCATTCTACTCAAATACACAAGATCCATGCGTTAAAAGTCGTCTGGCACAGCTGTGGCGCACGAAACATCGACGAACACCAAAATCGTGATATCGCGTGTTTCGAGCGTTTCTGTGAGCACAGCTTGGTGTAAATGTGTCAAAAACCTTCCTTCTACTAAAATACACAAGATCCATGCGTTAAAAGTCGTCTGGCACAGCTGTGGCGAACGAAACATCGAAGAACACCAAAATCGTGATATCGCGTGTTTCGAGCGTTTCTGAGAGCACAGCTCCGTGTAAATGTGTCAAAAACCTGCATTCTACTCAAATGCACAATATCCATGCGTTAAAAGTCGTCTGGCACAGATGTGGCGAACGATACATCGAAGAAAACCAAAATTGTGATATCGATTGTTTCAAGCGTTTCTCAGAGCACAGCTCGGTGTAAATGTGTCAAAAACCTTCATTCTACTCAAATGCACAATATCCATGCGTTAAAAGTCGTCTGGCACAGCTGCGGCGAACGAAACATCGAAGAACACCAAAATCGTGATATCGCGTGTTTCGAGCGTTTCTGAGAGCACAGCTCGGTGTAAATGTTTAAAAAACCTTCATTCTACTCAAATACACAAGATCCATGTGTTAAAAGTTGTCTGACACAGCTGTGGCGAACGAAACATTGAAGAACACCAAAATCGTGATATCGCATGTTTCGAGCGCATCTGAGATCACAGCTCGATGTAAATATGTCAAAAACCTTCATTCTACTGAAATGCACAATATACATTCGCTAAAAGTCATCTGGCACAGCTGTGGCGAACGAAAAATCGAAGAACACCAAAATCGTGATATCGCTTGTTTCGAGCGTTTCTGAGAGCACAGCTCGGTGTAAATGTTTAAAAAACCTTCATTCTACTCAAATACACAATATCCATGCGTTAAAAGTCGTCTGGCACAGCTGTGGCGAACGAAACATCGAAGAAAACCAAAATTGTGATATCGATTGTTTCAAGCGTTTCTCAGAGCACAGCTCGGTGTAAATGTGTCAAAAACCTTCATTCTACTCAAATGCACAATATCCATGCGTTAAAAGTCGTCTGGCACAGCTGCGGCGAACGAAACATCGAAGAACACCAAAATCGTGATATCGCGTGTTTCGAGCGTTTCTGGGAGCACAGCTCCGTGTAAATGAGTCAAAAACCTGCATTCTACTAAAATACACAAGATCCACGTATTAAAAGTCGTCTGGCACAGCTGTGGCGAACGAAACATCGAACAACACGAAAATCGTGATATCGCGTGTTTCGAGCGTTTCTGAGAGCACAGCTCGGTGTAAATGTTTAAAAAACCTTCATTCTACTCAAATACACAAGATCCATGTGTTAAAAGTTGTCTGACACAGCTGTGGCGAACGAAACATTGAAGAACACCAAAATCGTGATATCGCATGTTTCGAGCGCAACTGAGATCACAGCTCGATGTAAATGTGTCAAAAACCTTCATTCTACTGAAATGCACAATATCCATTCGCTAAAAGTCATCTGGCACAGCTGTGGCGAACGAAAAATCGAAGAACACCAAAATCGTGATATCGCGTGTTTCGAGCGTTTCTGAGAGCACAGCTCGGTGAAAATGTGTCAAAAACATTCGTTCTACTCAAATACACAAGATCCAAGTGTTAAAAGTTGTCTGGCACAGCTGTGGTGAACGAAACATTGAAGAACACCAAAATCGTGATATCGCGTGTTTCGAGCGTTTCTGAGAGCACAGCTCGGTGTAAATGTTTTAAAAACCTTCATTCTACTCAAATACACAAGATCCATGTGTTAAAACTTGTCTGACACAGCTGTGGCGAACGAAACATTGAAGAACACCAAAATCGTGATATCGCATGTTTCGAGCGCATCTGAGATCACAGCTCGATGTAAATGTGTCAAAAACCTTCATTCTACTGAAATGCACAATATCCATGCGCTAAAAGTCATCTGGCACAGCTGTGGCGAACGAAAAATCGAAGAACACCAAAATCGTGATATCGCGTGTTTCGAGCTTTTCTGAGAGCACAGCTCCGTGTAAATGTGTCAAAAACCTGCATTCTACTCAAATGCACAATATCCATGCGTTAAAAGTCGTCTGGCACAGCTGTGGCGAACGAAACATCGAAGAAAACCAAAATTGTGATATCGATTGTTTCAAGCGTTTCTCAGAGCACAGCTCGGTGTAAATGTGTCAAAAACCTTCATTCTACTCACAATACCCATGCGCTAAAAGTCATCTGGCACAGCTGTGGCGAACGAAAAATCGAAGAACACCAAAATCGTGATATCGCGTGTTTCGAGCGTTTCTGTGAGCACAGCTCGGTGTAAATGTGTCAAAAACCTTCATTCTACTCAAATGCACAATATGCATGCATTAAAAGTCGTCTGACACAGCTGTGGCGAACGAAAAATCGACGAACACAAATCGTGATATCGCGTGTTTCGAGCGTTTCTGTGAGCACAGCTTGGTGTAAATGTGTCAAAAACCTTCCTTCTACTAAAATACACAAGATCTATGTGTTAGAAGTCGTCTGGCACAGCTGTGGCGAACGAAACATCGAAGAACACCAAAATCGTGATATCGCGTGTTTCGAGCGTTTCTGAGAGCACAGCTCGGTGAAAATATGTCAAAAACCTTCATTCTACTAAAATACACAAGATCCACGTGTTAAAAGTAGTCTGGCACAGCTGTGGCAAACGAAACATCGAAGAACACCAAAATCGTGATATCGCGTGTTTCGAGCGTTTCTGAGAGCACAGCTCGGTGAAAATGTGTCAAAAACATTCATTCTACTCAAATACACAAGATCCATGCGCTAAAAGTCATCTGGCACAGCTGTTGCGAACGAAAAATCGAAGAACACAGAAATCGTGATATCGCGTGTTTCGAGCTTTTCTCCGAGCTCGGTGTAAATGTGTCAAAAACCTTCATTCTACACAAATACACAATATGCATGCATTAACAGTCGTCTGACACAGCTGTGGCGAACGAAAAATCGAAGAACACCAAAATCGTGATATCGAATGTTTCGAGCGTTTCTGAGAGCACAACTCGGTGAAAATGTGTCAAAAACATTCGTTCTACTCAAATACACAAGATCCATGTGTTAAAAGTTGTCTCGCACAGCTGTGGTGAACGAAACATTGAAGAACACCAAAATCATGATATCGCGTGTTTCGAGCGTTTCTGAGAGCACAGCTCGGTGAAAATGTGTCAAAAACATTCATTCTACTCAAATACACAAGATCCATGCGCTAAAAGTCATCTGGCACAGCTGTTGCGAACGAAAAATCGAAGAACACAGAAATCGTGATATCGCGTGTTTCGAGCTTTTCTCCGAGCTCGGTGTAAATGTGTCAAAAACCTTCATTCTACACAAATACACAATATGCATGCATTAACAGTCGTCTGACACAGCTGTGGCGAACGAAAAATCGAAGAACACCAAAATCGTGATATCGAATGTTTCGAGCGTTTCTGAGAGCACAACTCGGTGAAAATGTGTCAAAAACATTCGTTCTACTCAAATACACAAGATCCATGTGTTAAAAGTTGTCTCGCACAGCTGTGGTGAACGAAACATTGAAGAACACCAAAATCATGATATCGCGTGTTTCGAGCGTTTCTGAGAGCACAGCTCGGTGTAAATGTGTAAAAAATATTCATTCTACTCAAATGAACAATATCCATTCGTTAAAAGTCGTCTGGCACAGCTGTGGCGAACGAAACTTCGACGAACACCAAAATCGTGATATCGCGTGTTTCGAGCGTTTCTGTGAGCACAGCTTGGTGTAAATGTGTCAAAAACCTTCCTTCTACTAAAATACACAAGATCCATGTGTTAGAAGTCGTCTGGCACAGCTGTGGCGAACGAAACATCGAAGAACACCAAAATCGTGATATCGCGTGTTTCGAGCGTTTCTGAGAGCACAGCTCAGTGTAAATGTTTAAAAAACCTTCATTCTACTCAAATACACAAGATCCATGTGTTAAAAGTTGTCTGACACAGCTGTGGCGAACGAAACATTGAAGAACACCAAAATCGTGATATCGCATCTTTCGAGCGCATCTGAGATCACAGCTCGATGTAAATGTGTCAAAAACCTTCATTCTACTGAAATGCACAATATCCATGCGCTAAAAGTCATCTGACACAGCTGTGGCGAACGAAAAATCGAAGAACACCAAAATCGTGATATCGCGTGTTGCGAACTTTTCTGAGAGCACAGCTCGGTGTAAATGTTTAAAAAACCTTCATTCTACTCAAATACACAAGATCCATGTGTTAAAAGTTGTCTGACACAGCTGTGGCGAACGAAACATTGAAGAACACCAAAATCGTGATATCGCATGTTTCGAGCGCATCTGAGATCACAGCTCGATGTAAATATGTCAAAAACCTTCATTCTACTGAAATGCACAATATACATTCGCTAAAAGTCATCTGGCACAGCTGTGGCGAACGAAAAATCGAAGAACACCAAAATCGTGATATCGCTTGTTTCGAGCGTTTCTGAGAGCACAGCTCGGTGTAAATGTTTAAAAAACCTTCATTCTACTCAAATACACAATATCCATGCGTTAAAAGTCGTCTGGCACAGCTGTGGCGAACGAAACATCGAAGAAAACCAAAATTGTGATATCGATTGTTTCAAGCGTTTCTCAGAGCACAGCTCGGTGTAAATGTGTCAAAAACCTTCATTCTACTCAAATGCACAATATCCATGCGTTAAAAGTCGTCTGGCACAGCTGCGGCGAACGAAACATCGAAGAACACCAAAATCGTGATATCGCGTGTTTCGAGCGTTTCTGGGAGCACAGCTCCGTGTAAATGAGTCAAAAACCTGCATTCTACTAAAATACACAAGATCCACGTATTAAAAGTCGTCTGGCACAGCTGTGGCGAACGAAACATCGAACAACACGAAAATCGTGATATCGCGTGTTTCGAGCGTTTCTGAGAGCACAGCTCGGTGTAAATGTTTAAAAAACCTTCATTCTACTCAAATACACAAGATCCATGTGTTAAAAGTTGTCTGACACAGCTGTGGCGAACGAAACATTGAAGAACACCAAAATCGTGATATCGCATGTTTCGAGCGCAACTGAGATCACAGCTCGATGTAAATGTGTCAAAAACCTTCATTCTACTGAAATGCACAATATCCATTCGCTAAAAGTCATCTGGCACAGCTGTGGCGAACGAAAAATCGAAGAACACCAAAATCGTGATATCGCGTGTTTCGAGCGTTTCTGAGAGCACAGCTCGGTGAAAATGTGTCAAAAACATTCGTTCTACTCAAATACACAAGATCCAAGTGTTAAAAGTTGTCTGGCACAGCTGTGGTGAACGAAACATTGAAGAACACCAAAATCGTGATATCGCGTGTTTCGAGCGTTTCTGAGAGCACAGCTCGGTGTAAATGTTTTAAAAACCTTCATTCTACTCAAATACACAAGATCCATGTGTTAAAACTTGTCTGACACAGCTGTGGCGAACGAAACATTGAAGAACACCAAAATCGTGATATCGCATGTTTCGAGCGCATCTGAGATCACAGCTCGATGTAAATGTGTCAAAAACCTTCATTCTACTGAAATGCACAATATCCATGCGCTAAAAGTCATCTGGCACAGCTGTGGCGAACGAAAAATCGAAGAACACCAAAATCGTGATATCGCGTGTTTCGAGCTTTTCTGAGAGCACAGCTCCGTGTAAATGTGTCAAAAACCTGCATTCTACTCAAATGCACAATATCCATGCGTTAAAAGTCGTCTGGCACAGCTGTGGCGAACGAAACATCGAAGAAAACCAAAATTGTGATATCGATTGTTTCAAGCGTTTCTCAGAGCACAGCTCGGTGTAAATGTGTCAAAAACCTTCATTCTACTCACAATACCCATGCGCTAAAAGTCATCTGGCACAGCTGTGGCGAACGAAAAATCGAAGAACACCAAAATCGTGATATCGCGTGTTTCGAGCGTTTCTGTGAGCACAGCTCGGTGTAAATGTGTCAAAAACCTTCATTCTACTCAAATGCACAATATGCATGCATTAAAAGTCGTCTGACACAGCTGTGGCGAACGAAAAATCGACGAACACAAATCGTGATATCGCGTGTTTCGAGCGTTTCTGTGAGCACAGCTTGGTGTAAATGTGTCAAAAACCTTCCTTCTACTAAAATACACAAGATCTATGTGTTAGAAGTCGTCTGGCACAGCTGTGGCGAACGAAACATCGAAGAACACCAAAATCGTGATATCGCGTGTTTCGAGCGTTTCTGAGAGCACAGCTCGGTGAAAATATGTCAAAAACCTTCATTCTACTAAAATACACAAGATCCACGTGTTAAAAGTAGTCTGGCACAGCTGTGGCAAACGAAACATCGAAGAACACCAAAATCGTGATATCGCGTGTTTCGAGCGTTTCTGAGAGCACAGCTCGGTGAAAATGTGTCAAAAACATTCATTCTACTCAAATACACAAGATCCATGCGCTAAAAGTCATCTGGCACAGCTGTTGCGAACGAAAAATCGAAGAACACAGAAATCGTGATATCGCGTGTTTCGAGCTTTTCTCCGAGCTCGGTGTAAATGTGTCAAAAACCTTCATTCTACACAAATACACAATATGCATGCATTAACAGTCGTCTGACACAGCTGTGGCGAACGAAAAATCGAAGAACACCAAAATCGTGATATCGAATGTTTCGAGCGTTTCTGAGAGCACAACTCGGTGAAAATGTGTCAAAAACATTCGTTCTACTCAAATACACAAGATCCATGTGTTAAAAGTTGTCTCGCACAGCTGTGGTGAACGAAACATTGAAGAACACCAAAATCATGATATCGCGTGTTTCGAGCGTTTCTGAGAGCACAGCTCGGTGTAAATGTGTAAAAAATATTCATTCTACTCAAATGAACAATATCCATTCGTTAAAAGTCGTCTGGCACAGCTGTGGCGAACGAAACTTCGACGAACACCAAAATCGTGATATCGCGTGTTTCGAGCGTTTCTGTGAGCACAGCTTGGTGTAAATGTGTCAAAAACCTTCCTTCTACTAAAATACACAAGATCCATGTGTTAGAAGTCGTCTGGCACAGCTGTGGCGAACGAAACATCGAAGAACACCAAAATCGTGATATCGCGTGTTTCGAGCGTTTCTGAGAGCACAGCTCAGTGTAAATGTTTAAAAAACCTTCATTCTACTCAAATACACAAGATCCATGTGTTAAAAGTTGTCTGACACAGCTGTGGCGAACGAAACATTGAAGAACACCAAAATCGTGATATCGCATCTTTCGAGCGCATCTGAGATCACAGCTCGATGTAAATGTGTCAAAAACCTTCATTCTACTGAAATGCACAATATCCATGCGCTAAAAGTCATCTGACACAGCTGTGGCGAACGAAAAATCGAAGAACACCAAAATCGTGATATCGCGTGTTGCGAACTTTTCTGAGAGCACAGCTCGGTGTAAATGTGTCAAAAACCTTCATTCTACTCAAATACACAAGATCCATGCGTTTAAAAGTCGTCTGGCACAGCTGTGGCGAACGAAACATCGCAGAACACCAAAATCGTGATATCGCGTGTTTCGAGCGTTTCTGAGAGCACAGCTCGGAGAAAATGTGTCAAAAGCCTTCATTCTACTGAAATGCACAATATCCATGCGCTAAAAGTCATCTGGCACAGCTGTGGCGAACGAAAAATCGAAGAACACCAAAATCGTGATATCGCGTGTTTCGAGCTTTTCTGAGAGCACAGCTCCGTGTAAATGTGTCAAAAACATGCATTCTACTCAAATGCACAATATCCATGCGTTAAAAGTCGTCTGGCACAGCTGTGACGAACGAAACATCGAAGAAAACCAAAATTGTGATATCGATTGTTTCAAGCGTTTCTCAGAGCACAGCTCGGTGTAAATGTGTCAAAAACCTTCATTCTACTCAAATGCACAATACCCATTCGCTAAAAGTCATCTGGCACAGCTGTGGCGAACGAAAAATCGAAGAACACCAAAATCATGATATCGCGTGTTTCGAGCGTTTCTGAGAGCACAGCTCCGTGTAAATGTGTCAAAAACCTGCATTCTACTAAAATACACAAGATCCACGTGTTAAAAGTCGTCTGGCACAGCTGTGGCGAACGAAACGTCGAAGAACACCAAAATCGTGATATCGCATGTTTCGAGCGTTTCTGAGAGCACAGCTCGGTGAAAATGTGTCAAAAACCGTCATTCTACTAAAATACACAAGATCCACGTGTTAAAAGTCGTCTGGCACAGCTGTGGCGAACGAAACATCGAAGAACACCAAAATCGTGATATCGCGTGTTTCGAGCGTTTCTGAGAGCACAGCTCGGTGAAAATGTGTCAAAAACATTCATTCTACTCAAATACACAAGATCCATGTGTTAAAAGTCGTCTGGCACAGCTGTGGCGAACGAAACATCGAAGAAAACCAAAATTGTGATATCGATTGTTTCAAGCGTTTCTCAGAGCACAGCTCGGTGTAAATGTGTCAAAAACCTTCATTCTACTCAAATGCACAATATCCATGCGTTAAAAGTCGTCTGGCACAGCTGCGGCGAACGAAACATCGAAGAACACCAAAATCGTGATATCGCGTGTTTCGAGCGTTTCTGAGAGCACAGCTCGGTGTAAATGTTTAAAAAACCTTCATTCTACTCAAATACACAAGATCCATGTGTTAAAAGTTGTCTGACACAGCTGTGGCGAACGAAACATTGAAGAACACCAAAATCGTGATATCGCATGTTTCGAGCGCATCTGAGATCACAGCTCGATGTAAATGTGTCAAAAACCTTCATTCTACTGAAATGCACAATATCCATTCGCTAAAAGTCATCTGGCACAGCTGTGGCGAACGAAAAATCGAAGAACACCAAAATCGTGATATCGCGTGTTTCGAGCGTTTCTGAGAGCACAGCTCGGTGTAAATGTTTTAAAAACCTTCATTCTACTCAAATACGCAAGATCCATGTGTTAAAAGTTGTCTGACACAGCTGTGGCGAACGAAACATTGAAGAACACCAAAATCGTGATATCGCATGTTTCGAGCGCATCTGAGATCACAGCTCGATGTAAATGTGTCAAAAACCTTCATTCTACTGAAATGCACAATATCCATGCGCTAAAAGTCATCTGGCACAGCTGTGGCGAACGAAAAATCGAAGAACACCAAAATCGTGATATCGCGTGTTTCGAGCTTTTCTGAGAGCACAGCTCCGTGTAAATGTGTAAAAATCCTGCATTCTACGCAAATGCACAATATCCATGCGTTAAAAGTCGTCTGGCACAGCTGTGGCGAACGAAACATCGAAGAAAACCAAAATTGTGATATCGATTGTTTCAAGCGTTTCTCAGAGCACAGCTCGGTGTAAATGTGTCAAAAACCTTCATTCTACTCACAATACCCATGCGCTAAAAGTCATCTGGCACTGCTGTGGCGAACGAAAAATCGATGAACACCAAAATCGTGATATCGCGTGTTTCGAGCGTTTCTGTGAGCACAGCTCGGTGTAAATGTGTCAAAAACCTTCATTCTACTCAAATGCACAATATGCATGCATTAAAAGTCGTCTGACACAGCTGTGGCGAACGAAAAATCGACGAACACAAATCGTGATATCGCGTGTTTCGAGCGTTTCTGTGAGCACAGCTTGGTGTAAATGTGTCAAAAACCTTCCTTCTACTAAAATACACAAGATCCATGTGTTAGAAGTCGTCTGGCACAGCTGTGGCGATTGAAACATCGAAGAACACCAAAATCGTGATATCGCGTGTTTCGAGCGTTTCTGAGAGCACAGCTCGGTGAAAATATGTCAAAAACCTTCATTCTACTCAAATGCACAATATCCATGCGCTAAAAGTCATCTGGCACAGCTGTGGCGAACGAAAAATCGAAGAACACCAAAATCGTGATATCGCGTGTTTCGAGCGTTTCTGAGAGCACAGCTCGGTGAAAATGTGTCAAAAACATTCGTTGTACTCAAATACACAAGATCCATGTGTTAAAAGTTGTCTGGCACAGCTGTGGTGAACGAAACATTGAAGAACACCAAAATCGTTATATCGCGTGTTTCGAGCGTTTCTGAGAGCACAGCTCGGTGTAAATGTTTTAAAAACCTTCATTCTACTCAAATACACAAGATCCATGTGTTAAAACTTGTCTGACACAGCTGTGGCGAACGAAACATTGAAGAACACCAAAATCGTGATATCGCATGTTTCGAGCGCATCTGAGATCACAGCTCGATGTAAATGTGTCAAAAACCTTCATTCTACTGAAATGCACAATATCCATTCGCTAAAAGTCATCTGGCACAGCTGTGGCGAACGAAAAATCGAAGAACACCAAAATCGTGATATCGCGTGTTTCGAGCGTTTCTGAGAGCACAGCTCGGTGAAAATGTGTCAAAAACATTCGTTCTACTCAAATACACAAGATCCATGTGTTAAAAGTTGTCTGGCACAGCTGTGGTGAACGAAACATTGAAGAACACCAAAATCGTGATATCGCGTGTTTCGAGCTTTTCTGAGAGCACAGCTCCGTGTAAATGTGTCAAAAACCTGCATTCTACTCAAATGCACAATATCCATGCGTTAAAAGTCGTCTGGCACAGCTGCGGCGAACGAAACATCGAAGAACACCAAAATCGTGATATCGCGTGTTTCGAGCGTTTCTGAGAGCACAGCTCGGTGTAAATGTGTCAAAAACCTTCATTCTACTCACAATACCCATGCGCTAAAAGTCATCTGGCACAGCTGTGGCGAACGAAAAATCGAAGAACACCAAAATCGTGATATCGCGTGTTTCGAGCGTTTCTGAGAGCACAGCTCGGTGAAAATATGTCAAAAACATTCGTTCTACTCAAATACACAAGATCCATGTGTTAAAAGTTGTCTGGCACAGCTGTGGTGAACGAAAAATTGAAGAACACCAAAATCGTGATATCGCGTGTTTCGAGCGTTTCTGAGAGCACAGCTCGGTGTAAATGTTTAAAAAACCTTCATTCTACTCAAATACACAAGATCCATGTGTTAAAAGTTGTCTGACACAGCTGTGGCGAACGAAACATTGAAGAACACCAAAATCGTGATATCGCATGTTTCGAGCGCATCTGAGATCACAGCTCGATGTAAATGTGTCAAAAACCTTCATTCTACTGAAATGCACAATATCCATTCGCTAAAAGTCATCTGGCACAGCTGTGGCGAACGAAAAATCGAAGAACACCAAAATCGTGATATCGCGTGTTTCGAGCGTTTCTGAGAGCACAGCTCGGTGAAAATGTGTCAAAAACATTCGTTCTACTCAAATACACAAGATCCATGTGTTAAAAGTTGTCTGGCACAGCTGTGGTGAACGAAACATTGAAGAACACCAAAATCGTTATATCGCGTGTTTCGAGCGTTTCTGAGAGCACAGCTCGGTGTAAATGTTTTAAAAACCTTCATTCTACTCAAATACACAAGATCCATGTGTTAAAACTTGTCTGACACAGCTGTGGCGAACGAAACATTGAAGAACACCAAAATCGTGATATCGCATGTTTCGAGCGCATCTGAGATCACAGCTCGATGTAAATGTGTCAAAAACCTTCATTCTACTGAAATGCACAATATCCATGCGCTAAAAGTCATCTGGCACAGCTGTGGCGAACGAAAAATCGAAGAACACCAATATCGTGATATCGCGTGTTTCGAGCTTTTCTGAGAGCACAGCTCCGTGTAAATGTGTCAAAAACCTGCATTCTACTCAAATGCACAATATCCATGCGTTAAAAGTCGTCTGGCACAGCTGTGGCGAACGAAACATCGAAGAAAACCAAAATTGTGATATCGATTGTTTCAAGCGTTTCTCAGAGCACAGCTCGGTGTAAATGTGTCAAAAACCTTCATTCTACTCACAATACCCATGCGCTAAAAGTCATCTGGCACAGCTGGGGCGAACGAAAAATCGAAGAACACCAAAATCGTGATATCGCGTGTTTCGAGCGTTTCTGAGAGCACAGCTCGGTGAAAATGTGTCAAAAACATTCGTTCTACTCAAATACACAAGATCCATGTGTTAAAAGTTGTCTGGCACAGCTGTGGTGAACGAAACATTGAAGAACACCAAAATCGTGATATCGCGTGTTTCGAGCGTTTCTGAGAGCACAGCTCGGTGTAAATGTTTTAAAAAGCTTCATTCTACTCAAATACACAAGATCCATGTGTTAAAACTTGTCTGACACAGCTGTGGCGAACGAAACATTGAAGAACACCAAAATCGTGATATCGCATGTTTCGAGCGCATCTGAGATCACAGCTCGATGTAAATGTGTCAAAAACCTTCATTCTACTGAAATGCACAATATCCATGCGCTAAAAGTCATCTGGCACAGCTGTGGCGAACGAAAAATCGAAGAACACCAATATCGTGATATCGCGTGTTTCGAGCTTTTCTGAGAGCACAGCTCCGTGTAAATGTGTCAAAAACCTGCATTCTACTCAAATGCACAATATCCATGCGTTAAAAGTCGTCTGGCACAGCTGTGGCGAACGAAACATCGAAGAAAACCAAAATTGTGATATCGATTGTTTCAAGCGTTTCTCAGAGCACAGCTCGGTGTAAATGTGTCAAAAACCTTCATTCTATTCACAATACCCATGCGCTAAAAGTCATCTGGCACAGCTGTGGCGAACGAAAAATCGAAGAACACCAAAATCGTGATATCGCGTGTTTCGAGCGTTTCTGAGAGCACAGCTCGGTGAAAATGTGTCAAAAACATTCGTTCTACTCAAATACACAAGATCCATGTGTTAAAAGTTGTCTGGCACAGCTGTGGTGAACGAAACATTGAAGAACACCAAAATCGTGATATCGCGTGTTTCGAGCGTTTCTGAGAGCACAGCTCCGTGTAAATGTGTCAAAAACCTGCATTCTACTCAAATGCACAATATCCATGCGTTAAAAGTCGTCTGGCACAACTGCGGCGAACGAAACATCGAAGAACACCAAAATCGTGATATCGCGTGTTTCGAGCGTTTCTGAGAGCACAGCTCGGTGTAAATGTGTCAAAAACCTTCATTCTACTCACAATACCCATGCGCTAAAATTCATCTGGCACAGCTGTGGCGAACGAAAAATCGAAGAACACCAAAATCGTGATATCGCGTGTTTCGAGCGTTTCTGAGAGCACAGCTCGGTGAAAATGTGTCAAAAACATTCGTTCTACTCAAATACACAAGATCCATGTGTTAAAAGTTGTCTGGCACAGCTGTGGTGAACGAAACATTGAAGAACACCAAAATCGTGATATCGCGTGTTTCGAGCGTTTCTGAGAGCACAGCTCGGTGTAAATGTTTTAAAAACCTTCATTCTACTCAAATACACAAGATTCATGTGTTAAAACTTGTCTGACACAGCTGTGGCGAACGAAACATTGAAGAACACCAAAATCGTGATATCGCATGTTTCGAGCGCATCTGAGATCACAGCTCGATGTAAATGTGTCAAAAACCTTCATTCTACTGAAATGCACAATATCCATGCGCTAAAAGTCATCTGGCACAGCTGTGGCGAACGAAAAATCGTAGAACACCAAAATCGTGATATCGCGTGTTTCGAGCTTTTCTGAGAGCACAGCTCCGTGTAAATGTGTCAAAAACCTGCATTCTACTCAAATGCACAATATCCATGCGTTAAAAGTCGTCTGGCACAGCTGTGGCGAACGAAACATCGAAGAAAACCAAAATTGTGATATCGATTGTTTCAAGCGTTTCTCAGAGCACAGCTCGGTGTAAATGTGTCAAAAACCTTCATTCTACTCACAATACCCATGCGCTAAAAGTCATCTGGCACAGCTGTGGCGAACGAAAAATCGAAGAACACCAAAATCGTGATATCGCGTGTTTCGAGCGTTTCTGTGAGCACAGCTCGGTGTAAATGTGTCAAAAACCTTCATTCTACTCAAATGCACAATATGCATGCATTAAAAGTCGCCTGACACAGCTGTGGCGAACGAAAAATCGACGAACAGAAATCGTGATATCGCGTGTTTCGAGAGTTTCTGTGAGCACAGCTTGGTGTAAATGTGTCAAAAACCTTCCTTCTACTAAAATACACAAGATCCATGTGTTAGAAGTCGTCTGGCACAGCTGTGGCGATTGAAACATCGAAGAACACCAAAATCGTGATATCGCGTGTTTCGAGCGTTTCTGAGATCACAGCTCGGTGAAAATATGTCAAAAACATTCGTTCTACTCAAATACACAAGATCCATGTGTTAAAAGTTGTCTGGCACAGCTGTGGTGAACGAAAAATTGAAGAACACCAAAATCGTGATATCGCGTGTTTCTAGCGTTTCTGAGAGCACAGCTCGGTGTAAATGTTTAAAAAACCTTCATTCTACTCAAATACACAAGATCCATGTGTTAAAAGTTGTCTGACACAGCTGTGGCGAACGAAACATTGAAGAACACCAAAATCGTGATATCGCATGTTTCGAGCGCATCTGAGATCACAGCTCCATGTAAATGTGTCAAAAACCTTCATTCTACTGAAATGCACAATATCCATTCGCTAAAAGTCATCTGGCACAGCTGTGGCGAACGAAAAATCGAAGAACACCAAAATCGTGATATCGCGTGTTTCGAGCTTTTCTGAGAGCACAGCTCGGTGTAAATGTGTCAAAAACCTTCATTCTACTCAAATGCACAATATCCATGCGTTAAAAGTCGTCTGGCACAGCTGCGGCGAACGAAACATCGAAGAACACCAAAATCGTGATATCGCGTGTTTCGAGCGTTTCTGAGAGCACAGCTCGGTGTAAATGTTTAAAAAACCTTCATTCTACTCAAATACACAAGATCCATGTGTTAAAAGTTGTCTGACACAGCTGTGGCGAACGAAACATTGAAGAACACCAAAATCGTGATATCGCATGTTTCGAGCGCATCTGAGATCACAGCTCGATGTAAATGTGTCAAAAACCTTCATTCTACTGAAATGCACAATATCCATTCGCTAAAAGTCATCTTTCACAGCTGTGGCGAACGAAAAATCGAAGAACACCAAAATCGTGATGTCGCGTGTTTCGAGCGTTTCTGAGAGCACAGCTCGGTGAAAATGTGTCAAAAACATTCGTTCTACTCAAATACACAAGATCCATGTGTTAAAAGTTGTCTGGCACAGCTGTGGTGAACGAAACATTGAAGAACACCAAAATCGTGATATCGCGTGTTTCGAGCGTTTCTGTGAGCACAGCTTGGTGTAAATGTGTCAAAAACCTTCCTTCTACTAAAATACACAAGATCCATGTGTTAGAAGTCGTCTGGCACAGCTGTGGCGAACGAAACATCGAAGAACACCAAAATCGTGATATCGCGTGTTTCGAGCGTTTCTGAGAGCACAGCTCGGTGTAAATGTTTAAAAAACCTTCATTCTACTCAAATACACAAGATCCATGTGTTAAAAGTTGTCTGACGCAGCTGTGGCGAACGAAACATTGAAGAACACCAAAATCGTGATATCGCATCTTTCCAGCGCATCTGAGATCACAGCTCGATGTAAATGTGTCAAAAACCTTCATTCTACTGAAATGCACAATATCCATGCGCTAAAAGTCATCTGGCACAGCTGTGGCGAACGAAAAATCGAAGAACACCAAAATCGTGATATCGCGTGTTTCGAGCTTTTCTGAGAGCACAGCTCCGTGTAAATGTGTCAAAAACCTGCATTCTACTCAAATGCACAATATCCATGCGTTAAAAGTCGTCTGGCACAGCTGTGGCGAACGAAACATCGAAGAAAACCAAAATTGTGATATCGATTGTTTCAAGCGTTTCTCAGAGCACAGCTCGGTGTAAATGTGTCAAAAACCTTCATTCTACTCACAATACCCATGCGCTAAAAGTCATCTGGCACAGCTGTGGCGAACGAAAAATCGAAGAACACCAAAATCGTGATATCGCGTGTTTCGAGCGTTTCTGTGAGCACAGCTCGGTGTAAATGTGTCAAAAACCTTCATTCTACTCAAATGCACAATATGCATGCATTAAAAGTCGTCTGACACAGCTGTGGCGAACGAAAAATCGACGAACACAAATCGTGATATCGCGTGTTTCGAGCGTTTCTGTGAGCACAGCTTGGTGTAAATGTGTCAAAAACCTTCCTTCTACTAAAATACACAAGATCTATGTGTTAGAAGTCGTCTGGCACAGCTGTGGCGAACGAAACATCGAAGAACACCAAAATCGTGATATCGCGTGTTTCGAGCGTTTCTGAGAGCACAGCTCGGTGAAAATATGTCAAAAACCTTCATTCTACTAAAATACACAAGATCCACGTGTTAAAAGTAGTCTGGCACAGCTGTGGCAAACGAAACATCGAAGAACACCAAAATCGTGATATCGCGTGTTTCGAGCGTTTCTGAGAGCACAGCTCGGTGAAAATGTGTCAAAAACATTCATTCTACTCAAATACACAAGATCCATGCGCTAAAAGTCATCTGGCACAGCTGTTGCGAACGAAAAATCGAAGAACACAGAAATCGTGATATCGCGTGTTTCGAGCTTTTCTCCGAGCTCGGTGTAAATGTGTCAAAAACCTTCATTCTACACAAATACACAATATGCATGCATTAACAGTCGTCTGACACAGCTGTGGCGAACGAAAAATCGAAGAACACCAAAATCGTGATATCGAATGTTTCGAGCGTTTCTGAGAGCACAACTCGGTGAAAATGTGTCAAAAACATTCGTTCTACTCAAATACACAAGATCCATGTGTTAAAAGTTGTCTCGCACAGCTGTGGTGAACGAAACATTGAAGAACACCAAAATCATGATATCGCGTGTTTCGAGCGTTTCTGAGAGCACAGCTCGGTGTAAATGTGTAAAAAATATTCATTCTACTCAAATGAACAATATCCATTCGTTAAAAGTCGTCTGGCACAGCTGTGGCGAACGAAACTTCGACGAACACCAAAATCGTGATATCGCGTGTTTCGAGCGTTTCTGTGAGCACAGCTTGGTGTAAATGTGTCAAAAACCTTCCTTCTACTAAAATACACAAGATCCATGTGTTAGAAGTCGTCTGGCACAGCTGTGGCGAACGAAACATCGAAGAACACCAAAATCGTGATATCGCGTGTTTCGAGCGTTTCTGAGAGCACAGCTCAGTGTAAATGTTTAAAAAACCTTCATTCTACTCAAATACACAAGATCCATGTGTTAAAAGTTGTCTGACACAGCTGTGGCGAACGAAACATTGAAGAACACCAAAATCGTGATATCGCATCTTTCGAGCGCATCTGAGATCACAGCTCGATGTAAATGTGTCAAAAACCTTCATTCTACTGAAATGCACAATATCCATGCGCTAAAAGTCATCTGACACAGCTGTGGCGAACGAAAAATCGAAGAACACCAAAATCGTGATATCGCGTGTTGCGAACTTTTCTGAGAGCACAGCTCGGTGTAAATGTGTCAAAAACCTTCATTCTACTCAAATACACAAGATCCATGCGTTTAAAAGTCGTCTGGCACAGCTGTGGCGAACGAAACATCGCAGAACACCAAAATCGTGATATCGCGTGTTTCGAGCGTTTCTGAGAGCACAGCTCGGAGAAAATGTGTCAAAAGCCTTCATTCTACTGAAATGCACAATATCCATGCGCTAAAAGTCATCTGGCACAGCTGTGGCGAACGAAAAATCGAAGAACACCAAAATCGTGATATCGCGTGTTTCGAGCTTTTCTGAGAGCACAGCTCCGTGTAAATGTGTCAAAAACATGCATTCTACTCAAATGCACAATATCCATGCGTTAAAAGTCGTCTGGCACAGCTGTGACGAACGAAACATCGAAGAAAACCAAAATTGTGATATCGATTGTTTCAAGCGTTTCTCAGAGCACAGCTCGGTGTAAATGTGTCAAAAACCTTCATTCTACTCAAATGCACAATACCCATTCGCTAAAAGTCATCTGGCACAGCTGTGGCGAACGAAAAATCGAAGAACACCAAAATCATGATATCGCGTGTTTCGAGCGTTTCTGAGAGCACAGCTCCGTGTAAATGTGTCAAAAACCTGCATTCTACTAAAATACACAAGATCCACGTGTTAAAAGTCGTCTGGCACAGCTGTGGCGAACGAAACGTCGAAGAACACCAAAATCGTGATATCGCATGTTTCGAGCGTTTCTGAGAGCACAGCTCGGTGAAAATGTGTCAAAAACCGTCATTCTACTAAAATACACAAGATCCACGTGTTAAAAGTCGTCTGGCACAGCTGTGGCGAACGAAACATCGAAGAACACCAAAATCGTGATATCGCGTGTTTCGAGCGTTTCTGAGAGCACAGCTCGGTGAAAATGTGTCAAAAACATTCATTCTACTCAAATACACAAGATCCATGTGTTAAAAGTCGTCTGGCACAGCTGTGGCGAACGAAACATCGAAGAAAACCAAAATTGTGATATCGATTGTTTCAAGCGTTTCTCAGAGCACAGCTCGGTGTAAATGTGTCAAAAACCTTCATTCTACTCAAATGCACAATATCCATGCGTTAAAAGTCGTCTGGCACAGCTGCGGCGAACGAAACATCGAAGAACACCAAAATCGTGATATCGCGTGTTTCGAGCGTTTCTGAGAGCACAGCTCGGTGTAAATGTTTAAAAAACCTTCATTCTACTCAAATACACAAGATCCATGTGTTAAAAGTTGTCTGACACAGCTGTGGCGAACGAAACATTGAAGAACACCAAAATCGTGATATCGCATGTTTCGAGCGCATCTGAGATCACAGCTCGATGTAAATGTGTCAAAAACCTTCATTCTACTGAAATGCACAATATCCATTCGCTAAAAGTCATCTGGCACAGCTGTGGCGAACGAAAAATCGAAGAACACCAAAATCGTGATATCGCGTGTTTCGAGCGTTTCTGAGAGCACAGCTCGGTGTAAATGTTTTAAAAACCTTCATTCTACTCAAATACGCAAGATCCATGTGTTAAAAGTTGTCTGACACAGCTGTGGCGAACGAAACATTGAAGAACACCAAAATCGTGATATCGCATGTTTCGAGCGCATCTGAGATCACAGCTCGATGTAAATGTGTCAAAAACCTTCATTCTACTGAAATGCACAATATCCATGCGCTAAAAGTCATCTGGCACAGCTGTGGCGAACGAAAAATCGAAGAACACCAAAATCGTGATATCGCGTGTTTCGAGCTTTTCTGAGAGCACAGCTCCGTGTAAATGTGTAAAAATCCTGCATTCTACGCAAATGCACAATATCCATGCGTTAAAAGTCGTCTGGCACAGCTGTGGCGAACGAAACATCGAAGAAAACCAAAATTGTGATATCGATTGTTTCAAGCGTTTCTCAGAGCACAGCTCGGTGTAAATGTGTCAAAAACCTTCATTCTACTCACAATACCCATGCGCTAAAAGTCATCTGGCACTGCTGTGGCGAACGAAAAATCGATGAACACCAAAATCGTGATATCGCGTGTTTCGAGCGTTTCTGTGAGCACAGCTCGGTGTAAATGTGTCAAAAACCTTCATTCTACTCAAATGCACAATATGCATGCATTAAAAGTCGTCTGACACAGCTGTGGCGAACGAAAAATCGACGAACACAAATCGTGATATCGCGTGTTTCGAGCGTTTCTGTGAGCACAGCTTGGTGTAAATGTGTCAAAAACCTTCCTTCTACTAAAATACACAAGATCCATGTGTTAGAAGTCGTCTGGCACAGCTGTGGCGATTGAAACATCGAAGAACACCAAAATCGTGATATCGCGTGTTTCGAGCGTTTCTGAGAGCACAGCTCGGTGAAAATATGTCAAAAACCTTCATTCTACTCAAATGCACAATATCCATGCGCTAAAAGTCATCTGGCACAGCTGTGGCGAACGAAAAATCGAAGAACACCAAAATCGTGATATCGCGTGTTTCGAGCGTTTCTGAGAGCACAGCTCGGTGTAAATGTGAAAAAAACCTTCATTCTACTCAAATACACAAGATCCATGTGTTAAAAGTCGTCTGGCACAGCTGTGGCGAACGAAAAATCGAAGAACACCAAAATCGTGATATCGCGTGTTTCGAGCGTTTCTGAGAGCACAGCTCGGTATAAATGTGTAAAAAACCTTCATTCTACTCAAATACACAAGATCCATGTGTTAAAAGTTGTCTGGCACAGCTGTGGTGAACGAAACATTGAAGAACACCAAAATCGTGATATCGCGTGTTTCGAGCGTTTCTGAGAGCACAGCTCGGTGTAAATGTTTTAAAAACCTTCATTCTACTCAAATACACAAGATCCATGTGTTAAAAGTTGTCTGACACAGCTGTGGCGAACGAAACATTGAAGAACACCAAAATCGTGATATCGCATGTTTCGAGCGCATCTGAGATCACAGCTCGATGTAAATGTGTCAAAAAAATTCATTCTACTGAAATGCACAATATCCATTCGCTAAAAGTCATCTGGCACAGCTGTGGCGAACGAAAAATCGAAGAACACCAAAATCGTGATATCGCGTGTTTCGAGCGTTTCTGAGAGCACAGCTCGGTGAAAATGTGTCAAAAACATTCGTTGTACTCAAATACACAAGATCCATGTGTTAAAAGTTGTCTGGCACAGCTGTGGTGAACGAAACATTGAAGAACACCAAAATCGTTATATCGCGTGTTTCGAGCGTTTCTGAGAGCACAGCTCGGTGTAAATGTTTTAAAAACCTTCATTCTACTCAAATACACAAGATCCATGTGTTAAAACTTGTCTGACACAGCTGTGGCGAACGAAACATTGAAGAACACCAAAATCGTGATATCGCATGTTTCGAGCGCATCTGAGATCACAGCTCGATGTAAATGTGTCAAAAACCTTCATTCTACTGAAATGCACAATATCCATTCGCTAAAAGTCATCTGGCACAGCTGTGGCGAACGAAAAATCGAAGAACACCAAAATCGTGATATCGCGTGTTTCGAGCGTTTCTGAGAGCACAGCTCGGTGAAAATGTGTCAAAAACATTCGTTCTACTCAAATACACAAGATCCATGTGTTAAAAGTTGTCTGGCACAGCTGTGGTGAACGAAACATTGAAGAACACCAAAATCGTGATATCGCGTGTTTCGAGCTTTTCTGAGAGCACAGCTCCGTGTAAATGTGTCAAAAACCTGCATTCTACTCAAATGCACAATATCCATGCGTTAAAAGTCGTCTGGCACAGCTGCGGCGAACGAAACATCGAAGAACACCAAAATCGTGATATCGCGTGTTTCGAGCGTTTCTGAGAGCACAGCTCGGTGTAAATGTGTCAAAAACCTTCATTCTACTCACAATACCCATGCGCTAAAAGTCATCTGGCACAGCTGTGGCGAACGAAAAATCGAAGAACACCAAAATCGTGATATCGCGTGTTTCGAGCGTTTCTGAGAGCACAGCTCGGTGAAAATATGTCAAAAACATTCGTTCTACTCAAATACACAAGATCCATGTGTTAAAAGTTGTCTGGCACAGCTGTGGTGAACGAAAAATTGAAGAACACCAAAATCGTGATATCGCGTGTTTCGAGCGTTTCTGAGAGCACAGCTCGGTGTAAATGTTTAAAAAACCTTCATTCTACTCAAATACACAAGATCCATGTGTTAAAAGTTGTCTGACACAGCTGTGGCGAACGAAACATTGAAGAACACCAAAATCGTGATATCGCATGTTTCGAGCGCATCTGAGATCACAGCTCGATGTAAATGTGTCAAAAACCTTCATTCTACTGAAATGCACAATATCCATTCGCTAAAAGTCATCTGGCACAGCTGTGGTGAACGAAACATTGAAGAACACCAAAATCGTGATATCGCGTGTTTCGAGCGTTTCTGAGAGCACAGCTCGGTGTAAATGTTTTAAAAACCTTCATTCTACTCAAATACACAAGATCCATGTGTTAAAAGTTGTCTGACACAGCTGTGGCGAACGAAACATTGAAGAACACCAAAATCGTGATATCGCATGTTTCGAGCGCATCTGAGATCACAGCTCGATGTAAATGTGTCAAAAAAATTCATTCTACTGAAATGCACAATATCCATTCGCTAAAAGTCATCTGGCACAGCTGTGGCGAACGAAAAATCGAAGAACACCAAAATCGTGATATCGCGTGTTTCGAGCGTTTCTGAGAGCACAGCTCGGTGAAAATGTGTCAAAAACATTCGTTGTACTCAAATACACAAGATCCATGTGTTAAAAGTTGTCTGGCACAGCTGTGGTGAACGAAACATTGAAGAACACCAAAATCGTTATATCGCGTGTTTCGAGCGTTTCTGAGAGCACAGCTCGGTGTAAATGTTTTAAAAACCTTCATTCTACTCAAATACACAAGATCCATGTGTTAAAACTTGTCTGACACAGCTGTGGCGAACGAAACATTGAAGAACACCAAAATCGTGATATCGCATGTTTCGAGCGCATCTGAGATCACAGCTCGATGTAAATGTGTCAAAAACCTTCATTCTACTGAAATGCACAATATCCATTCGCTAAAAGTCATCTGGCACAGCTGTGGCGAACGAAAAATCGAAGAACACCAAAATCGTGATATCGCGTGTTTCGAGCGTTTCTGAGAGCACAGCTCGGTGAAAATGTGTCAAAAACATTCGTTCTACTCAAATACACAAGATCCATGTGTTAAAAGTTGTCTGGCACAGCTGTGGTGAACGAAACATTGAAGAACACCAAAATCGTGATATCGCGTGTTTCGAGCTTTTCTGAGAGCACAGCTCCGTGTAAATGTGTCAAAAACCTGCATTCTACTCAAATGCACAATATCCATGCGTTAAAAGTCGTCTGGCACAGCTGCGGCGAACGAAACATCGAAGAACACCAAAATCGTGATATCGCGTGTTTCGAGCGTTTCTGAGAGCACAGCTCGGTGTAAATGTGTCAAAAACCTTCATTCTACTCACAATACCCATGCGCTAAAAGTCATCTGGCACAGCTGTGGCGAACGAAAAATCGAAGAACACCAAAATCGTGATATCGCGTGTTTCGAGCGTTTCTGAGAGCACAGCTCGGTGAAAATATGTCAAAAACATTCGTTCTACTCAAATACACAAGATCCATGTGTTAAAAGTTGTCTGGCACAGCTGTGGTGAACGAAAAATTGAAGAACACCAAAATCGTGATATCGCGTGTTTCGAGCGTTTCTGAGAGCACAGCTCGGTGTAAATGTTTAAAAAACCTTCATTCTACTCAAATACATAAGATCCATGTGTTAAAAGTTGTCTGACACAGCTGTGGCGAACGAAACATTGAAGAACACCAAAATCGTGATATCGCATGTTTCGAGCGCATCTGAGATCACAGCTCGATGTAAATGTGTCAAAAACCTTCATTCTACTGAAATGCACAATATCCATTCGCTAAAAGTCATCTGGCACAGCTGTGGCGAACGAAAAATCGAAGAACACCAAAATCGTGATATCGCGTGTTTCGAGCGTTTCTGAGAGCACAGCTCGGTGAAAATGTGTCAAAAACATTCGTTCTACTCAAATACACAAGATCCATGTGTTAAAAGTTGTCTGGCACAGCTGTGGTGAACGAAACATTGAAGAACACCAAAATCGTTATATCGCGTGTTTCGAGCGTTTCTGAGAGCACAGCTCGGTGTAAATGTTTTAAAAACCTTCATTCTACTCAAATACACAAGATCCATGTGTTAAAACTTGTCTGACACAGCTGTGGCGAACGAAACATTGAAGAACACCAAAATCGTGATATCGCATGTTTCGAGCGCATCTGAGATCACAGCTCGATGTAAATGTGTCAAAAACCTTCATTCTACTGAAATGCACAATATCCATGCGCTAAAAGTCATCTGGCACAGCTGTGGCGAACGAAAAATCGAAGAACACCAATATCGTGATATCGCGTGTTTCGAGCTTTTCTGAGAGCACAGCTCCGTGTAAATGTGTCAAAAACCTGCATTCTACTCAAATGCACAATATCCATGCGTTAAAAGTCGTCTGGCACAGCTGTGGCGAACGAAACATCGAAGAAAACCAAAATTGTGATATCGATTGTTTCAAGCGTTTCTCAGAGCACAGCTCGGTGTAAATGTGTCAAAAACCTTCATTCTACTCACAATACCCATGCGCTAAAAGTCATCTGGCACAGCTGGGGCGAACGAAAAATCGAAGAACACCAAAATCGTGATATCGCGTGTTTCGAGCGTTTCTGAGAGCACAGCTCGGTGAAAATGTGTCAAAAACATTCGTTCTACTCAAATACACAAGATCCATGTGTTAAAAGTTGTCTGGCACAGCTGTGGTGAACGAAACATTGAAGAACACCAAAATCGTGATATCGCGTGTTTCGAGCGTTTCTGAGAGCACAGCTCGGTGTAAATGTTTTAAAAAGCTTCATTCTACTCAAATACACAAGATCCATGTGTTAAAACTTGTCTGACACAGCTGTGGCGAACGAAACATTGAAGAACACCAAAATCGTGATATCGCATGTTTCGAGCGCATCTGAGATCACAGCTCGATGTAAATGTGTCAAAAACCTTCATTCTACTGAAATGCACAATATCCATGCGCTAAAAGTCATCTGGCACAGCTGTGGCGAACGAAAAATCGAAGAACACCAATATCGTGATATCGCGTGTTTCGAGCTTTTCTGAGAGCACAGCTCCGTGTAAATGTGTCAAAAACCTGCATTCTACTCAAATGCACAATATCCATGCGTTAAAAGTCGTCTGGCACAGCTGTGGCGAACGAAACATCGAAGAAAACCAAAATTGTGATATCGATTGTTTCAAGCGTTTCTCAGAGCACAGCTCGGTGTAAATGTGTCAAAAACCTTCATTCTATTCACAATACCCATGCGCTAAAAGTCATCTGGCACAGCTGTGGCGAACGAAAAATCGAAGAACACCAAAATCGTGATATCGCGTGTTTCGAGCGTTTCTGAGAGCACAGCTCGGTGAAAATGTGTCAAAAACATTCGTTCTACTCAAATACACAAGATCCATGTGTTAAAAGTTGTCTGGCAGAGCTGTGGTGAACGAAACATTGAAGAACACCAAAATCGTGATATCGCGTGTTTCGAGCGTTTCTGAGAGCACAGCTCCGTGTAAATGTGTCAAAAACCTGCATTCTACTCAAATGCACAATATCCATGCGTTAAAAGTCGTCTGGCACAGCTGCGGCGAACGAAACATCGAAGAACACCAAAATCGTGATATCGCGTGTTTCGAGCGTTTCTGAGAGCACAGCTCGGTGTAAATGTGTCAAAAACCTTCATTCTACTCACAATACCCATGCGCTAAAATTCATCTGGCACAGCTGTGGCGAACGAAAAATCGAAGAACACCAAAATCGTGATATCGCGTGTTTCGAGCGTTTCTGAGAGCACAGCTCGGTGAAAATGTGTCAAAAACATTCGTTCTACTCAAATACACAAGATCCATGTGTTAAAAGTTGTCTGGCACAGCTGTGGTGAACGAAACATTGAAGAACACCAAAATCGTGATATCGCGTGTTTCGAGCGTTTCTGAGAGCACAGCTCGGTGTAAATGTTTTAAAAACCTTCATTCTACTCAAATACACAAGATTCATGTGTTAAAACTTGTCTGACACAGCTGTGGCGAACGAAACATTGAAGAACACCAAAATCGTGATATCGCATGTTTCGAGCGCATCTGAGATCACAGCTCGATGTAAATGTGTCAAAAACCTTCATTCTACTGAAATGCACAATATCCATGCGCTAAAAGTCATCTGGCACAGCTGTGGCGAACGAAAAATCGTAGAACACCAAAATCGTGATATCGCGTGTTTCGAGCTTTTCTGAGAGCACAGCTCCGTGTAAATGTGTCAAAAACCTGCATTCTACTCAAATGCACAATATCCATGCGTTAAAAGTCGTCTGGCACAGCTGTGGCGAACGAAACATCGAAGAAAACCAAAATTGTGATATCGATTGTTTCAAGCGTTTCTCAGAGCACAGCTCGGTGTAAATGTGTCAAAAACCTTCATTCTACTCACAATACCCATGCGCTAAAAGTCATCTGGCACAGCTGTGGCGAACGAAAAATCGAAGAACACCAAAATCGTGATATCGCGTGTTTCGAGCGTTTCTGTGAGCACAGCTCGGTGTAAATGTGTCAAAAACCTTCATTCTACTCAAATGCACAATATGCATGCATTAAAAGTCGTCTGACACAGCTGTGGCGAACGAAAAATCGACGAACAGAAATCGTGATATCGCGTGTTTCGAGAGTTTCTGTGAGCACAGCTTGGTGTAAATGTGTCAAAAACCTTCCTTCTACTAAAATACACAAGATCCATGTGTTAGAAGTCGTCTGGCACAGCTGTGGCGATTGAAACATCGAAGAACACCAAAATCGTGATATCGCGTGTTTCGAGCGTTTCTGAGAGCACAGCTCGGTGAAAATATGTCAAAAACATTCGTTCTACTCAAATACACAAGATCCATGTGTTAAAAGTTGTCTGGCACAGCTGTGGTGAACGAAAAATTGAAGAACACCAAAATCGTGATATCGCGTGTTTCTAGCGTTTCTGAGAGCACAGCTCGGTGTAAATGTTTAAAAAACCTTCATTCTACTCAAATACACAAGATCCATGTGTTAAAAGTTGTCTGACACAGCTGTGGCGAACGAAACATTGAAGAACACCAAAATCGTGATATCGCATGTTTCGAGCGCATCTGAGATCACAGCTCCATGTAAATGTGTCAAAAACCTTCATTCTACTGAAATGCACAATATCCATTCGCTAAAAGTCATCTGGCACAGCTGTGGCGAACGAAAAATCGAAGAACACCAAAATCGTGATATCGCGTGTTTCGAGCTTTTCTGAGAGCACAGCTCGGTGTAAATGTGTCAAAAACCTTCATTCTACTCAAATGCACAATATCCATGCGTTAAAAGTCGTCTGGCACAGCTGCGGCGAACGAAACATCGAAGAACACCAAAATCGTGATATCGCGTGTTTCGAGCGTTTCTGAGAGCACAGCTCGGTGTAAATGTTTAAAAAACCTTCATTCTACTCAAATACACAAGATCCATGTGTTAAAAGTTGTCTGACACAGCTGTGGCGAACGAAACATTGAAGAACACCAAAATCGTGATATCGCATGTTTCGAGCGCATCTGAGATCACAGCTCGATGTAAATGTGTCAAAAACCTTCATTCTACTGAAATGCACAATATCCATTCGCTAAAAGTCATCTTTCACAGCTGTGGCGAACGAAAAATCGAAGAACACCAAAATCGTGATGTCGCGTGTTTCGAGCGTTTCTGAGAGCACAGCTCGGTGAAAATGTGTCAAAAACATTCGTTCTACTCAAATACACAAGATCCATGTGTTAAAAGTTGTCTGGCACAGCTGTGGTGAACGAAACATTGAAGAACACCAAAATCGTGATATCGCGTGTTTCGAGCGTTTCTGTGAGCACAGCTTGGTGTAAATGTGTCAAAAACCTTCCTTCTACTAAAATACACAAGATCCATGTGTTAGAAGTCGTCTGGCACAGCTGTGGCGAACGAAACATCGAAGAACACCAAAATCGTGATATCGCGTGTTTCGAGCGTTTCTGAGAGCACAGCTCGGTGTAAATGTTTAAAAAACCTTCATTCTACTCAAATACACAAGATCCATGTGTTAAAAGTTGTCTGACGCAGCTGTGGCGAACGAAACATTGAAGAACACCAAAATCGTGATATCGCATCTTTCCAGCGCATCTGAGATCACAGCTCGATGTAAATGTGTCAAAAACCTTCATTCTACTGAAATGCACAATATCCATTCGCTAAAAGTCATCTGGCACAGCTGTGGCGAACGAAAAATCGAAGAACACCAAAATCGTGATATCGCGTGTTTCGAGCTTTTCTGAGAGCACAGCTCGGTGTAAATGTGTCAAAAACCTTCATTCTACTCAAATACACAAGATCCATGCGTTAAAAGTCGTCTGGCACAGCTGTGGCGAACGAAACATCGAAGAACACCAAAATCGTGATATCGCGTGTTTCGAGCGTTTCTGAGAGCACAGCTCGGTGAAAATGTGTCAAAAACATTCGTTCTACTCAAATACACAAGATCCATGTGTTAAAAGTTGTCTGGCACAGCTGTGGTGAACGAAACATTGAAGAACACCAAAATCGTGATATCGCGTGTTTCGAGCTTTTCTGAGAGCACAGCTCCGTGTAAATGTGTCAAAAACCTGCATTCTACTCAAATGCACAATATCCATGCGTTAAAAGTCGTCTGGCACAGCTGTGGCGAACGAAACATCGAAGAAAACCAAAATTGTGATATCGATTGTTTCAAGCGTTTCTCAGAGCACAGCTCCGTGTAAATGTGTCAAAAACCTTCATTCTACTCACAATACCCATGCGCTAAAAGTCATCTGGCACAGCTGTGGCGAACGAAAAATCGAAGAACACCAAAATCGTGATATCGCGTGTTTCGAGCGTTTCTGTGAGCACAGCTCGGTGTAAATGTGTCAAAAACCTTCATTCTACTCAAATGCACAATATGCATGCATTAAAAGTCGTCTGACACAGCTGTGGCGAACGAAAAATCGACGAACAGAAATCGTGATATCGCGTGTTTCGAGAGTTTCTGTGAGCACAGCTTGGTGAAAATGTGTCAAAAACATTCGTTCTACTCAAATACACAAGATCCATGTGTTAAAAGTTGTCTGGCACAGCTGTGGTGAACGAAACATTGAAGAACACCAAAATCGTGATATCGCGTGTTTCGAGCGTTTCTGTGAGCACAGCTTGGTGTAAATGTGTCAAAAACCTTCCTTCTACTAAAATACACAAGATCCATGTGTTAGAAGTCGTCTGGCACAGCTGTGGCGAACGAAACATCGAAGAACACCAAAATCGTGATATCGCGTGTTTCGAGCGTTTCTGAGAGCACAGCTCGGTGTAAATGTTTAAAAAACCTTTATTCTACTCAAATACCCAAGATCCATGTGTTAAAAGTTGTCTGACGCAGCTGTGGCGAACGAAACATTGAAGAACACCAAAATCGTGATATCGCATCTTTCCAGCGCATCTGAGATCACAGCTCGATGTAAATGTGTCAAAAACCTTCATTCTACTGAAATGCACAATATCCATTCGCTAAAAGTCATCTGGCACAGCTGTGGCGAACGAAAAATCGAAGAACACCAAAATCGTGATATCGCGTGTTTCGAGCTTTTCTGAGAGCACAGCTCGGTGTAAATGTGTCAAAAACCTTCATTCTACTCAAATACACAAGATCCATGCGTTAAAAGTCGTCTGGCACAGCTGTGGCGAACGAAACATCGAAGAACACCAAAATCGTGATATCGCGTGTTTCGAGCGTTTCTGAGAGCACAGCTCGGTGAAAATGTGTCAAAAACATTCGTTCTACTCAAATACACAAGATCCATGTGTTAAAAGTTGTCTGGCACAGCTGTGGTGAACGAAACATTGAAGAACACCAAAATCGTGATATCGCGTGTTTCGAGGTTTTCTGAGAGCACAGCTCCGTGTAAATGTGTCAAAAACCTGCATTCTACTCAAATGCACAATATCCATGCGTTAAAAGTCGTCTGGCACAGCTGTGGCGAACGAAACATCGAAGAAAACCAAAATTGTGATATCGATTGTTTCAAGCGTTTCTCAGAGCACAGCTCGGTGTAAATGTGTCAAAAACCTTCATTCTACTCACAATACCCATGCGCTAAAAGTCATCTGGCACAGCTGTGGCGAACGAAAAATCGAAGAACACCAAAATCGTGATATCGCGTGTTTCGAGCGTTTCTGAGAGCACAGCTCGGTGAAAATATGTCAAAAACATTCGTTCTACTCAAATACACAAGATCCATGTGCTAAAAGTTGTCTGACACAGCTGTGGCGAACGAAACATTGAAGAACACCAAAATCGTGATATCGTATGTTTCGAGCGCAACTGAGATCACAGCTCGATGTAAATGTGTCAAAAACCTTCATTCTACTGAAATGCACAATATCCATTCGCTAAAAGTCATCTGGCACAGCTGTGGCGAACGAAAAATCGAAGAACACCAAAATCGTGATATCGCGTGTTTCGAGCGTTTCTGAGAGCACAGCTCGGTGAAAATGTGTCAAAAACATTCGTTCTACTCAAATACACAAGATCCAAGTGTTAAAAGTTGTCTGGCACAGCTGTGGTGAACGAAACATTGAAGAACACCAAAATCGTGATATCGCGTGTTTCGAGCGTTTCTGAGAGCACAGCTCGGTGTAAATGTTTTAAAAACCTTCATTCTACTCAAATACACAAGATCCATGTGTTAAAACTTGTCTGACACAGCTGTGGCGAACGAAACATTGAAGAACACCAAAATCGTGATATCGCATGTTTCGAGCGCATCTGAGATCACAGCTCGATGTAAATGTGTCAAAAACCTTCATTCTACTCACAATACCCATGCGCTAAAATTCATCTGGCACAGCTGTGGCGAACGAAAAATCGAAGAACACCAAAATCGTGATATCGCGTGTTTCGAGCGTTTCTGAGAGCACAGCTCGGTGAAAATGTGTCAAAAACATTCGTTCTACTCAAATACACAAGATCCATGTGTTAAAAGTTGTCTGGCACAGCTGTGGT
Source organism: Pimpla rufipes (assembly GCA_963932165.1). NCBI lineage: Eukaryota > Metazoa > Arthropoda > Insecta > Hymenoptera > Ichneumonidae > Pimpla > Pimpla rufipes. The sequence goes on from OZ010638.1 coordinate 8,581,822, forward strand.
GAACGAAACATTGAAGAACACCAAAATCGTGATATCGCGTGTTTCGAGCGTTTCTGAGAGCACAGCTCGGTGTAAATGTTTTAAAAACCTTCATTCTACTCAAGTACACAAGATTCATGTGTTAAAACTTGTCTGACACAGCTGTGGCGAACGAAACATTGAAGAACACCAAAATCGTGATATCGCATGTTTCGAGCGCATCTGAGATCACAGCTCGATGTAAATGTGTCAAAAACCTTCATTCTACTGAAATGCACAATATCCATGCGCTAAAAGTCATCTGGCCCAGCTGTGGCGAACGAAAAATCGTAGAACACCAAAATCGTGATATCGCGTGTTTCGAGCTTTTCTGAGAGCACAGCTCCGTGTAAATGTGTCAAAAACCTGCATTCTACTCAAATGCACAATATCCATGCGTTAAAAGTCGTCTGGCACAGCTGTCGCGAACGAAACATCGAAGAAAACCAAAATTGTGATATCGATTGTTTCAAGCGTTTCTCAGAGCACAGCTCGGTGTAAATGTGTCAAAAACCTTCATTCTACTCACAATACCCATGCGCTAAAAGTCATCTGGCACAGCTGTGGCGAACGAAAAATCGAAGAACACCAAAATCGTGATATCGCGTGTTTCGAGCGTTTCTGTGAGCACAGCTCGGTGTAAATGTGTCAAAAACCTTCATTCTACTCAAATGCACAATATCCATGCGTTAAAAGTCGTCTGGCACAGCTGCGGCGAACGAAACATCGAAGAACACCAAAATCGTGATATCGCGTGTTTCGAGCGTTTCTGAGAGCACAGCTCGGTGTAAATGTTTAAAAAACCTTCATTCTACTCAAATACACAAGATCCATGTGTTAAAAGTTGTCTGACACAGCTGTGGCGAACGAAACATTGAAGAACACCAAAATCGTGATATCGCATGTTTCGAGCGCATCTGAGATCACAGCTCGATGTAAATGTGTCAAAAACCTTCATTCTACTGAAATGCACAATATCCATTCGCTAAAAGTCATCTTTCACAGCTGTGGCGAACGAAAAATCGAAGAACACCAAAATCGTGATGTCGCGTGTTTCGAGCGTTTCTGAGAGCACAGCTCGGTGAAAATGTGTCAAAAACATTCGTTCTACTCAAATACACAAGATCCATGTGTTAAAAGTTGTCTGGCACAGCTGTGGTGAACGAAACATTGAAGAACACCAAAATCGTGATATCGCGTGTTTCGAGCGTTTCTGTGAGCACAGCTTGGTGTAAATGTGTCAAAAACCTTCCTTCTACTAAAATACACAAGATCCATGTGTTAGAAGTCGTCTGGCACAGCTGTGGCGAACGAAACATCGAAGAACACCAAAATCGTGATATCGCGTGTTTCGAGCGTTTCTGAGAGCACAGCTCGGTGTAAATGTTTAAAAAACCTTCATTCTACTCAAATACACAAGATCCATGTGTTAAAAGTTGTCTGACGCAGCTGTGGCGAACGAAACATTGAAGAACACCAAAATCGTGATATCGCATCTTTCCAGCGCATCTGAGATCACAGCTCGATGTAAATGTGTCAAAAACCTTCATTCTACTGAAATGCACAATATCCATTCGCTAAAAGTCATCTGGCACAGCTGTGGCGAACGAAAAATCGAAGAACACCAAAATCGTGATATCGCGTGTTTCGAGCTTTTCTGAGAGCACAGCTCGGTGTAAATGTGTCAAAAACCTTCATTCTACTCAAATACACAAGATCCATGCGTTAAAAGTCGTCTGGCACAGCTGTGACGAACGAAACATCGAAGAACACCAAAATCGTGATATCGCGTGTTTCGAGCGTTTCTGAGAGCACAGCTCGGTGAAAATGTGTCAAAAACATTCGTTCTACTCAAATACACAAGATCCATGTGTTAAAAGTTGTCTGGCACAGCTGTGGTGAACGAAACATTGAAGAACACCAAAATCGTGATATCGCGTGTTTCGAGCTTTTCTGAGAGCACAGCTCCGTGTAAATGTGTCAAAAACCTGCATTCTACTCAAATGCACAATATCCATGCGTTAAAAGTCGTCTGGCACAGCTGTGGCGAACGAAACATCGAAGAAAACCAAAATTGTGATATCGATTGTTTCAAGCGTTTCTCAGAGCACAGCTCCGTGTAAATGTGTCAAAAACCTTCATTCTACTCACAATACCCATGCGCTAAAAGTCATCTGGCACAGCTGTGGCGAACGAAAAATCGAAGAACACCAAAATCGTGATATCGCGTGTTTCGAGCGTTTCTGTGAGCACAGCTCGGTGTAAATGTGTCAAAAACCTTCATTCTACTCAAATGCACAATATGCATGCATTAAAAGTCGTCTGACACAGCTGTGGCGAACGAAAAATCGACGAACAGAAATCGTGATATCGCGTGTTTCGAGAGTTTCTGTGAGCACAGCTTGGTGAAAATGTGTCAAAAACATTCGTTCTACTCAAATACACAAGATCCATGTGTTAAAAGTTGTCTGGCACAGCTGTGGTGAACGAAACATTGAAGAACACCAAAATCGTGATATCGCGTGTTTCGAGCGTTTCTGTGAGCACAGCTTGGTGTAAATGTGTCAAAAACCTTCCTTCTACTAAAATACACAAGATCCATGTGTTAGAAGTCGTCTGGCACAGCTGTGGCGAACGAAACATCGAAGAACACCAAAATCGTGATATCGCGTGTTTCGAGCGTTTCTGAGAGCACAGCTCGGTGTAAATGTTTAAAAAACCTTTATTCTACTCAAATACCCAAGATCCATGTGTTAAAAGTTGTCTGACGCAGCTGTGGCGAACGAAACATTGAAGAACACCAAAATCGTGATATCGCATCTTTCCAGCGCATCTGAGATCACAGCTCGATGTAAATGTGTCAAAAACCTTCATTCTACTGAAATGCACAATATCCATTCGCTAAAAGTCATCTGGCACAGCTGTGGCGAACGAAAAATCGAAGAACACCAAAATCGTGATATCGCGTGTTTCGAGCTTTTCTGAGAGCACAGCTCGGTGTAAATGTGTCAAAAACCTTCATTCTACTCAAATACACAAGATCCATGCGTTAAAAGTCGTCTGGCACAGCTGTGGCGAACGAAACATCGAAGAACACCAAAATCGTGATATCGCGTGTTTCGAGCGTTTCTGAGAGCACAGCTCGGTGAAAATGTGTCAAAAACATTCGTTCTACTCAAATACACAAGATCCATGTGTTAAAAGTTGTCTGGCACAGCTGTGGTGAACGAAACATTGAAGAACACCAAAATCGTGATATCGCGTGTTTCGAGGTTTTCTGAGAGCACAGCTCCGTGTAAATGTGTCAAAAACCTGCATTCTACTCAAATGCACAATATCCATGCGTTAAAAGTCGTCTGGCACAGCTGTGGCGAACGAAACATCGAAGAAAACCAAAATTGTGATATCGATTGTTTCAAGCGTTTCTCAGAGCACAGCTCGGTGTAAATGTGTCAAAAACCTTCATTCTACTCACAATACCCATGCGCTAAAAGTCATCTGGCACAGCTGTGGCGAACGAAAAATCGAAGAACACCAAAATCGTGATATCGCGTGTTTCGAGCGTTTCTGAGAGCACAGCTCGGTGAAAATATGTCAAAAACATTCGTTCTACTCAAATACACAAGATCCATGTGCTAAAAGTTGTCTGACACAGCTGTGGCGAACGAAACATTGAAGAACACCAAAATCGTGATATCGTATGTTTCGAGCGCAACTGAGATCACAGCTCGATGTAAATGTGTCAAAAACCTTCATTCTACTGAAATGCACAATATCCATTCGCTAAAAGTCATCTGGCACAGCTGTGGCGAACGAAAAATCGAAGAACACCAAAATCGTGATATCGCGTGTTTCGAGCTTTTCTGAGAGCACAGCTCCGTGTAAATGTGTCAAAATCCTGCATTCTACTCAAATGCACAATATCCATGCGTTAAAAGTCATCTGGCACAGCTGTGGCGAACGAAACATCGAAGAAAACCAAAATTGTGATATCGATTGTTTCAAGACTTTCTCAGAGCACAGCTCGGTGTAAATGTGTCAAAAACCTTCATTCTACTCACAATACCCATGCGCTAAAAGTCATCTGGCACAGTTGTGGCGAACGAAAAATCGAAGAACACCAAAATCGTGATATCGCGTGTTTCGAGCGTTTCTGTGAGCACAGCTCGGTGTAAATGTGTCAAAAACCTTCATTCTACTCAAATGCACAATATGCATGCATTAAAAGTCGTCTGACACAGCTGTGGCGAACGAAAAATCGACGAACACAAATCGTGATATCGCGTGTTTCGAGCGTTTCTGTGAGCACAGCTTGGTGTAAATGTGTCAAAAACCTTCCTTCTACTAAAATACACAAGATCTATGTGTTAGAAGTCGTCTGGCACAGCTGTGGCGAACGAAACATCGAAGAACACCAAAATCGTGATATCGCGTGTTTCGAGCGTTTCTGAGAGCACAGCTCGGTGAAAATGTGTCAAAAACATTCGTTCTACTCAAATACACAAGATCCATGTGTTAAAAGTTGTCTGGCACAGCTGTGGTGAACGAAACATTGAAGAACACCAAAATCGTGATATCGCGTGTTTCGAGGTTTTCTGAGAGCACAGCTCCGTGTAAATGTGTCAAAAACCTGCATTCTACTCAAATGCACAATATCCATGCGTTAAAAGTCGTCTGGCACAGCTGTGGCGAACGAAACATCGAAGAAAACCAAAATTGTGATATCGATTGTTTCAAGCGTTTCTCAGAGCACAGCTCGGTGTAAATGTGTCAAAAACCTTCATTCTACTCACAATACCCATGCGCTAAAAGTCATCTGGCACAGCTGTGGCGAACGAAAAATCGAAGAACACCAAAATCGTGATATCGCGTGTTTCGAGCGTTTCTGAGAGCACAGCTCGGTGAAAATATGTCAAAAACATTCGTTCTACTCAAATACACAAGATCCATGTGCTAAAAGTTGTCTGACACAGCTGTGGCGAACGAAACATTGAAGAACACCAAAATCGTGATATCGTATGTTTCGAGCGCAACTGAGATCACAGCTCGATGTAAATGTGTCAAAAACCTTCATTCTACTGAAATGCACAATATCCATTCGCTAAAAGTCATCTGGCACAGCTGTGGCGAACGAAAAATCGAAGAACACCAAAATCGTGATATCGCGTGTTTCGAGCTTTTCTGAGAGCACAGCTCCGTGTAAATGTGTCAAAATCCTGCATTCTACTCAAATGCACAATATCCATGCGTTAAAAGTCATCTGGCACAGCTGTGGCGAACGAAACATCGAAGAAAACCAAAATTGTGATATCGATTGTTTCAAGACTTTCTCAGAGCACAGCTCGGTGTAAATGTGTCAAAAACCTTCATTCTACTCACAATACCCATGCGCTAAAAGTCATCTGGCACAGTTGTGGCGAACGAAAAATCGAAGAACACCAAAATCGTGATATCGCGTGTTTCGAGCGTTTCTGTGAGCACAGCTCGGTGTAAATGTGTCAAAAACCTTCATTCTACTCAAATGCACAATATGCATGCATTAAAAGTCGTCTGACACAGCTGTGGCGAACGAAAAATCGACGAACACAAATCGTGATATCGCGTGTTTCGAGCGTTTCTGTGAGCACAGCTTGGTGTAAATGTGTCAAAAACCTTCCTTCTACTAAAATACACAAGATCTATGTGTTAGAAGTCGTCTGGCACAGCTGTGGCGAACGAAACATCGAAGAACACCAAAATCGTGATATCGCGTGTTTCGAGCGTTTCTGAGAGCACAGCTCGGTGTAAATGTTTTAAAAACCTTCATTCTACTCAAATACACAAGATCCATGTGTTAAAAGTTGTCTGACACAGCTGTGGCGAACGAAACATTGAAGAACACAAAAATCGTGATATCGCATGTTTCGAGCTTTTCTGAGAGCACAGCTCCGTGTAAATGTGTCAAAATCCTGCATTCTACTCAAATGCACAATATCCATGCGTTAAAAGTCATCTGGCACAGCTGTGGCGAACGAAACATCGAAGAAAACCAAAATTGTGATATCGATTGTTTCAAGAATTTCTCAGAGCACAGCTCGGTGTAAATGTGTCAAAAACCTTCATTCTACTCACAATACCCATGCGCTAAAAGTCATCTGGCACAGTTGTGGCGAACGAAAAATCGAAGAACACCAAAATCGTGATATCGCGTGTTTCGAGCGTTTCTGTGAGCACAGCTCGGTGTAAATGTGTCAAAAACCTTCATTCTACTCAAATGCACAATATGCATGCATTAAAAGTCGTCTGACACAGCTGTGGCGAACGAAAAATCGACGAACACAAATCGTGATATCGCGTGTTTCGAGCGTTTCTGTGAGCACAGCTTGGTGTAAATGTGTCAAAAACCTTCCTTCTACTAAAATACACAAGATCTATGTGTTAAAAGTCGTCTGGCACAGCTGTGGCGAACGAAACATCGAAGAACACCAAAATCGTGATATCGCGTGTTTCGAGCGTTTCTGAGAGCACAGCTCGGTGAAAATATGTCAAAAACCTTCATTCTACTAAAATACACAAGATCCACGTGTTAAAAGTAGTCTGGCACAGCTGTGGCAAACGAAACATCGAAGAACACCAAAATCGTGATATCGCGTGTTTCGAGCGTTTCTGAGAGCACAGCTCGGTGAAAATGTGTCAAAAACATTCATTCTACTCAAATACACAAGATCCATGCGCTAAAAGTCATCTGGCACAGCTGTTGCGAACGAAAAATCGAAGAACACAGAAATCGTGATATCGCGTGTTTCGAGCTTTTCTGAGAGCTCGGTGTAAATGTGTCAAAAACCTTCATTCTACACAAATACACAATATGCATGCATTAAAAGTCGTCTGACACAGCTGTGGCGAACGAAAAATCGAAGAACACCAAAATCGTGATATCGCGTGTTTCGAGCGTTTCTGAGAGCACAACTCGGTGAAAATGTGTCAAAAACATTCGTTCTACTCAAATACACAAGATCCATGTGTTAAAAGTTGTCTCGCACAGCTGTGGTGAACGAAACATTGAAGAACACCAAAATCATGATATCGCGTGTTTCGAGCGTTTCTGAGAGCACAGCTCGGTGTAAATGTGTAAAAAATATTCATTCTACTCAAATGAACAATATCCATTCGTTAAAAGTCGTCTGGCACAGCTGTGGCGAACGAAACTTCGACGAACACCAAAATCGTGATATCGCGTGTTTCGAGCGTTTCTGTGAGCACAGCTTGGTGTAAATGTGTCAAAAACCTTCCTTCTACTAAAATACACAAGATCCATGTGTTAAAAGTTGTCTGGCACAGCTGTGGTGAACGAAAAATTGAAGAACACCAAAATCGTGATATCGCGTGTTTCTAGCGTTTCTGAGAGCACAGCTCGGTGTAAATGTTTAAAAAACCTTCATTCTACTCAAATACACAAGATCCATGTGTTAAAAGTTGTATGACACAGCTGTGGCGAACGAAACATTGAAGAACACCAAAATCGTGATATCGCATGTTTCGAGCGCATCTGAGATCACAGCTCCATGTAAATGTGTCAAAAACCTTCATTCTACTGAAATGCACAATATCCATTCGCTAAAAGTCATCTGGCACAGCTGTGGCGAACGAAAAATCGAAGAACACCAAAATCGTGATATCGCGTGTTTCGAGCTTTTCTGAGAGCACAGCTCGGTGTAAATGTGTCAAAAACCTTCATTCTACTCAAATGCACAATATCCATGCGTTAAAAGTCGTCTGGCACAGCTGCGGCGAACGAAACATCGAAGAACACCAAAATCGTGATATCGCGTGTTTCGAGCGTTTCTGAGAGCACAGCTCGGTGTAAATGTTTAAAAAACCTTCATTCTACTCAAATACACAAGATCCATGTGTTAAAAGTTGTCTGACACAGCTGTGGCGAACGAAACATTGAAGAACACCAAAATCGTGTTATCGCATGTTTCGAGCGCATCTGAGATCACAGCTCGATGTAAATGTGTCAAAAACCTTCATTCTACTGAAATGCACAATATCCATTCGCTAAAAGTCATCTTTCACAGCTGTGGCGAACGAAAAATCGAAGAACACCAAAATCGTGATGTCGCGTGTTTCGAGCGTTTCTGAGAGCACAGCTCGGTGAAAATGTGTCAAAAACATTCGTTCTACTCAAATACACAAGATCCATGTGTTAAAAGTTGTCTGGCACAGCTGTGGTGAACGAAACATTGAAGAACACCAAAATCGTGATATCGCGTGTTTCGAGCGTTTCTGTGAGCACAGCTTGGTGTAAATGTGTCAAAAACCTTCCTTCTACTAAAATACACAAGATCCATGTGTTAGAAGTCGTCTGGCACAGCTGTGGCGAACGAAACATCGAAGAACACCAAAATCGTGATATCGCGTGTTTCGAGCGTTTCTGAGAGCACAGCTCGGTGTAAATGTTTAAAAAACCTTCATTCTACTCAAATACACAAGATCCATGTGTTAAAAGTTGTCTGACGCAGCTGTGGCGAACGAAACATTGAAGAACACCAAAATCGTGATATCGCATCTTTCCAGCGCATCTGAGATCATAGCTCGATGTAAATGTGTCAAAAACCTTCATTCTACTGAAATGCACAATATCCATTCGCTAAAAGTCATCTGGCACAGCTGTGGCGAACGAAAAATCGAAGAACACCAAAATCGTGATATCGCGTGTTTCGAGCTTTTCTGAGAGCACAGCTCGGTGTAAATGTGTCAAAAACCTTCATTCTACTCAAATACACAAGATCCATGCGTTAAAAGTCGTCTGGCACAGCTGTGGCGAACGAAACATCGAAGAACACCAAAATCGTGATATCGCGTGTTTCGAGCGTTTCTGAGAGCACAGCTCGGTGAAAATGTGTCAAAAACATTCGTTCTACTCAAATACACAAGATCCATGTGTTAAAAGTTGTCTGGCACAGCTGTGGTGAACGAAACATTGAAGAACACCAAAATCGTGATATCGCGTGTTTCGAGCTTTTCTGAGAGCACAGCTCCGTGTAAATGTGTCAAAAACCTGCATTCTACTCAAATGCACAATATCCATGCGTTAAAAGTCGTCTGGCACAGCTGTGGCGAACGAAACATCGAAGAAAACCAAAATTGTGATATCGATTGTTTCAAGCGTTTCTCAGAGCACAGCTCGGTGTAAATGTGTCAAAAACCTTCATTCTACTCACAATACCCATGCGCTAAAAGTCATCTGGCACAGCTGTGGCGAACGAAAAATCGAAGAACACCAAAATCGTGATATCGCGTGTTTCGAGCGTTTCTGAGAGCACAGCTCGGTGAAAATATGTCAAAAACATTCGTTCTACTCAAATACACAAGATCCATGTGCTAAAAGTTGTCTGACACAGCTGTGGCGAACGAAACATTGAAGAACACCAAAATCGTGATATCGTATGTTTCGAGCGCAACTGAGATCACAGCTCGATGTAAATGTGTCAAAAACCTTCATTCTACTGAAATGCACAATATCCATTCGCTAAAAGTCATCTGGCACAGCTGTGGCGAACGAAAAATCGAAGAACACCAAAATCGTGATATCGCGTGTTTCGAGCGTTTCTGAGAGCACAGCTCGGTGAAAATGTGTCAAAAACATTCGTTCTACTCAAATACACAAGATCCAAGTGTTAAAAGTTGTCTGGCACAGCTGTGGTGAACGAAACATTGAAGAACACCAAAATCGTGATATCGCGTGTTTCGAGCGTTTCTGAGAGCACAGCTCGGTGTAAATGTTTTAAAAACCTTCATTCTACTCAAATACACAAGATCCATGTGTTAAAACTTGTCTGACACAGCTGTGGCGAACGAAACATTGAAGAACACCAAAATCGTGATATCGCATGTTTCGAGCGCATCTGAGATCACAGCTCGATGTAAATGTGTCAAAAACCTTCATTCTACTGAAATGCACAATATCCATGCGCTAAAAGTCATCTGGCACAGCTGTGGCGAACGAAAAATCGAAGAACACCAAAATCGTGATATCGCGTGTTTCGAGCTTTTCTGAGAGCACAGCTCCGTGTAAATGTGTCAAAAACCTGCATTCTACTCAAATGCACAATATCCATGCGTTAAAAGTCGTCTGGCACAGCTGTGGCGAACGAAACATCGAAGAAAACCAAAATTGTGATATCGATTGTTTCAAGCGTTTCTCAGAGAACAGCTCGGTGTAAATGTGTCAAAAACCTTCATTCTACTCACAATACCCATGCGCTAAAAGTCATCTGGCACAGCTGTGGCGAACGAAAAATCGAAGAACACCAAAATCGTGATATCGCGTGTTTCGAGCTTTTCTGAGAGCACACCTCGGTGTAAATGTGTCAAAAACCTTCATTCTACTCAAATGCACAATATCCATGCGTTAAAAGTCGTCTGGCACAGCTGCGGCGAACGAAACATCGAAGAACACCAAAATCGTGATATCGCGTGTTTCGAGCGTTTCTGAGAGCACAGCTCGGTGTAAATGTTTAAAAAACCTTCATTCTACTCAAATACACAAGATCCATGTGTTAAAAGTTGTCTGACACAGCTGTGGCGAACGAAACATTGAAGAACACCAAAATCGTGATATCGCATGTTTCGAGCGCATCTGAGATCACAGCTCGATGTAAATGTGTCAAAAACCTTCATTCTACTGAAATGCACAATATCCATTCGCTAAAAGTCATCTTTCACAGCTGTGGCGAACGAAAAATCGAAGAACACCAAAATCGTGATGTCGCGTGTTTCGAGCGTTTCTGAGAGCACAGCTCGGTGAAAATGTGTCAAAAACATTCGTTCTACTCAAATACACAAGATCCATGTGTTAAAAGTTGTCTGGCACAGCTGTGGTGAACGAAACATTGAAGAACACCAAAATCGTGATATCGCGTGTTTCGAGCGTTTCTGTGAGCACAGCTTGGTGTAAATGTGTCAAAAACCTTCCTTCTACTAAAATACACAAGATCCATGTGTTAGAAGTCGTCTGGCACAGCTGTGGCGAACGAAACATCGAAGAACACCAAAATCGTGATATCGCGTGTTTCGAGCGTTTCTGAGAGCACAGCTCGGTGTAAATGTTTAAAAAACCTTCATTCTACTCAAATACACAAGATCCATGTGTTAAAAGTTGTCTGACGCAGCTGTGGCGAACGAAACATTGAAGAACACCAAAATCGTGATATCGCATCTTTCCAGCGCATCTGAGATCACAGCTCGATGTAAATGTGTCAAAAACCTTCATTCTACTGAAATGCACAATATCCATTCGCTAAAAGTCATCTGGCACAGCTGTGGCGAACGAAAAATCGAAGAACACCAAAATCGTGATATCGCGTGTTTCGAGCTTTTCTGAGAGCACAGCTCGGTGTAAATGTGTCAAAAACCTTCATTCTACTCAAATACACAAGATCCATGCGTTAAAAGTCGTCTGGCACAGCTGTGGCGAACGAAACATCGAAGAACACCAAAATCGTGATATCGCGTGTTTCGAGCGTTTCTGAGAGCACAGCTCGGTGTAAATGTTTTAAAAACCTTCATTCTACTCAAGTACACAAGATCCATGTGTTAAAAGTTGTCTGGCACAGCTGTGGTGAACGAAACATTGAAGAACACCAAAATCGTGATATCGCGTGTTTCGAGCGTTTCTGAGAGCACAGCTCGGTGTAAATGTTTTAAAAACCTTCATTCTACTCAAGTACACAAGATTCATGTGTTAAAACTTGTCTGACACAGCTGTGGCGAACGAAACATTGAAGAACACCAAAATCGTGATATCGCATGTTTCGAGCGCATCTGAGATCACAGCTCGATGTAAATGTGTCAAAAACCTTCATTCTACTGAAATGCACAATATCCATGCGCTAAAAGTCATCTGGCACAGCTGTGGCGAACGAAAAATCGTAGAACACCAAAATCGTGATATCGCGTGTTTCGAGCTTTTCTGAGAGCACAGCTCCGTGTAAATGTGTCAAAAACCTGCATTCTACTCAAATGCACAATATCCATGCGTTAAAAGTCGTCTGGCACAGCTGTGGCGAACGAAACATCGAAGAAAACCAAAATTGTGATATCGATTGTTTCAAGCGTTTCTCAGAGCACAGCTCGGTGTAAATGTGTCAAAAACCTTCATTCTACTCACAATACCCATGCGCTAAAAGTCATCTGGCACAGCTGTGGCGAACGAAAAATCGAAGAACACCAAAATCGTGATATCGCGTGTTTCGTGCGTTTCTGTGAGCACAGCTCGGTGTAAATGTGTCAAAAACCTTCATTCTACTCAAATGCACAATATGCATGCATTAAAAGTCGTCTGACACAGCTGTGGCGAACGAAAGATCGACGAACAGAAATCCTGATATCGCGTGTTTCGAGAGTTTCTGTGAGCACAGCTTGGTGTAAATGTGTCAAAAACCTTCCTTCTACTAAAATACACAAGATCCATGTGTTAGAAGTCGTCTGGCACAGCTGTGGCGAACGAAACATCGAAGAACACCAAAATCGTGATATCGCGTGTTTCGAGCTTTTCTGAGAGCACAGCTCCGTGTAAATGTGTCAAAAACCTGCATTCTACTCAAATGCACAATATCCATGCGTTAAAAGTCGTCTGGCACAGCTGTGGCGAACGAAACATCGAAGAATACCAAAATTGTGATATCGATTGTTTCAAGCGTTTCTCAGAGCACAGCTCGGTGTAAATGTGTCAAAAACCTTCATTCTAATCACAATACCCATGCGCTAAAAGTCATCTGGCACTGCTGTGGCGAACGAAAAATCGACGAACACAAATCGTGATATCGCGTGTTTCGAGCGTTTCTGTGAGCACAGCTTGGTGTAAATGTGTCAAAAACCTTCCTTCTACTAAAATACACAAGATCCATGTGTTAGAAGTCGTCTGGCACAGCTGTGGCGATTGAAACATCGAAGAACACCAAAATCGTGATATCGCGTGTTTCGAGCGTTTCTGAGAGCACAGCTCGGTGAAAATATGTCAAAAACATTCGTTCTACTCAAATACACAAGATCCATGTGTTAAAAGTTGTCTGGCACAGCTGTGGTGAACGAAAAATTGAAGAACACCAAAATCGTGATATCGCGCGTTTCGAGCGTTTCTGAGAGCACAGCTCGGTGTAAATGTTTAAAAAACCTTCATTCTACTCAAATACACAAGATCCATGTGTTAAAAGTTGTCTAACACAGCTGTGGCGAACGAAACATTGAAGAACACCAAAATCGTGATATCGCATGTTTCGAGCGCATCTGAGATCACAGCTCGATGTAAATGTGTCAAAAACCTTCATTCTACTGAAATGCACAATATCCATGCGCTAAAAGTCATCTGACACAGCTGTGGCGAACGAAAAATCGAAGAACACCAAAATCGTGATATCGCGTGTTTCGAGCTTTTCTGAGAGCACAGCTCCGTGTAAATGTGTCAAAAACCTGCATTCTACTCAAATGCACAATATCCATGCGTTAAAAGTCGTCTGGCACAGCTGTGGCGCACGAAACATTGAAGAACACCAAAATCGTGATATCGCGTTTTTCGAGCACATCTGAGATCACAGCTCGGTGTAAATGTGTCAAAAACCTTCATTCTACTCAAATGCACAATATCCATGCGCTAAAAGTCATCTGGCACAGCTGTGGCGAACGAAAAATCGAAGAACACCAAAATCGTGATATCGCGTGTTTCGAGCGTTTCTGAGAGCACAGCTCGGTGTAAATGTGAAAAAAACCTTCATTCTACTCAAATACACAAGATCCTCGTGTTAAAAGTCGTCTGGCACAGCTGTGGCGAACGAAACATCGAAGAACACCAAAATCGTGATATTGCATGTTTCGAGCGTTTCTGAGAGCACAGCTTGGTGTAAATGTGTCAAAAACCTTCCTTCTACTAAAATACACAAGATCCATGTGTTAGAAGTCGTCTGGCACAGCTGTGGCGAACGAAACATCGAAGAACACCAAAATCGTGATATCGCGTGTTTCGAGCGTTTCTGAGAGCACAGCTCGGTGTAAATGTTTAAAAAACCTTCATTCTACTCAAATACACAAGATCCATGTGCTAAAAGTTGTCTGACACAGCTGTGGCGAACGAAACATTGAAGAACACCAAAATCGTGATATCGCATCTTTCGAGCGCATCTGAGATCACAGCTCGATGTAAATGTGTCAAAAACCTTCATTCTACTGAAATGCACAATATCCATTCGCTAAAAGTCATCTGGCACAGCTGTGGCGAACGAAAAATCGAAGAACACCAAAATCGTGATATCGCGTGTTTCGAGCTTTTCTGAGAGCACAGCTCGGTGTAAATGTGTCAAAAACCTTCATTCTACTCAAATACACAAGATCCATGCGTTAAAAGTCGTCTGGCACAGCTGTGGCGAACGAAACATCGAAGAACACCAAAATCGTGATATCGCGTGTTTCGAGCGTTTCTGAGAGCACAGCTCGGTGAAAATGTGTCAAAAACATTCGTTCTACTCAAATACACAAGATCCATGTGTTAAAAGTTGTCTGGCACAGCTGTGGTGAACGAAACATTGAAGAACACCAAAATCGTGATATCGCGTGTTTCGAGCTTTTCTGAGAGCACAGCTCCGTGTAAATGTGTCAAAAACCTGCATTCTACTCAAATGCACAATATCCATGCGTTAAAAGTCGTCTGGCACAGCTGTGGCGAACGAAACATCGAAGAAAACCAAAATTGTGATATCGATTGTTTCAAGCGTTTCTCAGAGCACAGCTCGGTGTAAATGTGTCAAAAACCTTCATTCTACTCACAATACCCATGCGCTAAAAGTCATCTGGCACAGCTGTGGCGAACGAAAAATCGAAGAACACCAAAATCGTGATATCGCGTGTTTCGAGCGTTTCTGAGAGCACAGCTCGGTGAAAATATGTCAAAAACATTCGTTCTACTCAAATACACAAGATCCATGTGCTAAAAGTTGTCTGACACAGCTGTGGCGAACGAAACATTGAAGAACACCAAAATCGTGATATCGTATGTTTCGAGCGCAACTGAGATCACAGCTCGATGTAAATGTGTCAAAAACCT
Organism: Pimpla rufipes; assembly: GCA_963932165.1. Classification (NCBI taxonomy): domain Eukaryota; kingdom Metazoa; phylum Arthropoda; class Insecta; order Hymenoptera; family Ichneumonidae; genus Pimpla; species Pimpla rufipes. The sequence continues at coordinate 8,596,919 of OZ010638.1, forward strand.
TCATTCTACTGAAATGCACAATATCCATTCGCTAAAAGTCATCTGGCACAGCTGTGGCGAACGAAACATTGAAGAACACCAAAATCGTGATATCGCATGTTTCGAGCGCATCTGAGATCACAGCTCGATGTAAATGTGTCAAAAACCTTCATTCTACTGAAATGCACAATATCCATGCGCTAAAAGTCATCTGGCACAGCTGTGGCGAACGAAAAATCGAAGAACACCAAAATCGTGATATCGCGTGTTTCGAGCTTTTCTGAGAGCACAGCTCCGTGTAAATGTGTCAAAATCCTGCATTCTACTCAAATGCACAATATCCATGCGTTAAAAGTCATCTGGCACAGCTGTGGCGAACGAAACATCGAAGAAAACCAAAATTGTGATATCGATTGTTTCAAGACTTTCTCAGAGCACAGCTCGGTGTAAATGTGTCAAAAACCTTCATTCTACTCACAATACCCATGCGCTAAAAGTCATCTGGCACAGTTGTGGCGAACGAAAAATCGAAGAACACCAAAATCGTGATATCGCGTGTTTCGAGCGTTTCTGTGAGCACAGCTCGGTGTAAATGTGTCAAAAACCTTCATTCTACTCAAATGCACAATATGCATGCATTAAAAGTCGTCTGACACAGCTGTGGCGAACGAAAAATCGACGAACACAAATCGTGATATCGCGTGTTTCGAGCGTTTCTGTGAGCACAGCTTGGTGTAAATGTGTCAAAAACCTTCCTTCTACTAAAATACACAAGATCTATGTGTTAGAAGTCGTCTGGCACAGCTGTGGCGAACGAAACATCGAAGAACACCAAAATCGTGATATCGCGTGTTTCGAGCGTTTCTGAGAGCACAGCTCGGTGTAAATGTTTTAAAAACCTTCATTCTACTCAAATACACAAGATCCATGTGTTAAAAGTTGTCTGACACAGCTGTGGCGAACGAAACATTGAAGAACACAAAAATCGTGATATCGCATGTTTCGAGCTTTTCTGAGAGCACAGCTCCGTGTAAATGTGTCAAAATCCTGCATTCTACTCAAATGCACAATATCCATGCGTTAAAAGTCATCTGGCACAGCTGTGGCGAACGAAACATCGAAGAAAACCAAAATTGTGATATCGATTGTTTCAAGAATTTCTCAGAGCACAGCTCGGTGTAAATGTGTCAAAAACCTTCATTCTACTCACAATACCCATGCGCTAAAAGTCATCTGGCACAGTTGTGGCGAACGAAAAATCGAAGAACACCAAAATCGTGATATCGCGTGTTTCGAGCGTTTCTGTGAGCACAGCTCGGTGTAAACGTGTCAAAAACCTTCATTCTACTCAAATGCACAATATGCATGCATTAAAAGTCGTCTGACACAGCTGTGGCGAACGAAAAATCGACGAACACAAATCGTGATATCGCGTGTTTCGAGCGTTTCTGTGAGCACAGCTTGGTGTAAATGTGTCAAAAACCTTCCTTCTACTAAAATACACAAGATCTATGTGTTAGAAGTCGTCTGGCACAGCTGTGGCGAACGAAACATCGAAGAACACCAAAATCGTGATATCGCGTGTTTCGAGCGTTTCTGAGAGCACAGCTCGGTGAAAATATGTCAAAAACCTTCATTCTACTAAAATACACAAGATCCACGTGTTAAAAGTAGTCTGGCACAGCTGTGGCAAACGAAACATCGAAGAACACCAAAATCGTGATATCGCGTGTTTCGAGCGTTTCTGAGAGCACAGCTCGGTGAAAATGTGTCAAAAACATTCATTCTACTCAAATACACAAGATCCATGCGCTAAAAGTCATCTGGCACAGCTGTTGCGAACGAAAAATCGAAGAACACAGAAATCGTGATATCGCGTGTTTCGAGCTTTTCTGAGAGCTCGGTGTAAATGTGTCAAAAACCTTCATTCTACACAAATACACAATATGCATGCATTAAAAGTCGTCTGACACAGCTGTGGCGAACGAAACATCAAAGAACACCAAAATCGTGATATCGCGTGTTTCGAGCGTTTCTGAGAGCACAGCTCCGTGTAAATGTGTCAAAAACCTGCATTCTACTAAAATACACAAGATCCACGTGTTAAAAGTCGTCTGGCACAGATGTGGCGAACGAAACATCGAAGAACACCAAAATCGTGATATTGCATGTTTCGAGCGTTTCTGAGAGCACAGCTCGGTGAAAATGTGTCAAAAACCGTCATTCTACTAAAATACACAAGATCCACGTGTTAAAAGTCGTCTGGCACAGCTGCGGCAAACGAAACATCGAAGAACACCAAAATCGTGATATCGCGCGTTTCGAGCGTTTCTGAGAGCACAGCTCGGTGTAAATGTTTAAAAAACCTTCATTCTACTCAAATACACAAGATCCATGTGTTAAAAGTTGTCTAACACAGCTGTGGCGACCAAAACATTGAAGAACACCAAAATCGTGATATCGCATGTTTCGAGCGCATCTGAGATCACAATTCGATGTAAATGTGTCAAAAACCTTCATTGTACTGAAATGCACAATATCCATGCGCTAAAAGTCATCTGACACAGCTGTGGCGAACGAAAAATCGAAGAACACCAAAATCGTGATATCGCGTGTTGCGAGCTTTTCTGAGAGCACAGCTCGGTGTAAATGTGTCAAAAACCTTCATTCTACTCAAATACACAAGATCCATGCGTTAAAAGTCGTCTGGCACAGCTGTGGCGAACGAAACATCGAAGAACACCAAAATCGTGATATCGCGTGTTTCGAGCGTTTCTGAGAGCACAGCTCGGTGAAAATGTGTCAAAAACATTCGTTCTACTCAAATACACAAGATCCATGTGTTAAAAGTTGTCTGGCACAGCTGTGGTGAACGAAACATTGAAGAACACCAAAATCGTGATATCGCGTGTTTCGAGGTTTTCTGAGAGCACAGCTCCGTGTAAATGTGTCAAAAACCTGCATTCTACTCAAATGCACAATATCCATGCGTTAAAAGTCGTCTGGCACAGCTGTGGCGAACGAAACATCGAAGAAAACCAAAATTGTGATATCGATTGTTTCAAGCGTTTCTCAGAGCACAGCTCGGTGTAAATGTGTCAAAAACCTTCATTCTACTCACAATACCCATGCGCTAAAAGTCATCTGGCACAGCTGTGGCGAACGAAAAATCGAAGAACACCAAAATCGTGATATCGCGTGTTTCGAGCGTTTCTGAGAGCACAGCTCGGTGAAAATATGTCAAAAACATTCGTTCTACTCAAATACACAAGATCCATGTGCTAAAAGTTGTCTGACACAGCTGTGGCGAACGAAACATTGAAGAACACCAAAATCGTGATATCGTATGTTTCGAGCGCAACTGAGATCACAGCTCGATGTAAATGTGTCAAAAACCTTCATTCTACTGAAATGCACAATATCCATTCGCTAAAAGTCATCTGGCACAGCTGTGGCGAACGAAAAATCGAAGAACACCAAAATCGTGATATCGCGTGTTTCGAGCGTTTCTGAGAGCACAGCTCGGTGAAAATGTGTCAAAAACATTCGTTCTACTCAAATACACAAGATCCAAGTGTTAAAAGTTGTCTGGCACAGCTGTGGTGAACGAAACATTGAAGAACACCAAAATCGTGATATCGCGTGTTTCGAGCGTTTCTGAGAGCACAGCTCGGTGTAAATGTTTTAAAAACCTTCATTCTACTCAAATACACAAGATCCATGTGTTAAAACTTGTCTGACACAGCTGTGGCGAACGAAACATTGAAGAACACCAAAATCGTGATATCGCATGTTTCGAGCGCATCTGAGATCACAGCTCGATGTAAATGTGTCAAAAACCTTCATTCTACTCACAATACCCATGCGCTAAAATTCATCTGGCACAGCTGTGGCGAACGAAAAATCGAAGAACACCAAAATCGTGATATCGCGTGTTTCGAGCGTTTCTGAGAGCACAGCTCGGTGAAAATGTGTCAAAAACATTCGTTCTACTCAAATACACAAGATCCATGTGTTAAAAGTTGTCTGGCACAGCTGTGGTGAACGAAACATTGAAGAACACCAAAATCGTGATATCGCGTGTTTCGAGCGTTTCTGAGAGCACAGCTCGGTGTAAATGTTTTAAAAACCTTCATTCTACTCAAGTACACAAGATTCATGTGTTAAAACTTGTCTGACACAGCTGTGGCGAACGAAACATTGAAGAACACCAAAATCGTGATATCGCATGTTTCGAGCGCATCTGAGATCACAGCTCGATGTAAATGTGTCAAAAACCTTCATTCTACTGAAATGCACAATATCCATGCGCTAAAAGTCATCTGGCACAGCTGTGGCGAACGAAAAATCGTAGAACACCAAAATCGTGATATCGCGTGTTTCGAGCTTTTCTGAGAGCACAGCTCCGTGTAAATGTGTCAAAAACCTGCATTCTACTCAAATGCACAATATCCATGCGTTAAAAGTCGTCTGGCACAGCTGTCGCGAACGAAACATCGAAGAAAACCAAAATTGTGATATCGATTGTTTCAAGCGTTTCTCAGAGCACAGCTCGGTGTAAATGTGTCAAAAACCTTCATTCTACTCACAATACCCATGCGCTAAAAGTCATCTGGCACAGCTGTGGCGAACGAAAAATCGAAGAACACCAAAATCGTGATATCGCGTGTTTCGAGCGTTTCTGTGAGCACAGCTCGGTGTAAATGTGTCAAAAACCTTCATTCTACTCAAATGCACAATATGCATGCATTAAAAGTCGTCTGACACAGCTGTGGCGAACGAAAAATCGACGAACAGAAATCGTGATATCGCGTGTTTCGAGAGTTTCTGTGAGCACAGCTTGGTGTAAATGTGTCAAAAACCTTCCTTCTACTAAAATACACAAGATCCATGTGTTAGAAGTCGTCTGGCACAGCTGTGGCGAACGAAACATCGAAGAACACCAAAATCGTGATATCGCGTGTTTCGAGCGTTTCTGAGAGCACAGCTCGGTGTAAATGTTTTAAAAACCTTCATTCTACTCAAATACACAAGATCCATGTGTTAAAAGTTGTCTGACACAGCTGTGGCGAACGAAACATTGAAGAACACCAAAATCGTGATATCGCATGTTTCGAGCGCATCTGAGATCACAGCTCGATGTAAATGTGTCAAAAACCTTCATTCTACTGAAATGCACAATATCCATGCGCTAAAAGTCATCTGGCACAGCTGTGGAAAACGAAAAATCGAAGAACACCAAAATCGTGATATCGCGTGTTTCGAGCTTTTCTGAGAGCACAGCTCCGTGTAAATGTGTCAAAATCCTGCATTCTACTCAAATGCACAATATCCATGCGTTAAAAGTCATCTGGCACAGCTGTGGCGAACGAAACATCGAAGAAAACCAAAATTGTGATATCGATTGTTTCAAGACTTTCTCAGAGCACAGCTCGGTGTAAATGTGTCAAAAACCTTCATTCTACTCACAATACCCATGCGCTAAAAGTCATCTGGCACAGTTGTGGCGAACGAAAAATCGAAGAACACCAAAATCGTGATATCGCGTGTTTCGAGCGTTTCTGTGAGCACAGCTCGGTGTAAATGTGTCAAAAACCTTCATTCTACTCAAATGCACAATATGCATGCATTAAAAGTCGTCTGACACAGCTGTGGCGAACGAAAAATCGACGAACACAAATCGTGATATCGCGTGTTTCGAGCGTTTCTGTGAGCACAGCTTGGTGTAAATGTGTCAAAAACCTTCCTTCTACTAAAATACACAAGATCTATGTGTTAGAAGTCGTCTGGCACAGCTGTGGCGAACGAAACATCGAAGAACACCAAAATCGTGATATCGCGTGTTTCGAGCGTTTCTGAGAGCACAGCTCGGTGTAAATGTTTTAAAAACCTTCATTCTACTCAAATACACAAGATCCATGTGTTAAAAGTTGTCTGACACAGCTGTGGCGAACGAAACATTGAAGAACACAAAAATCGTGATATCGCATGTTTCGAGCTTTTCTGAGAGCACAGCTCCGTGTAAATGTGTCAAAATCCTGCATTCTACTCAAATGCACAATATCCATGCGTTAAAAGTCATCTGGCACAGCTGTGGCGAACGAAACATCGAAGAAAACCAAAATTGTGATATCGATTGTTTCAAGAATTTCTCAGAGCACAGCTCGGTGTAAATGTGTCAAAAACCTTCATTCTACTCACAATACCCATGCGCTAAAAGTCATCTGGCACAGTTGTGGCGAACGAAAAATCGAAGAACACCAAAATCGTGATATCGCGTGTTTCGAGCGTTTCTGTGAGCACAGCTCGGTGTAAATGTGTCAAAAACCTTCATTCTACTCAAATGCACAATATGCATGCATTAAAAGTCGTCTGACACAGCTGTGGCGAACGAAAAATCGACGAACACAAATCGTGATATCGCGTGTTTCGAGCGTTTCTGTGAGCACAGCTTGGTGTAAATGTGTCAAAAACCTTCCTTCTACTAAAATACACAAGATCTATGTGTTAAAAGTCGTCTGGCACAGCTGTGGCGAACGAAACATCGAAGAACACCAAAATCGTGATATCGCGTGTTTCGAGCGTTTCTGAGAGCACAGCTCGGTGAAAATATGTCAAAAACCTTCATTCTACTAAAATACACAAGATCCACGTGTTAAAAGTAGTCTGGCACAGCTGTGGCAAACGAAACATCGAAGAACACCAAAATCGTGATATCGCGTGTTTCGAGCGTTTCTGAGAGCACAGCTCGGTGAAAATGTGTCAAAAACATTCATTCTACTCAAATACACAAGATCCATGCGCTAAAAGTCATCTGGCACAGCTGTTGCGAACGAAAAATCGAAGAACACAGAAATCGTGATATCGCGTGTTTCGAGCTTTTCTGAGAGCTCGGTGTAAATGTGTCAAAAACCTTCATTCTACACAAATACACAATATGCATGCATTAAAAGTCGTCTGACACAGCTGTGGCGAACGAAAAATCGAAGAACACCAAAATCGTGATATCGCGTGTTTCGAGCGTTTCTGAGAGCACAACTCGGTGAAAATGTGTCAAAAACATTCGTTCTACTCAAATACACAAGATCCATGTGTTAAAAGTTGTCTCGCACAGCTGTGGTGAACGAAACATTGAAGAACACCAAAATCATGATATCGCGTGTTTCGAGCGTTTCTGAGAGCACAGCTCGGTGTAAATGTGTAAAAAATATTCATTCTACTCAAATGAACAATATCCATTCGTTAAAAGTCGTCTGGCACAGCTGTGGCGAACGAAACTTCGACGAACACCAAAATCGTGATATCGCGTGTTTCGAGCGTTTCTGTGAGCACAGCTTGGTGTAAATGTGTCAAAAACCTTCCTTCTACTAAAATACACAAGATCCATGTGTTAAAAGTTGTCTGGCACAGCTGTGGTGAACGAAAAATTGAAGAACACCAAAATCGTGATATCGCGTGTTTCTAGCGTTTCTGAGAGCACAGCTCGGTGTAAATGTTTAAAAAACCTTCATTCTACTCAAATACACAAGATCCATGTGTTAAAAGTTGTCTGACACAGCTGTGGCGAACGAAACATTGAAGAACACCAAAATCGTGATATCGCATGTTTCGAGCGCATCTGAGATCACAGCTCCATGTAAATGTGTCAAAAACCTTCATTCTACTGAAATGCACAATATCCATTCGCTAAAAGTCATCTGGCACAGCTGTGGCGAACGAAAAATCGAAGAACACCAAAATCGTGATATCGCGTGTTTCGAGCTTTTCTGAGAGCACAGCTCGGTGTAAATGTGTCAAAAACCTTCATTCTACTCAAATGCACAATATCCATGCGTTAAAAGTCGTCTGGCACAGCTGCGGCGAACGAAACATCGAAGAACACCAAAATCGTGATATCGCGTGTTTCGAGCGTTTCTGAGAGCACAGCTCGGTGTAAATGTTTAAAAAACCTTCATTCTACTCAAATACACAAGATCCATGTGTTAAAAGTTGTCTGACACAGCTGTGGCGAACGAAACATTGAAGAACACCAAAATCGTGTTATCGCATGTTTCGAGCGCATCTGAGATCACAGCTCGATGTAAATGTGTCAAAAACCTTCATTCTACTAAAATGCACAATATCCATTCGCTAAAAGTCATCTTTCACAGCTGTGGCGAACGAAAAATCGAAGAACACCAAAATCGTGATGTCGCGTGTTTCGAGCGTTTCTGAGAGCACAGCTCGGTGAAAATGTGTCAAAAACATTCGTTCTACTCAAATACACAAGATCCATGTGTTAAAAGTTGTCTGGCACAGCTGTGGTGAACGAAACATTGAAGAACACCAAAATCGTGATATCGCGTGTTTCGAGCGTTTCTGTGAGCACAGCTTGGTGTAAATGTGTCAAAAACCTTCCTTCTACTAAAATACACAAGATCCATGTGTTAGAAGTCGTCTGGCACAGCTGTGGCGAACGAAACATCGAAGAACACCAAAATCGTGATATCGCGTGTTTCGAGCGTTTCTGAGAGCACAGCTCGGTGTAAATGTTTAAAAAACCTTCATTCTACTCAAATACACAAGATCCATGTGTTAAAAGTTGTCTGACGCAGCTGTCTCGAACGAAACATTGAAGAACACCAAAATCGTGATATCGCATCTTTCCAGCGCATCTGAGATCATAGCTCGATGTAAATGTGTCAAAAACCTTCATTCTACTGAAATGCACAATATCCATTCGCTAAAAGTCATCTGGCACAGCTGTGGCGAACGAAAAATCGAAGAACACCAAAATCGTGATATCGCGTGTTTCGAGCTTTTCTGAGAGCACAGCTCGGTGTAAATGTGTCAAAAACCTTCATTCTACTCAAATACACAAGATCCATGCGTTAAAAGTCGTCTGGCACAGCTGTGGCGAACGAAACATCGAAGAACACCAAAATCGTGATATCGCGTGTTTCGAGCGTTTCTGAGAGCACAGCTCGGTGAAAATGTGTCAAAAACATTCGTTCTACTCAAATACACAAGATCCATGTGTTAAAAGTTGTCTGGCACAGCTGTGGTGAACGAAACATTGAAGAACACCAAAATCGTGATATCGCGTGTTTCGAGCTTTTCTGAGAGCACAGCTCCGTGTAAATGTGTCAAAAACCTGCATTCTACTCAAATGCACAATATCCATGCGTTAAAAGTCGTCTGGCACAGCTGTGGCGAACGAAACATCGAAGAAAACCAAAATTGTGATATCGATTGTTTCAAGCGTTTCTCAGAGCACAGCTCGGTGTAAATGTGTCAAAAACCTTCATTCTACTCACAATACCCATGCGCTAAAAGTCATCTGGCACAGCTGTGGCGAACGAAAAATCGAAGAACACCAAAATCGTGATATCGCGTGTTTCGAGCGTTTCTGAGAGCACAGCTCGGTGAAAATATGTCAAAAACATTCGTTCTACTCAAATACACAAGATCCATGTGCTAAAAGTTGTCTGACACAGCTGTGGCGAACGAAACATTGAAGAACACCAAAATCGTGATATCGTATGTTTCGAGCGCAACTGAGATCACAGCTCGATGTAAATGTGTCAAAAACCTTCATTCTACTGAAATGCACAATATCCATTCGCTAAAAGTCATCTGGCACAGCTGTGGCGAACGAAAAATCGAAGAACACCAAAATCGTGATATCGCGTGTTTCGAGCGTTTCTGAGAGCACAGCTCGGTGAAAATGTGTCAAAAACATTCGTTCTACTCAAATACACAAGATCCAAGTGTTAAAAGTTGTCTGGCACAGCTGTGGTGAACGAAACATTGAAGAACACCAAAATCGTGATATCGCGTGTTTCGAGCGTTTCTGAGAGCACAGCTCGGTGTAAATGTTTTAAAAACCTTCATTCTACTCAAATACACAAGATCCATGTGTTAAAACTTGTCTGACACAGCTGTGGCGAACGAAACATTGAAGAACACCAAAATCGTGATATCGCATGTTTCGAGCGCATCTGAGATCACAGCTCGATGTAAATGTGTCAAAAACCTTCATTCTACTGAAATGCACAATATCCATGCGCTAAAAGTCATCTGGCACAGCTGTGGCGAACGAAAAATCGAAGAACACCAAAATCGTGATATCGCGTGTTTCGAGCTTTTCTGAGAGCACAGCTCCGTGTAAATGTGTCAAAAACCTGCATTCTACTCAAATGCACAATATCCATGCGTTAAAAGTCGTCTGGCACAGCTGTGGCGAACGAAACATCGAAGAAAACCAAAATTGTGATATCGATTGTTTCAAGCGTTTCTCAGAGAACAGCTCGGTGTAAATGTGTCAAAAACCTTCATTCTACTCACAATACCCATGCGCTAAAAGTCATCTGGCACAGCTGTGGCGAACGAAAAATCGAAGAACACCAAAATCGTGATATCGCGTGTTTCGAGCTTTTCTGAGAGCACAGCTCGGTGTAAATGTGTCAAAAACCTTCATTCTACTCAAATGCACAATATCCATGCGTTAAAAGTCGTCTGGCACAGCTGCGGCGAACGAAACATCGAAGAACACCAAAATCGTGATATCGCGTGTTTCGAGCGTTTCTGAGAGCACAGCTCGGTGTAAATGTTTAAAAAACCTTCATTCTACTCAAATACACAAGATCCATGTGTTAAAAGTTGTCTGACACAGCTGTGGCGAACGAAACATTGAAGAACACCAAAATCGTGATATCGCATGTTTCGAGCGCATCTGAGATCACAGCTCGATGTAAATGTGTCAAAAACCTTCATTCTACTGAAATGCACAATATCCATTCGCTAAAAGTCATCTTTCACAGCTGTGGCGAACGAAAAATCGAAGAACACCAAAATCGTGATGTCGCGTGTTTCGAGCGTTTCTGAGAGCACAGCTCGGTGAAAATGTGTCAAAAACATTCGTTCTACTCAAATACACAAGATCCATGTGTTAAAAGTTGTCTGGCACAGCTGTGGTGAACGAAACATTGAAGAACACCAAAATCGTGATATCGCGTGTTTCGAGCGTTTCTGTGAGCACAGCTTGGTGTAAATGTGTCAAAAACCTTCCTTCTACTAAAATACACAAGATCCATGTGTTAGAAGTCGTCTGGCACAGCTGTGGCGAACGAAACATCGAAGAACACCAAAATCGTGATATCGCGTGTTTCGAGCGTTTCTGAGAGCACAGCTCGGTGTAAATGTTTAAAAAACCTTCATTCTACTCAAATACACAATATCCATGTGTTAAAAGTTGTCTGACGCAGCTGTGGCGAACGAAACATTGAAGAACACCAAAATCGTGATATCGCATCTTTCCAGCGCATCTGAGATCACAGCTCGATGTAAATGTGTCAAAAACCTTCATTCTACTGAAATGCACAATATCCATTCGCTAAAAGTCATCTGGCACAGCTGTGGCGAACGAAAAATCGAAGAACACCAAAATCGTGATATCGCGTGTTTCGAGCTTTTCTGAGAGCACAGCTCGGTGTAAATGTGTCAAAAACCTTCATTCTACTCAAATACACAAGATCCATGCGTTAAAAGTCGTCTGGCACAGCTGTGGCGAACGAAACATCGAAGAACACCAAAATCGTGATATCGCGTGTTTCGAGCGTTTCTGAGAGCACAGCTCGGTGAAAATGTGTCAAAAACCTTCATTCTACTCACAATACCCATGTGTTAAAAGTTGTCTGGCACAGCTGTGGTGAACGAAACATTGAAGAACACCAAAATCGTGATATCGCGTGTTTCGAGCGTTTCTGAGAGCACAGCTCGGTGTAAATGTTTTAAAAACCTTCATTCTACTCAAATACACAAGATTCATGTGTTAAAACTTGTCTGACACAGCTGTGGCGAACGAAACATTGAAGAACACCAAAATCGTGATATCGCATGTTTCGAGCGCATCTGAGATCACAGCTCGATGTAAATGTGTCAAAAACCTTCATTCTACTGAAATGCACAATATCCATGCGCTAAAAGTCATCTGGCACAGCTGTGGCGAACGAAAAATCGTAGAACACCAAAATCGTGATATCGCGTGTTTCGAGCTTTTCTGAGAGCACAGCTCCGTGTAAATGTGTCAAAAACCTGCATTCTACTCAAATGCACAATATCCATGCGTTAAAAGTCGTCTGGCACAGCTGTGGCGAACGAAACATCGAAGAAAACCAAAATTGTGATATCGATTGTTTCAAGCGTTTCTCAGAGCACAGCTCGGTGTAAATGTGTCAAAAACCTTCATTCTACTCACAATACCCATGCGCTAAAAGTCATCTGGCACAGCTGTGGCGAACGAAAAATCGAAGAACACCAAAATCGTGATATCGCGTGTTTCGAGCGTTTCTGTGAGCACAGCTCGGTGTAAATGTGTCAAAAACCTTCATTCTACTCAAATGCACAATATGCATGCATTAAAAGTCGTCTGACACAGCTGTGGCGAACGAAAGATCGACGAACAGAAATCCTGATATCGCGTGTTTCGAGAGTTTCTGTGAGCACAGCTTGGTGTAAATGTGTCAAAAACCTTCCTTCTACTAAAATACACAAGATCCATGTGTTAGAAGTCGTCTGGCACAGCTGTGGCGAACGAAACATCGAAGAACACCAAAATCGTGATATCGCGTGTTTCGAGCTTTTCTGAGAGCACAGCTCCGTGTAAATGTGTCAAAAACCTGCATTCTACTCAAATGCACAATATCCATGCGTTAAAAGTCGTCTGGCACAGCTGTGGCGAACGAAACATCGAAGAAAACCAAAATTGTGATATCGATTGTTTCAAGCGTTTCTCAGAGCACAGCTCGGTGTAAATGTGTCAAAAACCTTCATTCTAATCACAATACCCATGCGCTAAAAGTCATCTGGCACTGCTGTGGCGAACGAAAAATCGACGAACACAAATCGTGATATCGCGTGTTTCGAGCGTTTCTGTGAGCACAGCTTGGTGTAAATGTGTCAAAAACCTTCCTTCTACTAAAATACACAAGATCCATGTGTTAGAAGTCGTCTGGCACAGCTGTGGCGATTGAAACATCGAAGAACACCAAAATCGTGATATCGCGTGTTTCGAGCGTTTCTGAGAGCACAGCTCGGTGAAAATATGTCAAAAACATTCGTTCTACTCAAATACACAAGATCCATGTGTTAAAAGTTGTCTGGCACAGCTGTGGTGAACGAAAAATTGAAGAACACCAAAATCGTGATATCGCGTGTTTCTAGCGTTTCTGAGAGCACAGCTCGGTGTAAATGTTTAAAAAACCTTCATTCTACTCAAATACACAAGATCCATGTGTTAAAAGTTGTCTGACACAGCTGTGGCGAACGAAACATTGAAGAACACCAAAATCGTGATATCGCATGTTTCGAGCGCATCTGAGATCACAGCTCCATGTAAATGTGTCAAAAACCTTCATTCTACTGAAATGCACAATATTCATTCGCTAAAAGTCATCTGGCACAGCTGTGGCGAACGAAAAATCGAAGAACACCAAAATCGTGATATCGCGTGTTTCGAGCTTTTCTGAGAGCACAGCTCGGTGTAAATGTGTCAAAAACCTTCATTCTACTCAAATGCACAATATCCATGCGTTAAAAGTCGTCTGGCACAGCTACGGCGAACGAAACATCGAAGAACACCAAAATCGTGATATCGCGTGTTTCGAGCGTTTCTGAGAGCACAGCTCGGTGTAAATGTTTAAAAAACCTTCATTCTACTCAAATACACAAGATCCATGTGTTAAAAGTTGTCTGACACAGCTGTGGCGAACGAAACATTGAAGAACACCAAAATCGTGATATCGCATGTTTCGAGCGCATCTGAGATCACAGCTCGATGTAAATGTGTCAAAAACCTTCATTCTACTGAAATGCACAATATCCATTCGCTAAAAGTCATCTGGCACAGCTGTGGCGAACGAAAAATCGAAGAACACCAAAATCGTGATATCGCGTGTTTCGAGCGTTTCTGAGAGCACAGCTCGGTGAAAATGTGTCAAAAACATTCGTTCTACTCAAATACACAAGATCCATGTGTTAAAAGTTGTCTGGCACAGCTGTGGTGAACGAAACATTGAAGAACACCAAAATCGTTATATCGCGTGTTTCGAGCGTTTCTGAGAGCACAGCTCGGTGTAAATGTTTTAAAAACCTTCATTCTACTCAAATACACAAGATCCATGTGTTAAAACTTGTCTGACACAGCTGTGGCGAACGAAACATTGAAGAACACCAAAATCGTGATATCGCATGTTTCGAGCGCATCTGAGATCACAGCTCGATGTAAATGTGTCAAAAACCTTCATTCTACTGAAATGCACAATATCCATGCGCTAAAAGTCATCTGGCACAGCTGTGGCGAACGAAAAATCGAAGAACACCAATATCGTGATATCGCGTGTTTCGAGCTTTTCTGAGAGCACAGCTCCGTGTAAATGTGTCAAAAACCTGCATTCTACTCAAATGCACAATATCCATGCGTTAAAAGTCGTCTGGCACAGCTGTGGCGAACGAAACATCGAAGAAAACCAAAATTGTGATATCGATTGTTTCAAGCGTTTCTCAGAGCACAGCTCGGTGTAAATGTGTCAAAAACCTTCATTCTATTCACAATACCCATGCGCTAAAAGTCATCTGGCACAGCTGTGGCGAACGAAAAATCGAAGAACACCAAAATCGTGATATCGCGTGTTTCGAGCGTTTCTGAGAGCACAGCTCGGTGAAAATGTGTCAAAAACATTCGTTCTACTCAAATACACAAGATCCATGTGTTAAAAGTTGTCTGGCACAGCTGTGGTGAACGAAACATTGAAGAACACCAAAATCGTGATATCGCGTGTTTCGAGCGTTTCTGAGAGCACAGCTCCGTGTAAATGTGTCAAAAACCTGCATTCTACTCAAATGCACAATATCCATGCGTTAAAAGTCGTCTGGCACAGCTGCGGCGAACGAAACATCGAAGAACACCAAAATCGTGATATCGCGTGTTTCGAGCGTTTCTGAGAGCACAGCTCGGTGTAAATGTGTCAAAAACCTTCATTCTACTCACAATACCCATGCGCTAAAATTCATCTGGCACAGCTGTGGCGAACGAAAAATCGAAGAACACCAAAATCGTGATATCGCGTGTTTCGAGCGTTTCTGAGAGCACAGCTCGGTGAAAATGTGTCAAAAACATTCGTTCTACTCAAATACACAAGATCCATGTGTTAAAAGTTGTCTGGCACAGCTGTGGTGAACGAAACATTGAAGAACACCAAAATCGTGATATCGCGTGTTTCGAGCGTTTCTGAGAGCACAGCTCGGTGTAAATGTTTTAAAAACCTTCATTCTACTCAAATACACAAGATTCATGTGTTAAAACTTGTCTGACACAGCTGTGGCGAACGAAACATTGAAGAACACCAAAATCGTGATATCGCATGTTTCGAGCGCATCTGAGATCACAGCTCGATGTAAATGTGTCAAAAACCTTCATTCTACTGAAATGCACAATATCCATGCGCTAAAAGTCATCTGGCACAGCTGTGGCGAACGAAAAATCGTAGAACACCAAAATCGTGATATCGCGTGTTTCGAGCTTTTCTGAGAGCACAGCTCCGTGTAAATGTGTCAAAAACCTGCATTCTACTCAAATGCACAATATCCATGCGTTAAAAGTCGTCTGGCACAGCTGTGGCGAACGAAACATCGAAGAAAACCAAAATTGTGATATCGATTGTTTCAAGCGTTTCTCAGAGCACAGCTCGGTGTAAATGTGTCAAAAACCTTCATTCTACTCACAATACCCATGCGCTAAAAGTCATCTGGCACAGCTGTGGCGAACGAAAAATCGAAGAACACCAAAATCGTGATATCGCGTGTTTCGAGCGTTTCTGTGAGCACAGCTCGGTGTAAATGTGTCAAAAACCTTCATTCTACTCAAATGCACAATATGCATGCATTAAAAGTCGTCTGACACAGCTGTGGCGAACGAAAAATCGACGAACAGAAATCGTGATATCGCGTGTTTCGAGAGTTTCTGTGAGCACAGCTTGGTGTAAATGTGTCAAAAACCTTCCTTCTACTAAAATACACAAGATCCATGTGTTAGAAGTCGTCTGGCACAGCTGTGGCGATTGAAACATCGAAGAACACCAAAATCGTGATATCGCGTGTTTCGAGCGTTTCTGAGAGCACAGCTCGGTGAAAATATGTCAAAAACATTCGTTCTACTCAAATACACAAGATCCATGTGTTAAAAGTTGTCTGGCACAGCTGTGGTGAACGAAAAATTGAAGAACACCAAAATCGTGATATCGCGTGTTTCTAGCGTTTCTGAGAGCACAGCTCGGTGTAAATGTTTAAAAAACCTTCATTCTACTCAAATACACAAGATCCATGTGTTAAAAGTTGTCTGACACAGCTGTGGCGAACGAAACATTGAAGAACACCAAAATCGTGATATCGCATGTTTCGAGCGCATCTGAGATCACAGCTCCATGTAAATGTGTCAAAAACCTTCATTCTACTGAAATGCACAATATCCATTCGCTAAAAGTCATCTGGCACAGCTGTGGCGAACGAAAAATCGAAGAACACCAAAATCGTGATATCGCGTGTTTCGAGCTTTTCTGAGAGCACAGCTCGGTGTAAATGTGTCAAAAACCTTCATTCTACTCAAATGCACAATATCCATGCGTTAAAAGTCGTCTGGCACAGCTGCGGCGAACGAAACATCGAAGAACACCAAAATCGTGATATCGCGTGTTTCGAGCGTTTCTGAGAGCACAGCTCGGTGTAAATGTTTAAAAAACCTCCATTCTACTCAAATACACAAGATCCATGTGTTAAAAGTTGTCTGACACAGCTGTGGCGAACGAAACATTGAAGAACACCAAAATCGTGATATCGCATGTTTCGAGCGCATCTGAGATCACAGCTCGATGTAAATGTGTCAAAAACCTTCATTCTACTGAAATACACAATATCCATTCGCTAAAAGTCATCTTTCACAGCTGTGGCGAACGAAAAATCGAAGAACACCAAAATCGTGATGTCGCGTGTTTCGAGCGTTTCTGAGAGCACAGCTCGGTGAAAATGTGTCAAAAACATTCGTTCTACTCAAATACACAAGATCCATGTGTTAAAAGTTGTCTGGCACAGCTGTGGTGAACGAAACATTGAAGAACACCAAAATCGTGATATCGCGTGTTTCGAGCGTTTCTGTGAGCACAGCTTGGTGTAAATGTGTCAAAAACCTTCCTTCTACTAAAATACACAAGATCCATGTGTTAGAAGTCGTCTGGCACAGCTGTGGCGAACGAAACATCGAAGAACACCAAAATCGTGATATCGCGTGTTTCGAGCGTTTCTGAGAGCACAGCTCGGTGTAAATGTTTAAAAAACCTTTATTCTACTCAAATACCCAAGATCCATGTGTTAAAAGTTGTCTGACGCAGCTGTGGCGAACGAAACATTGAAGAACACCAAAATCGTGATATCGCATCTTTCCAGCGCATCTGAGATCACAGCTCGATGTAAATGTGTCAAAAACCTTCATTCTACTGAAATGCACAATATCCATTCGCTAAAAGTCATCTGGCACAGCTGTGGCGAACGAAAAATCGAAGAACACCAAAATCGTGATATCGCGTGTTTCGAGCTTTTCTGAGAGCACAGCTCGGTGTAAATGTGTCAAAAACCTTCATTCTACTCAAATACACAAGATCCATGCGTTAAAAGTCGTCTGGCACAGCTGTGGCGAACGAAACATCGAAGAACACCAAAATCGTGATATCGCGTGTTTCGAGCGTTTCTGAGAGCACAGCTCGGTGAAAATGTGTCAAAAACATTCGTTCTACTCAAATACACAAGATCCATGTGTTAAAAGTTGTCTGGCACAGCTGTGGTGAACGAAACATTGAAGAACACCAAAATCGTGATATCGCGTGTTTCGAGGTTTTCTGAGAGCACAGCTCCGTGTAAATGTGTCAAAAACCTGCATTCTACTCAAATGCACAATATCCATGCGTTAAAAGTCGTCTGGCACAGCTGTGGCGAACGAAACATCGAAGAAAACCAAAATTGTGATATCGATTGTTTCAAGCGTTTCTCAGAGCACAGCTCGGTGTAAATGTGTCAAAAACCTTCATTCTACTCACAATACCCATGCGCTAAAAGTCATCTGGCACAGCTGTGGCGAACGAAAAATCGAAGAACACCAAAATCGTGATATCGCGTGTTTCGAGCGTTTCTGAGAGCACAGCTCGGTGAAAATATGTCAAAAACATTCGTTCTACTCAAATACACAAGATCCATGTGCTAAAAGTTGTCTGACACAGCTGTGGCGAACGAAACATTGAAGAACACCAAAATCGTGATATCGTATGTTTCGAGCGCAACTGAGATCACAGCTCGATGTAAATGTGTCAAAAACCTTCATTCTACTGAAATGCACAATATCCATTCGCTAAAAGTCATCTGGCACAGCTGTGGCGAACGAAAAATCGAAGAACACCAAAATCGTGATATCGCGTGTTTCGAGCGTTTCTGAGAGCACAGCTCGGTGAAAATGTGTCAAAAACATTCGTTCTACTCAAATACACAAGATCCAAGTGTTAAAAGTTGTCTGGCACAGCTGTGGTGAACGAAACATTGAAGAACACCAAAATCGTGATATCGCGTGTTTCGAGCGTTTCTGAGAGCACAGCTCGGTGTAAATGTTTTAAAAACCTTCATTCTAATCAAATACACAAGATCCATGTGTTAAAACTTGTCTGACACAGCTGTGGCGAACGAAACATTGAAGAACACCAAAATCGTGATATCGCATGTTTCGAGCGCATCTGAGATCACAGCTCGATGTAAATGTGTCAAAAACCTTCATTCTACTCACAATACCCATGCGCTAAAATTCATCTGGCACAGCTGTGGCGAACGAAAAATCGAAGAACACCAAAATCGTGATATCGCGTGTTTCGAGCTTTTCTGAGAGCACAGCTCGGTGAAAATGTGTCAAAAACATTCGTTCTACTCAAATACACAAGATCCATGTGTTAAAAGTTGTCTGGCACAGCTGTGGTGAACGAAACATTGAAGAACACCAAAATCGTGATATCGCGTGTTTCGAGCGTTTCTGAGAGCACAGCTCGGTGTAAATGTTTTAAAAACCTTCATTCTACTCAAGTACACAAGATTCATGTGTTAAAACTTGTCTGACACAGCTGTGGCGAACGAAACATTGAAGAACACCAAAATCGTGATATCGCATGTTTCGAGCGCATCTGAGATCACAGCTCGATGTAAATGTGTCAAAAACCTTCATTCTACTGAAATGCACAATATCCATGCGCTAAAAGTCATCTGGCACAGCTGTGGCGAACGAAAAATCGTAGAACACCAAAATCGTGATATCGCGTGTTTCGAGCTTTTCTGAGAGCACAGCTCCGTGTAAATGTGTCAAAAACCTGCATTCTACTCAAATGCACAATATCCATGCGTTAAAAGTCGTCTGGCACAGCTGTCGCGAACGAAACATCGAAGAAAACCAAAATTGTGATATCGATTGTTTCAAGCGTTTCTCAGAGCACAGCTCGGTGTAAATGTGTCAAAAACCTTCATTCTACTCACAATACCCATGCGCTAAAAGTCATCTGGCACAGCTGTGGCGAACGAAAAATCGAAGAACACCAAAATCGTGATATCGCGTGTTTCGAGCGTTTCTGTGAGCACAGCTCGGTGTAAATGTGTCAAAAACCTTCATTCTACTCAAATGCACAATATGCATGCATTAAAAGTCGTCTGACACAGCTGTGGCGAACGAAAAATCGACGAACAGAAATCGTGATATCGCGTGTTTCGAGAGTTTCTGTGAGCACAGCTTGGTGTAAATGTGTCAAAAACCTTCCTTCTACTAAAATACACAAGATCCATGTGTTAGAAGTCGTCTGGCACAGCTGTGGCGAACGAAACATCGAAGAACACCAAAATCGTGATATCGCGTGTTTCGAGCGTTTCTGAGAGCACAGCTCGGTGTAAATGTTTTAAAAACCTTCATTCTACTCAAATACACAAGATCCATGTGTTAAAAGTTGTCTGACACAGCTGTGGCGAACGAAACATTGAAGAACACCAAAATCGTGATATCGCATGTTTCGAGCGCATCTGAGATCACAGCTCGATGTAAATGTGTCAAAAACCTTCATTCTACTGAAATGCACAATATCCATGCGCTAAAAGTCATCTGGCACAGCTGTGGAAAACGAAAAATCGAAGAACACCAAAATCGTGATATCGCGTGTTTCGAGCTTTTCTGAGAGCACAGCTCCGTGTAAATGTGTCAAAATCCTGCATTCTACTCAAATGCACAATATCCATGCGTTAAAAGTCATCTGGCACAGCTGTGGCGAACGAAACATCGAAGAAAACCAAAATTGTGATATCGATTGTTTCAAGACTTTCTCAGAGCACAGCTCGTTGTAAATGTGTCAAAAACCTTCATTCTACTCACAATACCCATGCGCTAAAAGTCATCTGGCACAGTTGTGGCGAACGAAAAATCGAAGAACACCAAAATCGTGATATCGCGTGTTTCGAGCGTTTCTGTGAGCACAGCTCGGTGTAAATGTGTCAAAAACCTTCATTCTACTCAAATGCACAATATGCATGCATTAAAAGTCGTCTGACACAGCTGTGGCGAACGAAAAATCGACGAACACAAATCGTGATATCGCGTGTTTCGAGCGTTTCTGTGAGCACAGCTTGGTGTAAATGTGTCAAAAACCTTCCTTCTACTAAAATACACAAGATCTATGTGTTAGAAGTCGTCTGGCACAGCTGTGGCGAACGAAACATCGAAGAACACCAAAATCGTGATATCGCGTGTTTCGAGCGTTTCTGAGAGCACAGCTCGGTGTAAATGTTTTAAAAACCTTCATTCTACTCAAATACACAAGATCCATGTGTTAAAAGTTGTCTGACACAGCTGTGGCGAACGAAACATTGAAGAACACAAAAATCGTGATATCGCATGTTTCGAGCTTTTCTGAGAGCACAGCTCCGTGTAAATGTGTCAAAATCCTGCATTCTACTCAAATGCACAATATCCATGCGTTAAAAGTCATCTGGCACAGCTGTGGCGAACGAAACATCGAAGAAAACCAAAATTGTGATATCGATTGTTTCAAGAATTTCTCAGAGCACAGCTCGGTGTAAATGTGTCAAAAACCTTCATTCTACTCACAATACCCATGCGCTAAAAGTCATCTGGCACAGTTGTGGCGAACGAAAAATCGAAGAACACCAAAATCGTGATATCGCGTGTTTCGAGCGTTTCTGTGAGCACAGCTCGGTGTAAATGTGTCAAAAACCTTCATTCTACTCAAATGCACAATATGCATGCATTAAAAGTCGTCTGACACAGCTGTGGCGAACGAAAAATCGACGAACACAAATCGTGATATCGCGTGTTTCGAGCGTTTCTGTGAGCACAGCTTGGTGTAAATGTGTCAAAAACCTTCCTTCTACTAAAATACACAAGATCTATGTGTTAAAAGTCGTCTGGCACAGCTGTGGCGAACGAAACATCGAAGAACACCAAAATCGTGATATCGCGTGTTTCGAGCGTTTCTGAGAGCACAGCTCGGTGAAAATATGTCAAAAACCTTCATTCTACTAAAATACACAAGATCCACGTGTTAAAAGTAGTCTGGCACAGCTGTGGCAAACGAAACATCGAAGAACACCAAAATCGT
The DNA here is from genome assembly GCA_963932165.1 of Pimpla rufipes. Taxonomy (NCBI): domain Eukaryota; kingdom Metazoa; phylum Arthropoda; class Insecta; order Hymenoptera; family Ichneumonidae; genus Pimpla; species Pimpla rufipes. Next base: position 8,618,611 of record OZ010638.1, read on the forward strand.
GATATCGCGTGTTTCGAGCGTTTCTGAGAGCACAGCTCGGTGAAAATGTGTCAAAAACATTCATTCTACTCAAATACACAAGATCCATGCGCTAAAAGTCATCTGGCACAGCTGTTGCGAACGAAAAATCGAAGAACACAGAAATCGTGATATCGCGTGTTTCGAGCTTTTCTGAGAGCTCGGTGTAAATGTGTCAAAAACCTTCATTCTACACAAATACACAATATGCATGCATTAAAAGTCGTCTGACACAGCTGTGGCGAACGAAAAATCGAAGAACACCAAAATCGTGATATCGCGTGTTTCGAGCGTTTCTGAGAGCACAACTCGGTGAAAATGTGTCAAAAACATTCGTTCTACTCAAATACACAAGATCCATGTGTTAAAAGTTGTCTCGCACAGCTGTGGTGAACGAAACATTGAAGAACACCAAAATCATGATATCGCGTGTTTCGAGCGTTTCTGAGAGCACAGCTCGGTGTAAATGTGTAAAAAATATTCATTCTACTCAAGTGAACAATATCCATTCGTTAAAAGTCGTCTGGCACAGCTGTGGCGAACGAAACTTCGACGAACACCAAAATCGTGATATCGCGTGTTTCGAGCGTTTCTGTGAGCACAGCTTGGTGTAAATGTGTCAAAAACCTTCCTTCTACTAAAATACACAAGATCCATGTGTTAAAAGTTGTCTGGCACAGCTGTGGTGAACGAAAAATTGAAGAACACCAAAATCGTGATATCGCGTGTTTCTAGCGTTTCTGAGAGCACAGCTCGGTGTAAATGTTTAAAAAACCTTCATTCTACTCAAATACACAAGATCCATGTGTTAAAAGTTGTCTGACACAGCTGTGGCGAACGAAACATTGAAGAACACCAAAATCGTGATATCGCATGTTTCGAGCGCATCTGAGATCACAGCTCCATGTAAATGTGTCAAAAACCTTCATTCTACTGAAATGCACAATATCCATTCGCTAAAAGTCATCTGGCACAGCTGTGGCGAACGAAAAATCGAAGAACACCAAAATCGTGATATCGCGTGTTTCGAGCTTTTCTGAGAGCACAGCTCGGTGTAAATGTGTCAAAAACCTTCATTCTACTCAAATGCACAATATCCATGCGTTAAAAGTCGTCTGGCACAGCTGCGGCGAACGAAACATCGAAGAACACCAAAATCGTGATATCGCGTGTTTCGAGCGTTTCTGAGAGCACAGCTCGGTGTAAATGTTTAAAAAACCTTCATTCTACTCAAATACACAAGATCCATGTGTTAAAAGTTGTCTGACACAGCTGTGGCGAACGAAACATTGAAGAACACCAAAATCGTGTTATCGCATGTTTCGAGCGCATCTGAGATCACAGCTCGATGTAAATGTGTCAAAAACCTTCATTCTACTGAAATGCACAATATCCATTCGCTAAAAGTCATCTTTCACAGCTGTGGCGAACGAAAAATCGAAGAACACCAAAATCGTGATGTCGCGTGTTTCGAGCGTTTCTGAGAGCACAGCTCGGTGAAAATGTGTCAAAAACATTCGTTCTACTCAAATACACAAGATCCATGTGTTAAAAGTTGTCTGGCACAGCTGTGGTGAACGAAACATTGAAGAACACCAAAATCGTGATATCGCGTGTTTCGAGCGTTTCTGTGAGCACAGCTTGGTGTAAATGTGTCAAAAACCTTCCTTCTACTAAAATACACAAGATCCATGTGTTAGAAGTCGTCTGGCACAGCTGTGGCGAACGAAACATCGAAGAACACCAAAATCGTGATATCGCGTGTTTCGAGCGTTTCTGAGAGCACAGCTCGGTGTAAATGTTTAAAAAACCTTCATTCTACTCAAATACACAAGATCCATGTGTTAAAAGTTGTCTGACGCAGCTGTGGCGAACGAAACATTGAAGAACACCAAAATCGTGATATCGCATCTTTCCAGCGCATCTGAGATCATAGCTCGATGTAAATGTGTCAAAAACCTTCATTCTACTGAAATGCACAATATCCATTCGCTAAAAGTCATCTGGCACAGCTGTGGCGAACGAAAAATCGAAGAACACCAAAATCGTGATATCGCGTGTTTCGAGCTTTTCTGAGAGCACAGCTCGGTGTAAATGTGTCAAAAACCTTCATTCTACTCAAATACACAAGATCCATGCGTTAAAAGTCGTCTGGCACAGCTGTGGCGAACGAAACATCGAAGAACACCAAAATCGTGATATCGCGTGTTTCGAGCGTTTCTGAGAGCACAGCTCGGTGAAAATGTGTCAAAAACATTCGTTCTACTCAAATACACAAGATCCATGTGTTAAAAGTTGTCTGGCACAGCTGTGGTGAACGAAACATTGAAGAACACCAAAATCGTGATATCGCGTGTTTCGAGCTTTTCTGAGAGCACAGCTCCGTGTAAATGTGTCAAAAACCTGCATTCTACTCAAATGCACAATATCCATGCGTTAAAAGTCGTCTGGCACAGCTGTGGCGAACGAAACATCGAAGAAAACCAAAATTGTGATATCGATTGTTTCAAGCGTTTCTCAGAGCACAGCTCGGTGTAAATGTGTCAAAAACCTTCATTCTACTCACAATACCCATGCGCTAAAAGTCATCTGGCACAGCTGTGGCGAACGAAAAATCGAAGAACACCAAAATCGTGATATCGCGTGTTTCGAGCGTTTCTGAGAGCACAGCTCGGTGAAAATGTTTTAAAAACCTTCATTCTACTCAAATACACAAGATCCATGTGTTAAAACTTGTCTGACACAGCTGTGGCGAACGAAACATTGAAGAACACCAAAATCGTGATATCGCATGTTTCGAGCGCATCTGAGATCACAGCTCGATGTAAATGTGTCAAAAACCTTCATTCTACTGAAATGCACAATATCCATGCGCTAAAAGTCATCTGGCACAGCTGTGGCGAACGAAAAATCGAAGAACACCAAAATCGTGATATCGCGTGTTTCGAGCTTTTCTGAGAGCACAGCTCCGTGTAAATGTGTCAAAACCTGCATTCTACTCAAATGCACAATATCCATGCGTTAAAAGTCGTCTGGCACAGCTGTGGCGAACGAAACATCGAAGAAAACCAAAATTGTGATATCGATTGTTTCAAGCGTTTCTCAGAGAACAGCTCGGTGTAAATGTGTCAAAAACCTTCATTCTACTCACAATACCCATGCGCTAAAAGTCATCTGGCACAGCTGTGGCGAACGAAAAATCGAAGAACACCAAAATCGTGATATCGCGTGTTTCGAGCGTTTCTGAGAGCACAGCTCGGTGAAAATATGTCAAAAACATTCGTTCTACTCAAATACACAAGATCCATGTGCTAAAAGTTGTCTGACACAGCTGTGGCGAACGAAACATTGAAGAACACCAAAATCGTGATATCGTATGTTTCGAGCGCAACTGAGATCACAGCTCGATGTAAATGTGTCAAAAACCTTCATTCTACTGAAATGCACAATATCCATTCGCTAAAAGTCATCTGGCACAGCTGTGGCGAACGAAAAATCGAAGAACACCAAAATCGTGATATCGCGTGTTTCGAGCGTTTCTGAGAGCACAGCTCGGTGAAAATGTGTCAAAAACATTCGTTCTACTCAAATACACAAGATCCAAGTGTTAAAAGTTGTCTGGCACAGCTGTGGTGAACGAAACATTGAAGAACACCAAAATCGTGATATCGCGTGTTTCGAGCGTTTCTGAGAGCACAGCTCGGTGTAAATGTTTTAAAAACCTTCATTCTACTCAAATACACAAGATCCATGTGTTAAAACTTGTCTGACACAGCTGTGGCGAACGAAACATTGAAGAACACCAAAATCGTGATATCGCATGTTTCGAGCGCATCTGAGATCACAGCTCGATGTAAATGTGTCAAAAACCTTCATTCTACTGAAATGCACAATATCCATGCGCTAAAAGTCATCTGGCACAGCTGTGGCGAACGAAAAATCGAAGAACACCAAAATCGTGATATCGCGTGTTTCGAGCTTTTCTGAGAGCACAGCTCCGTGTAAATGTGTCAAAACCTGCATTCTACTCAAATGCACAATATCCATGCGTTAAAAGTCGTCTGGCACAGCTGTGGCGAACGAAACATCGAAGAAAACCAAAATTGTGATATCGATTGTTTCAAGCGTTTCTCAGAGAACAGCTCGGTGTAAATGTGTCAAAAACCTTCATTCTACTCACAATACCCATGCGCTAAAAGTCATCTGGCACAGCTGTGGCGAACGAAAAATCGAAGAACACCAAAATCGTGATATCGCGTGTTTCGAGCTTTTCTGAGAGCACACCTCGGTGTAAATGTGTCAAAAACCTTCATTCTACTCAAATGCACAATATCCATGCGTTAAAAGTCGTCTGGCACAGCTGCGGCGATCGAAACATCGAAGAACACCAAAATCGTGATATCGCGTGTTTCGAGCGTTTCTGAGAGCACAGCTCGGTGTAAATGTTTAAAAAACCTTCATTCTACTCAAATACACAAGATCCATGTGTTAAAAGTTGTCTGACACAGCTGTGGCGAACGAAACATTGAAGAACACCAAAATCGTGATATCGCATGTTTCGAGCGCATCTGAGATCACAGCTCGATGTAAATGTGTCAAAAACCTTCATTCTACTGAAATGCACAATATCCATTCGCTAAAAGTCATCTTTCACAGCTGTGGCGAACGAAAAATCGAAGAACACCAAAATCGTGATGTCGCGTGTTTCGAGCGTTTCTGAGAGCACAGCTCGGTGAAAATGTGTCAAAAACATTCGTTCTACTCAAATACACAAGATCCATGTGTTAAAAGTTGTCTGGCACAGCTGTGGTGAACGAAACATTGAAGAACACCAAAATCGTGATATCGCGTGTTTCGAGCGTTTCTGTGAGCACAGCTTGGTGTAAATGTGTCAAAAACCTTCCTTCTACTAAAATACACAAGATCCATGTGTTAGAAGTCGTCTGGCACAGCTGTGGCGAACGAAACATCGAAGAACACCAAAATCGTGATATCGCGTGTTTCGAGCGTTTCTGAGAGCACAGCTCGGTGTAAATGTTTAAAAAACCTTCATTCTACTCAAATACACAAGATCCATGTGTTAAAAGTTGTCTGACGCAGCTGTGGCGAACGAAACATTGAAGACCACCAAAATCGTGATATCGCATCTTTCCAGCGCATCTGAGATCACAGCTCGATGTAAATGTGTCAAAAACCTTCATTCTACTGAAATGCACAATATCCATTCGCTAAAAGTCATCTGGCACAGCTGTGGCGAACGAAAAATCGAAGAACACCAAAATCGTGATATCGCGTGTTTCGAGCTTTTCTGAGATCACAGCTCGGTGTAAATGTGTCAAAAACCTTCATTCTACTCAAATACACAAGATCCATGCGTTAAAAGTCGTCTGGCACAGCTGTGGCGAACGAAACATCGAAGAACACCAAAATCGTGATATCGCGTGTTTCGAGCGTTTCTGAGAGCACAGCTCGGTGAAAATGTGTCAAAAACCTTCATTCTACTCACAATACCCATGTGTTAAAAGTTGTCTGGCACAGCTGTGGTGAACGAAACATTGAAGAACACCAAAATCGTGATATCGCGTGTTTCGAGCGTTTCTGAGAGCACAGCTCGGTGTAAATGTTTTAAAAACCTTCATTCTACTCAAATACACAAGATTCATGTGTTAAAACTTGTCTGACACAGCTGTGGCGAACGAAACATTGAAGAACACCAAAATCGTGATATCGCATGTTTCGAGCGCATCTGAGATCACAGCTCGATGTAAATGTGTCAAAAACCTTCATTCTACTGAAATGCACAATATCCATGCGCTAAAAGTCATCTGGCACAGCTGTGGCGAACGAAAAATCGTAGAACACCAAAATCGTGATATCGCGTGTTTCGAGCTTTTCTGAGAGCACAGCTCCGTGTAAATGTGTCAAAAACCTGCATTCTACTCAAATGCACAATATCCATGCGTTAAAAGTCGTCTGGCACAGCTGTGGCGAACGAAACATCGAAGAAAACCAAAATTGTGATATCGATTGTTTCAAGCGTTTCTCAGAGCACAGCTCGGTGTAAATGTGTCAAAAACCTTCATTCTACTCACAATACCCATGCGCTAAAAGTCATCTGGCACAGCTGTGGCGAACGAAAAATCGAAGAACACCAAAATCGTGATATCGCGTGTTTCGAGCGTTTCTGTGAGCACAGCTCGGTGTAAATGTGTCAAAAACCTTCATTCTACTCAAATGCACAATATGCATGCATTAAAAGTCGTCTGACACAGCTGTGGCGAACGAAAGATCGACGAACAGAAATCCTGATATCGCGTGTTTCGAGAGTTTCTGTGAGCACAGCTTGGTGTAAATGTGTCAAAAACCTTCCTTCTACTAAAATACACAAGATCCATGTGTTAGAAGTCGTCTGGCACAGCTGTGGCGAACGAAACATCGAAGAACACCAAAATCGTGATATCGCGTGTTTCGAGCTTTTCTGAGAGCACAGCTCCGTGTAAATGTGTCAAAAACCTGCATTCTACTCAAATGCACAATATCCATGCGTTAAAAGTCGTCTGGCACAGCTGTGGCGAACGAAACATCGAAGAAAACCAAAATTGTGATATCGATTGTTTCAAGCGTTTCTCAGAGCACAGCTCGGTGTAAATGTGTCAAAAACCTTCATTCTAATCACAATACCCATGCGCTAAAAGTCATCTGGCACTGCTGTGGCGAACGAAAAATCGACGAACACAAATCGTGATATCGCGTGTTTCGAGCGTTTCTGTGAGCACAGCTTGGTGTAAATGTGTCAAAAACCTTCCTTCTACTAAAATACACAAGATCCATGTGTTAGAAGTCGTCTGGCACAGCTGTGGCGATTGAAACATCGAAGAACACCAAAATCGTGATATCGCGTGTTTCGAGCGTTTCTGAGAGCACAGCTCGGTGAAAATATGTCAAAAACATTCGTTCTACTCAAATACACAAGATCCATGTGTTAAAAGTTGTCTGGCACAGCTGTGGTGAACGAAAAATTGAAGAACACCAAAATCGTGATATCGCGCGTTTCGAGCGTTTCTGAGAGCACAGCTCGGTGTAAATGTTTAAAAAACCTTCATTCTACTCAAATACACAAGATCCATGTGTTAAAAGTTGTCTAACACAGCTGTGGCGAACGAAACATTGAAGAACACCAAAATCGTGATATCGCATGTTTCGAGCGCATCTGAGATCACAGCTCGATGTAAATGTGTCAAAAACCTTCATTCTACTGAAATGCACAATATCCATGCGCTAAAAGTCATCTGACACAGCTGTGGCGAACGAAAAATCGAAGAACACCAAAATCGTGATATCGCGTGTTTCGAGCTTTTCTGAGAGCACAGCTCCGTGTAAATGTGTCAAAAACCTGCATTCTACTCAAATGCACAATATCCATGCGTTAAAAGTCGTCTGGCACAGCTGTGGCGCACGAAACATTGAAGAACACCAAAATCGTGATATCGCGTTTTTCGAGCACATCTGAGATCACAGCTCGGTGTAAATGTGTCAAAAACCTTCATTCTACTCAAATGCACAATATCCATGCGCTAAAAGTCATCTGGCACAGCTGTGGCGAACGAAAAATCGAAGAACACCAAAATCGTGATATCGCGTGTTTCGAGCGTTTCTGAGAGCACAGCTCGGTGTAAATGTGAAAAAAACCTTCATTCTACTCAAATACACAAGATCCACGTGTTAAAAGTCGTCTGGCACAGCTGTGGCGAACGAAACATCGAAGAACACCAAAATCGTGATATTGCATGTTTCGAGCGTTTCTGAGAGCACAGCTTGGTGTAAATGTGTCAAAAACCTTCCTTCTACTAAAATACACAAGATCCATGTGTTAGAAGTCGTCTGGCACAGCTGTGGCGAACGAAACATCGAAGAACACCAAAATCGTGATATCGCGTGTTTCGAGCGTTTCTGAGAGCACAGCTCGGTGTAAATGTTTAAAAAACCTTCATTCTACTCAAATACACAAGATCCATGTGCTAAAAGTTGTCTGACACAGCTGTGGCGAACGAAACATTGAAGAACACCAAAATCGTGATATCGCATCTTTCGAGCGCATCTGAGATCACAGCTCGATGTAAATGTGTCAAAAACCTTCATTCTACTGAAATGCACAATATCCATTCGCTAAAAGTCATCTGGCACAGCTGTGGCGAACGAAAAATCGAAGAACACCAAAATCGTGATATCGCGTGTTTCGAGCTTTTCTGAGAGCACAGCTCGGTGTAAATGTGTCAAAAACCTTCATTCTACTCAAATACACAAGATCCATGCGTTAAAAGTCGTCTGGCACAGCTGTGGCGAACGAAACATCGAAGAACACCAAAATCGTGATATCGCGTGTTTCGAGCGTTTCTGAGAGCACAGCTCGGTGAAAATGTGTCAAAAACATTCGTTCTACTCAAATACACAAGATCCATGTGTTAAAAGTTGTCTGGCACAGCTGTGGTGAACGAAACATTGAAGAACACCAAAATCGTGATATCGCGTGTTTCGAGCTTTTCTGAGAGCACAGCTCCGTGTAAATGTGTCAAAAACCTGCATTCTACTCAAATGCACAATATCCATGCGTTAAAAGTCGTCTGGCACAGCTGTGGCGAACGAAACATCGAAGAAAACCAAAATTGTGATATCGATTGTTTCAAGCGTTTCTCAGAGCACAGCTCGGTGTAAATGTGTCAAAAACCTTCATTCTACTCACAATACCCATGCGCTAAAAGTCATCTGGCACAGCTGTGGCGAACGAAAAATCGAAGAACACCAAAATCGTGATATCGCGTGTTTCGAGCGTTTCTGAGAGCACAGCTCGGTGAAAATATGTCAAAAACATTCGTTCTACTCAAATACACAAGATCCATGTGCTAAAAGTTGTCTGACACAGCTGTGGCGAACGAAACATTGAAGAACACCAAAATCGTGATATCGTATGTTTCGAGCGCAACTGAGATCACAGCTCGATGTAAATGTGTCAAAAACCTTCATTCTACTGAAATGCACAATATCCATTCGCTAAAAGTCATCTGGCACAGCTGTGGCGAACGAAACATTGAAGAACACCAAAATCGTGATATCGCATGTTTCGAGCGCATCTGAGATCACAGCTCGATGTAAATGTGTCAAAAACCTTCATTCTACTGAAATGCACAATATCCATGCGCTAAAAGTCATCTGGCACAGCTGTGGCGAACGAAAAATCGAAGAACACCAAAATCGTGATATCGCGTGTTTCGAGCTTTTCTGAGAGCACAGCTCCGTGTAAATGTGTCAAAAACCTTCATTCTACTCAAATGCACAATATGCATGCATTAAAAGTCGTCTGACACAGCTGTGGCGAACGAAAAATCGACGAACACAAATCGTGATATCGCGTGTTTCGAGCGTTTCTGTGAGCACAGCTTGGTGTAAATGTGTCAAAAACCTTCCTTCTACTAAAATACACAAGATCTATGTGTTAGAAGTCGTCTGGCACAGCTGTGGCGAACGAAACATCGAAGAACACCAAAATCGTGATATCGCGTGTTTCGAGCGTTTCTGAGAGCACAGCTCGGTGTAAATGTTTTAAAAACCTTCATTCTACTCAAATACACAAGATCCATGTGTTAAAAGTTGTCTGACACAGCTGTGGCGAACGAAACATTGAAGAACACAAAAATCGTGATATCGCATGTTTCGAGCTTTTCTGAGAGCACAGCTCCGTGTAAATGTGTCAAAATCCTGCATTCTACTCAAATGCACAATATCCATGCGTTAAAAGTCATCTGGCACAGCTGTGGCGAACGAAACATCGAAGAAAACCAAAATTGTGATATCGATTGTTTCAAGAATTTCTTAGAGCACAGCTCGGTGTAAATGTGTCAAAAACCTTCATTCTACTCACAATACCCATGCGCTAAAAGTCATCTGGCACAGTTGTGGCGAACGAAAAATCGAAGAACACCAAAATCGTGATATCGCGTGTTTCGAGCGTTTCTGTGAGCACAGCTCGGTGTAAACGTGTCAAAAACCTTCATTCTACTCAAATGCACAATATGCATGCATTAAAAGTCGTCTGACACAGCTGTGGCGAACGAAAAATCGACGAACACAAATCGTGATATCGCGTGTTTCGAGCGTTTCTGTGAGCACAGCTTGGTGTAAATGTGTCAAAAACCTTCCTTCTACTAAAATACACAAGATCTATGTGTTAGAAGTCGTCTGGCACAGCTGTGGCGAACGAAACATCGAAGAACACCAAAATCGTGATATCGCGTGTTTCGAGCGTTTCTGAGAGCACAGCTCGGTGAAAATATGTCAAAAACCTTCATTCTACTAAAATACACAAGATCCACGTGTTAAAAGTAGTCTGGCACAGCTGTGGCAAACGAAACATCGAAGAACACCAAAATCGTGATATCGCGTGTTTCGAGCGTTTCTGAGAGCACAGCTCGGTGAAAATGTGTCAAAAACATTCATTCTACTCAAATACACAAGATCCATGCGCTAAAAGTCATCTGGCACAGCTGTTGCGAACGAAAAATCGAAGAACACAGAAATCGTGATATCGCGTGTTTCGAGCTTTTCTGAGAGCTCGGTGTAAATGTGTCAAAAACCTTCATTCTACACAAATACACAATATGCATGCATTAAAAGTCGTCTGACACAGCTGTGGCGAACGAAACATCAAAGAACACCAAAATCGTGATATCGCGTGTTTCGAGCGTTTCTGAGAGCACAGCTCCGTGTAAATGTGTCAAAAACCTGCATTCTACTAAAATACACAAGATCCACGTGTTAAAAGTCGTCTGGCACAGATGTGGCGAACGAAACATCGAAGAACACCAAAATCGTGATATTGCATGTTTCGAGCGTTTCTGAGAGCACAGCTCGGTGAAAATGTGTCAAAAACCGTCATTCTACTAAAATACACAAGATCCACGTGTTAAAAGTCGTCTGGCACAGCTGCGGCAAACGAAACATCGAAGAACACCAAAATCGTGATATCGCGCGTTTCGAGCGTTTCTGAGAGCACAGCTCGGTGTAAATGTTTAAAAAACCTTCATTCTACTCAAATACACAAGATCCATGTGTTAAAACTTGTCTGACACAGCTGTGGCGAACGAAACATTGAAGAACACCAAAATCGTGATATCGCATGTTTCGAGCGCATCTGAGATCACAATTCGATGTAAATGTGTCAAAAACCTTCATTGTACTGAAATGCACAATATCCATGCGCTAAAAGTCATCTGGCACAGCTGTGGCGAACGAAAAATCGAAGAACACCAAAATCGTGATATCGCGTGTTTCGAGCGTTTCTGAGAGCACAGCTCGGTGAAAATGTGTCAAAAACATTCGTTCTACTCAAATACACAAGATCCATGTGTTAAAAGTTGTCTGGCACAGCTGTGGTGAACGAAACATTGAAGAACACCAAAATCGTGATATCGCGTGTTTCGAGCGTTTCTGAGAGCACAGCTCGGTGTAAATGTTTTAAAAACCTTCATTCTACTCAAGTACACAAGATTCATGTGTTAAAACTTGTCTGACACAGCTGTGGCGAACGAAACATTGAAGAACACCAAAATCGTGATATCGCATGTTTCGAGCGCATCTGAGATCACAGCTCGATGTAAATGTGTCAAAAACCTTCATTCTACTGAAATGCACAATATCCATGCGCTAAAAGTCATCTGGCACAGCTGTGGCGAACGAAAAATCGTAGAACACCAAAATCGTGATATCGCGTGTTTCGAGCTTTTCTGAGAGCACAGCTCCGTGTAAATGTGTCAAAAACCTGCATTCTACTCAAATGCACAATATCCATGCGTTAAAAGTCGTCTGGCACAGCTGTGGCGAACGAAACATCGAAGAAAACCAAAATTGTGATATCGATTGTTTCAAGCGTTTCTCAGAGCACAGCTCGGTGTAAATGTGTCAAAAACCTTCATTCTACTCACAATACCCATGCGCTAAAAGTCATCTGGCACAGCTGTGGCGAACGAAAAATCGAAGAACACCAAAATCGTGATATCGCGTGTTTCGAGCGTTTCTGTGAGCACAGCTCGGTGTAAATGTGTCAAAAACCTTCATTCTACTCAAATGCACAATATGCATGCATTAAAAGTCGTCTGACACAGCTGTGGCGAACGAAAGATCGACGAACAGAAATCCTGATATCGCGTGTTTCGAGAGTTTCTGTGAGCACAGCTTGGTGTAAATGTGTCAAAAACCTTCCTTCTACTAAAATACACAAGATCCATGTGTTAGAAGTCGTCTGGCACAGCTGTGGCGAACGAAACATCGAAGAACACCAAAATCGTGATATCGCGTGTTTCGAGCGTTTCTGAGAGCACAGCTCGGTGAAAATATGTCAAAAACATTCGTTCTACTCAAATACACAAGATCCATGTGTTAAAAGTTGTCTGGCACAGCTGTGGTGAACGAAAAATTGAAGAACACCAAAATCGTGATATCGCGCGTTTCGAGCGTTTCTGAGAGCACAGCTCGGTGTAAATGTTTAAAAAACCTTCATTCTACTCAAATACACAAGATCCATGTGTTAAAAGTTGTCTAACACAGCTGTGGCGAACGAAACATTGAAGAACACCAAAATCGTGATATCGCATGTTTCGAGCGCATCTGAGATCACAGCTCGATGTAAATGTGTCAAAAACCTTCATTCTACTGAAATGCACAATATCCATGCGCTAAAAGTCATCTGACACAGCTGTGCGAACGAAAAATCGAAGAACACCAAAATCGTGATATCGCGTGTTTCGAGCTTTTCTGAGAGCACAGCTCCGTGTAAATGTGTCAAAAACCTGCATTCTACTCAAATGCACAATATCCATGCGTTAAAAGTCGTCTGGCACAGCTGTGGCGCACGAAACATTGAAGAACACCAAAATCGTGATATCGCGTTTTTCGAGCACATCTGAGATCACAGCTCGGTGTAAATGTGTCAAAAACCTTCATTCTACTCAAATGCACAATATCCATGCGCTAAAAGTCATCTGGCACAGCTGTGGCGAACGAAAAATCGAAGAACACCAAAATCGTGATATCGCGTGTTTCGAGCGTTTCTGAGAGCACAGCTCGGTGTAAATGTGAAAAAAACCTTCATTCTACTCAAATACACAAGATCCTCGTGTTAAAAGTCGTCTGGCACAGCTGTGGCGAACGAAACATCGAAGAACACCAAAATCGTGATATTGCATGTTTCGAGCGTTTCTGAGAGCACAGCTTGGTGTAAATGTGTCAAAAACCTTCCTTCTACTAAAATACACAAGATCCATGTGTTAGAAGTCGTCTGGCACAGCTGTGGCGAACGAAACATCGAAGAACACCAAAATCGTGATATCGCGTGTTTCGAGCGTTTCTGAGAGCACAGCTCGGTGTAAATGTTTAAAAAACCTTCATTCTACTCAAATACACAAGATCCATGTGCTAAAAGTTGTCTGACACAGCTGTGGCGAACGAAACATTGAAGAACACCAAAATCGTGATATCGCATCTTTCGAGCGCATCTGAGATCACAGCTCGATGTAAATGTGTCAAAAACCTTCATTCTACTGAAATGCACAATATCCATTCGCTAAAAGTCATCTGGCACAGCTGTGGCGAACGAAAAATCGAAGAACACCAAAATCGTGATATCGCGTGTTTCGAGCTTTTCTGAGAGCACAGCTCGGTGTAAATGTGTCAAAAACCTTCATTCTACTCAAATACACAAGATCCATGCGTTAAAAGTCGTCTGGCACAGCTGTGGCGAACGAAACATCGAAGAACACCAAAATCGTGATATCGCGTGTTTCGAGCGTTTCTGAGAGCACAGCTCGGTGAAAATGTGTCAAAAACATTCGTTCTACTCAAATACACAAGATCCATGTGTTAAAAGTTGTCTGGCACAGCTGTGGTGAACGAAACATTGAAGAACACCAAAATCGTGATATCGCGTGTTTCGAGCTTTTCTGAGAGCACAGCTCCGTGTAAATGTGTCAAAAACCTGCATTCTACTCAAATGCACAATATCCATGCGTTAAAAGTCGTCTGGCACAGCTGTGGCGAACGAAACATCGAAGAAAACCAAAATTGTGATATCGATTGTTTCAAGCGTTTCTCAGAGCACAGCTCGGTGTAAATGTGTCAAAAACCTTCATTCTACTCACAATACCCATGCGCTAAAAGTCATCTGGCACAGCTGTGGCGAACGAAAAATCGAAGAACACCAAAATCGTGATATCGCGTGTTTCGAGCGTTTCTGAGAGCACAGCTCGGTGAAAATATGTCAAAAACATTCATTCTACTGAAATGCACAATATCCATTCGCTAAAAGTCATCTGGCACAGCTGTGGCGAACGAAACATTGAAGAACACCAAAATCGTGATATCGCATGTTTCGAGCGCATCTGAGATCACAGCTCGATGTAAATGTGTCAAAAACCTTCATTCTACTGAAATGCACAATATCCATGCGCTAAAAGTCATCTGGCACAGCTGTGGCGAACGAAAAATCGAAGAACACCAAAATCGTGATATCGCGTGTTTCGAGCTTTTCTGAGAGCACAGCTCCGTGTAAATGTGTCAAAATCCTGCATTCTACTCAAATGCACAATATCCATGCGTTAAAAGTCATCTGGCACAGCTGTGGCGAACGAAACATCGAAGAAAACCAAAATTGTGATATCGATTGTTTCAAGACTTTCTCAGAGCACAGCTCGGTGTAAATGTGTCAAAAACCTTCATTCTACTCACAATACCCATGCGCTAAAAGTCATCTGGCACAGTTGTGGCGAACGAAAAATCGAAGAACACCAAAATCGTGATATCGCGTGTTTCGAGCGTTTCTGTGAGCACAGCTCGGTGTAAATGTGTCAAAAACCTTCATTCTACTCAAATGCACAATATGCATGCATTAAAAGTCGTCTGACACAGCTGTGGCGAACGAAAAATCGACGAACACAAATCGTGATATCGCGTGTTTCGAGCGTTTCTGTGAGCACAGCTTGGTGTAAATGTGTCAAAAACCTTCCTTCTACTAAAATACACAAGATCTATGTGTTAGAAGTCGTCTGGCACAGCTGTGGCGAACGAAACATCGAAGAACACCAAAATCGTGATATCGCGTGTTTCGAGCGTTTCTGAGAGCACAGCTCGGTGTAAATGTTTTAAAAACCTTCATTCTACTCAAATACACAAGATCCATGTGTTAAAAGTTGTCTGACACAGCTGTGGCGAACGAAACATTGAAGAACACAAAAATCGTGATATCGCATGTTTCGAGCTTTTCTGAGAGCACAGCTCCGTGTAAATGTGTCAAAATCCTGCATTCTACTCAAATGCACAATATCCATGCGTTAAAAGTCATCTGGCACAGCTGTGGCGAACGAAACATCGAAGAAAACCAAAATTGTGATATCGATTGTTTCAAGAATTTCTCAGAGCACAGCTCGGTGTAAATGTGTCAAAAACCTTCATTCTACTCACAATACCCATGCGCTAAAAGTCATCTGGCACAGTTGTGGCGAACGAAAAATCGAAGAACACCAAAATCGTGATATCGCGTGTTTCGAGCGTTTCTGTGAGCACAGCTCGGTGTAAACGTGTCAAAAACCTTCATTCTACTCAAATGCACAATATGCATGCATTAAAAGTCGTCTGACACAGCTGTGGCGAACGAAAAATCGACGAACACAAATCGTGATATCGCGTGTTTCGAGCGTTTCTGTGAGCACAGCTTGGTGTAAATGTGTCAAAAACCTTCCTTCTACTAAAATACACAAGATCTATGTGTTAGAAGTCGTCTGGCACAGCTGTGGCGAACGAAACATCGAAGAACACCAAAATCGTGATATCGCGTGTTTCGAGCGTTTCTGAGAGCACAGCTCGGTGAAAATATGTCAAAAACCTTCATTCTACTAAAATACACAAGATCCACGTGTTAAAAGTAGTCTGGCACAGCTGTGGCAAACGAAACATCGAAGAACACCAAAATCGTGATATCGCGTGTTTCGAGCGTTTCTGAGAGCACAGCTCGGTGAAAATGTGTCAAAAACATTCATTCTACTCAAATACACAAGATCCATGCGCTAAAAGTCATCTGGCACAGCTGTTGCGAACGAAAAATCGAAGAACACAGAAATCGTGATATCGCGTGTTTCGAGCTTTTCTGAGAGCTCGGTGTAAATGTGTCAAAAACCTTCATTCTACACAAATACACAATATGCATGCATTAAAAGTCGTCTGACACAGCTGTGGCGAACGAAACATCAAAGAACACCAAAATCGTGATATCGCGTGTTTCGAGCGTTTCTGAGAGCACAGCTCCGTGTAAATGTGTCAAAAACCTGCATTCTACTAAAATACACAAGATCCACGTGTTAAAAGTCGTCTGGCACAGATGTGGCGAACGAAACATCGAAGAACACCAAAATCGTGATATTGCATGTTTCGAGCGTTTCTGAGAGCACAGCTCGGTGAAAATGTGTCAAAAACCGTCATTCTACTAAAATACACAAGATCCACGTGTTAAAAGTCGTCTGGCACAGCTGCGGCAAACGAAACATCGAAGATCACCAAAATCGTGATATCGCGCGTTTCGAGCGTTTCTGAGAGCACAGCTCGGTGTAAATGTTTAAAAAACCTTCATTCTACTCAAATACACAAGATCCATGTGTTAAAAGTTGTCTAACACAGCTGTGGCGACCAAAACATTGAAGAACACCAAAATCGTGATATCGCATGTTTCGAGCGCATCTGAGATCACAATTCGATGTAAATGTGTCAAAAACCTTCATTGTACTGAAATGCACAATATCCATGCGCTAAAAGTTGTCTGGCACAGCTGTGGTGAACGAAACATTGAAGAACACCAAAATCGTGATATCGCGTGTTTCGAGGTTTTCTGAGAGCACAGCTCCGTGTAAATGTGTCAAAAACCTGCATTCTACTCAAATGCACAATATCCATGCGTTAAAAGTCGTCTGGCACAGCTGTGGCGAACGAAACATCGAAGAAAACCAAAATTGTGATATCGATTGTTTCAAGCGTTTCTCAGAGCACAGCTCGGTGTAAATGTGTCAAAAACCTTCATTCTACTCACAATACCCATGCGCTAAAAGTCATCTGGCACAGCTGTGGCGAACGAAAAATCGAAGAACACCAAAATCGTGATATCGCGTGTTTCGAGCGTTTCTGAGAGCACAGCTCGGTGAAAATATGTCAAAAACATTCGTTCTACTCAAATACACAAGATCCATGTGCTAAAAGTTGTCTGACACAGCTGTGGCGAACGAAACATTGAAGAACACCAAAATCGTGATATCGTATGTTTCGAGCGCAACTGAGATCACAGCTCGATGTAAATGTGTCAAAAACCTTCATTCTACTGAAATGCACAATATCCATTCGCTAAAAGTCATCTGGCACAGCTGTGGCGAACGAAAAATCGAAGAACACCAAAATCGTGATATCGCGTGTTTCGAGCGTTTCTGAGAGCACAGCTCGGTGAAAATGTGTCAAAAACATTCGTTCTACTCAAATACACAAGATCCAAGTGTTAAAAGTTGTCTGGCACAGCTGTGGTGAACGAAACATTGAAGAACACCAAAATCGTGATATCGCGTGTTTCGAGCGTTTCTGAGAGCACAGCTCGGTGTAAATGTTTTAAAAACCTTCATTCTACTCAAATACACAAGATCCATGTGTTAAAACTTGTCTGACACAGCTGTGGCGAACGAAACATTGAAGAACACCAAAATCGTGATATCGCATGTTTCGAGCGCATCTGAGATCACAGCTCGATGTAAATGTGTCAAAAACCTTCATTCTACTCACAATACCCATGCGCTAAAATTCATCTGGCACAGCTGTGGCGAACGAAAAATCGAAGAACACCAAAATCGTGATATCGCGTGTTTCGAGCGTTTCTGAGAGCACAGCTCGGTGAAAATGTGTCAAAAACATTCGTTCTACTCAAATACACAAGATCCATGTGTTAAAAGTTGTCTGGCACAGCTGTGGTGAACGAAACATTGAAGAACACCAAAATCGTGATATCGCGTGTTTCGAGCGTTTCTGAGAGCACAGCTCGGTGTAAATGTTTTAAAAACCTTCATTCTACTCAAGTACACAAGATTCATGTGTTAAAACTTGTCTGACACAGCTGTGGCGAACGAAACATTGAAGAACACCAAAATCGTGATATCGCATGTTTCGAGCGCATCTGAGATCACAGCTCGATGTAAATGTGTCAAAAACCTTCATTCTACTGAAATGCACAATATCCATGCGCTAAAAGTCATCTGGCACAGCTGTGGCGAACGAAAAATCGTAGAACACCAAAATCGTGATATCGCGTGTTTCGAGCTTTTCTGAGAGCACAGCTCCGTGTAAATGTGTCAAAAACCTGCATTCTACTCAAATGCACAATATCCATGCGTTAAAAGTCGTCTGGCACAGCTGTCGCGAACGAAACATCGAAGAAAACCAAAATTGTGATATCGATTGTTTCAAGCGTTTCTCAGAGCACAGCTCGGTGTAAATGTGTCAAAAACCTTCATTCTACTCACAATACCCATGCGCTAAAAGTCATCTGGCACAGCTGTGGCGAACGAAAAATCGAAGAACACCAAAATCGTGATATCGCGTGTTTCGAGCGTTTCTGTGAGCACAGCTCGGTGTAAATGTGTCAAAAACCTTCATTCTACTCAAATGCACAATATGCATGCATTAAAAGTCGTCTGACACAGCTGTGGCGAACGAAAAATCGACGAACAGAAATCGTGATATCGCGTGTTTCGAGAGTTTCTGTGAGCACAGCTTGGTGTAAATGTGTCAAAAACCTTCCTTCTACTAAAATACACAAGATCCATGTGTTAGAAGTCGTCTGGCACAGCTGTGGCGAACGAAACATCGAAGAACACCAAAATCGTGATATCGCGTGTTTCGAGCGTTTCTGAGAGCACAGCTCGGTGTAAATGTTTTAAAAACCTTCATTCTACTCAAATACACAAGATCCATGTGTTAAAAGTTGTCTGACACAGCTGTGGCGAACGAAACATTGAAGAACACCAAAATCGTGATATCGCATGTTTCGAGCGCATCTGAGATCACAGCTCGATGTAAATGTGTCAAAAACCTTCATTCTACTGAAATGCACAATATCCATGCGCTAAAAGTCATCTGGCACAGCTGTGGAAAACGAAAAATCGAAGAACACCAAAATCGTGATATCGCGTGTTTCGAGCTTTTCTGAGAGCACAGCTCCGTGTAAATGTGTCAAAATCCTGCATTCTACTCAAATGCACAATATCCATGCGTTAAAAGTCATCTGGCACAGCTGTGGCGAACGAAACATCGAAGAAAACCAAAATTGTGATATCGATTGTTTCAAGACTTTCTCAGAGCACAGCTCGGTGTAAATGTGTCAAAAACCTTCATTCTACTCACAATACCCATGCGCTAAAAGTCATCTGGCACAGTTGTGGCGAACGAAAAATCGAAGAACACCAAAATCGTGATATCGCGTGTTTCGAGCGTTTCTGTGAGCACAGCTCGGTGTAAATGTGTCAAAAACCTTCATTCTACTCAAATGCACAATATGCATGCATTAAAAGTCGTCTGACACAGCTGTGGCGAACGAAAAATCGACGAACACAAATCGTGATATCGCGTGTTTCGAGCGTTTCTGTGAGCACAGCTTGGTGTAAATGTGTCAAAAACCTTCCTTCTACTAAAATACACAAGATCTATGTGTTAGAAGTCGTCTGGCACAGCTGTGGCGAACGAAACATCGAAGAACACCAAAATCGTGATATCGCGTGTTTCGAGCGTTTCTGAGAGCACAGCTCGGTGTAAATGTTTTAAAAACCTTCATTCTACTCAAATACACAAGATCCATGTGTTAAAAGTTGTCTGACACAGCTGTGGCGAACGAAACATTGAAGAACACAAAAATCGTGATATCGCATGTTTCGAGCTTTTCTGAGAGCACAGCTCCGTGTAAATGTGTCAAAATCCTGCATTCTACTCAAATGCACAATATCCATGCGTTAAAAGTCATCTGGCACAGCTGTGGCGAACGAAACATCGAAGAAAACCAAAATTGTGATATCGATTGTTTCAAGAATTTCTCAGAGCACAGCTCGGTGTAAATGTGTCAAAAACCTTCATTCTACTCACAATACCCATGCGCTAAAAGTCATCTGGCACAGTTGTGGCGAACGAAAAATCGAAGAACACCAAAATCGTGATATCGCGTGTTTCGAGCGTTTCTGTGAGCACAGCTCGGTGTAAATGTGTCAAAAACCTTCATTCTACTCAAATGCACAATATGCATGCATTAAAAGTCGTCTGACACAGCTGTGGCGAACGAAAAATCGACGAACACAAATCGTGATATCGCGTGTTTCGAGCGTTTCTGTGAGCACAGCTTGGTGTAAATGTGTCAAAAACCTTCCTTCTACTAAAATACACAAGATCTATGTGTTAAAAGTCGTCTGGCACAGCTGTGGCGAACGAAACATCGAAGAACACCAAAATCGTGATATCGCGTGTTTCGAGCGTTTCTGAGAGCACAGCTCGGTGAAAATATGTCAAAAACCTTCATTCTACTAAAATACACAAGATCCACGTGTTAAAAGTAGTCTGGCACAGCTGTGGCAAACGAAACATCGAAGAACACCAAAATCGTGATATCGCGTGTTTCGAGCGTTTCTGAGAGCACAGCTCGGTGAAAATGTGTCAAAAACATTCATTCTACTCAAATACACAAGATCCATGCGCTAAAAGTCATCTGGCACAGCTGTTGCGAACGAAAAATCGAAGAACACAGAAATCGTGATATCGCGTGTTTCGAGCTTTTCTGAGAGCTCGGTGTAAATGTGTCAAAAACCTTCATTCTACACAAATACACAATATGCATGCATTAAAAGTCGTCTGACACAGCTGTGGCGAACGAAAAATCGAAGAACACCAAAATCGTGATATCGCGTGTTTCGAGCGTTTCTGAGAGCACAACTCGGTGAAAATGTGTCAAAAACATTCGTTCTACTCAAATACACAAGATCCATGTGTTAAAAGTTGTCTCGCACAGCTGTGGTGAACGAAACATTGAAGAACACCAAAATCATGATATCGCGTGTTTCGAGCGTTTCTGAGAGCACAGCTCGGTGTAAATGTGTAAAAAATATTCATTCTACTCAAATGAACAATATCCATTCGTTAAAAGTCGTCTGGCACAGCTGTGGCGAACGAAACTTCGACGAACACCAAAATCGTGATATCGCGTGTTTCGAGCGTTTCTGAGAGCACAGCTCGGTGAAAATGTGTCAAAAACATTCGTTCTACTCAAATACACAAGATCCAAGTGTTAAAAGTTGTCTGGCACAGCTGTGGTGAACGAAACATTGAAGAACACCAAAATCGTGATATCGCGTGTTTCGAGCGTTTCTGAGAGCACAGCTCGGTGTAAATGTTTTAAAAACCTTCATTCTACTCAAATACACAAGATCCATGTGTTAAAACTTGTCTGACACAGCTGTGGCGAACGAAACATTGAAGAACACCAAAATCGTGATATCGCATGTTTCGAGCGCATCTGAGATCACAGCTCGATGTAAATGTGTCAAAAACCTTCATTCTACTCACAATACCCATGCGCTAAAATTCATCTGGCACAGCTGTGGCGAACGAAAAATCGAAGAACACCAAAATCGTGATATCGCGTGTTTCGAGCGTTTCTGAGAGCACAGCTCGGTGAAAATGTGTCAAAAACATTCGTTCTACTCAAATACACAAGATCCATGTGTTAAAAGTTGTCTGGCACAGCTGTGGTGAACGAAACATTGAAGAACACCAAAATCGTGATATCGCGTGTTTCGAGCGTTTCTGAGAGCACAGCTCGGTGTAAATGTTTTAAAAACCTTCATTCTACTCAAATACACAAGATTCATGTGTTAAAACTTGTCTGACACAGCTGTGGCGAACGAAACATTGAAGAACACCAAAATCGTGATATCGCATGTTTCGAGCGCATCTGAGATCACAGCTCGATGTAAATGTGTCAAAAACCTTCATTCTACTGAAATGCACAATATCCATGCGCTAAAAGTCATCTGGCACAGCTGTGGCGAACGAAAAATCGTAGAACACCAAAATCGTGATATCGCGTGTTTCGAGCTTTTCTGAGAGCACAGCTCCGTGTAAATGTGTCAAAAACCTGCATTCTACTCAAATGCACAATATCCATGCGTTAAAAGTCGTCTGGCACAGCTGTGGCGAACGAAACATCGAAGAAAACCAAAATTGTGATATCGATTGTTTCAAGCGTTTCTCAGAGCACAGCTCGGTGTAAATGTTTCAAAAACCTTCATTCTACTCACAATACCCATGCGCTAAAAGTCATCTGGCACAGCTGTGGCGAACGAAAAATCGAAGAACACCAAAATCGTGATATCGCGTGTTTCGAGCGTTTCTGTGAGCACAGCTCGGTGTAAATGTGTCAAAAACCTTCATTCTACTCAAATGCACAATATGCATGCATTAAAAGTCGTCTGACACAGCTGTGGCGAACGAAAAATCGACGAACAGAAATCGTGATATCGCGTGTTTCGAGAGTTTCTGTGAGCACAGCTTGGTGTAAATGTGTCAAAAACCTTCCTTCTACTAAAATACACAAGATCCATGTGTTAGAAGTCGTCTGGCACAGCTGTGGCGAACGAAACATCGAAGAACACCAAAATCGTGATATCGCGTGTTTCGAGCTTTTCTGAGAGCACAGCTCCGTGTAAATGTGTCAAAAACCTGCATTCTACTCAAATGCACAATATCCATGCGTTAAAAGTCGTCTGGCACAGCTGTGGCGAACGAAACATCGAAGAAAACCAAAATTGTGATATCGATTGTTTCAAGCGTTTCTCAGAGCACAGCTCGGTGTAAATGTGTCAAAAACCTTCATTCTAATCACAATACCCATGCGCTAAAAGTCATTTGGCACTGCTGTGGCGAACGAAAAATCGACGAACACAAATCGTGATATCGCGTGTTTCGAGCGTTTCTGTGAGCACAGCTTGGTGTAAATGTGTCAAAAACCTTCCTTCTACTAAAATACACAAGATCCATGTGTTAGAAGTCGTCTGGCACAGCTGTGGCGATTGAAACATCGAAGAACACCAAAATCGTGATATCGCGTGTTTCGAGCGTTTCTGAGAGCACAGCTCGGTGAAAATATGTCAAAAACATTCGTTCTACTCAAATACACAAGATCCATGTGTTAAAAGTTGTCTGGCACAGCTGTGGTGAACGAAAAATTGAAGAACACCAAAATCGTGATATCGCGTGTTTCTAGCGTTTCTGAGAGCACAGCTCGGTGTAAATGTTTAAAAAACCTTCATTCTACTCAAATACACAAGATCCATGTGTTAAAAGTTGTCTGACACAGCTGTGGCGAACGAAACATTGAAGAACACCAAAATCGTGATATCGCATGTTTCGAGCGCATCTGAGATCACAGCTCCATGTAAATGTGTCAAAAACCTTCATTCTACTGAAATGCACAATATCCATTCGCTAAAAGTCATCTTTCACAGCTGTGGCGAACGAAAAATCGAAGAACACCAAAATCGTGATATCGCGTGTTTCGAGCTTTTCTGAGAGCACAGCTCGGTGTAAATGTGTCAAAAACCTTCATTCTACTCAAATGCACAATATCCATGCGTTAAAAGTCGTCTGGCACAGCTGCGGCGAACGAAACATCGAAGAACACCAAAATCGTGATATCGCGTGTTTCGAGCGTTTCTGAGAGCACAGCTCGGTGTAAATGTTTAAAAAACCTTCATTCTACTCAAATACACAAGATCCATGTGTTAAAAGTTGTCTGACACAGCTGTGGCGAACGAAACATTGAAGAACACCAAAATCGTGATATCGCATGTTTCGAGCGCATCTGAGATCACAGCTCGATGTAAATGTGTCAAAAACCTTCATTCTACTGAAATGCACAATATCCATGCGCTAAAAGTCATCTGGCACAGCTGTGGCGAACGAAAAATCGTAGAACACCAAAATCGTGATATCGCGTGTTTCGAGCTTTTCTGAGAGCACAGCTCCGTGTAAATGTGTCAAAAACCTGCATTCTACTCAAATGCACAATATCCATGCGTTAAAAGTCGTCTGGCACAGCTGTGGCGAACGAAACATCGAAGAAAACCAAAATTGTGATATCGATTGTTTCAAGCGTTTCTCAGAGCACAGCTCGGTGTAAATGTTTCAAAAACCTTCATTCTACTCACAATACCCATGCGCTAAAAGTCATCTGGCACAGCTGTGGCGAACGAAAAATCGAAGAACACCAAAATCGTGATATCGCGTGTTTCGAGCGTTTCTGTGAGCACAGCTCGGTGTAAATGTGTCAAAAACCTTCATTCTACTCAAATGCACAATATGCATGCATTAAAAGTCGTCTGACACAGCTGTGGCGAACGAAAAATCGACGAACAGAAATCGTGATATCGCGTGTTTCGAGAGTTTCTGTGAGCACAGCTTGGTGTAAATGTGTCAAAAACCTTCCTTCTACTAAAATACACAAGATCCATGTGTTAGAAGTCGTCTGGCACAGCTGTGGCGAACGAAACATCGAAGAACACCAAAATCGTGATATCGCGTGTTTCGAGCTTTTCTGAGAGCACAGCTCCGTGTAAATGTGTCAAAAACCTGCATTCTACTCAAATGCACAATATCCATGCGTTAAAAGTCGTCTGGCACAGCTGTGGCGAACGAAACATCGAAGAAAACCAAAATTGTGATATCGATTGTTTCAAGCGTTTCTCAGAGCACAGCTCGGTGTAAATGTGTCAAAAACCTTCATTCTAATCACAATACCCATGCGCTAAAAGTCATTTGGCACTGCTGTGGCGAACGAAAAATCGACGAACACAAATCGTGATATCGCGTGTTTCGAGCGTTTCTGTGAGCACAGCTTGGTGTAAATGTGTCAAAAACCTTCCTTCTACTAAAATACACAAGATCCATGTGTTAGAAGTCGTCTGGCACAGCTGTGGCGATTGAAACATCGAAGAACACCAAAATCGTGATATCGCGTGTTTCGAGCGTTTCTGAGAGCACAGCTCGGTGAAAATATGTCAAAAACATTCGTTCTACTCAAATACACAAGATCCATGTGTTAAAAGTTGTCTGGCACAGCTGTGGTGAACGAAAAATTGAAGAACACCAAAATCGTGATATCGCGTGTTTCTAGCGTTTCTGAGAGCACAGCTCGGTGTAAATGTTTAAAAAACCTTCATTCTACTCAAATACACAAGATCCATGTGTTAAAAGTTGTCTGACACAGCTGTGGCGAACGAAACATTGAAGAACACCAAAATCGTGATATCGCATGTTTCGAGCGCATCTGAGATCACAGCTCCATGTAAATGTGTCAAAAACCTTCATTCTACTGAAATGCACAATATCCATTCGCTAAAAGTCATCTTTCACAGCTGTGGCGAACGAAAAATCGAAGAACACCAAAATCGTGATATCGCGTGTTTCGAGCTTTTCTGAGAGCACAGCTCGGTGTAAATGTGTCAAAAACCTTCATTCTACTCAAATGCACAATATCCATGCGTTAAAAGTCGTCTGGCACAGCTGCGGCGAACGAAACATCGAAGAACACCAAAATCGTGATATCGCGTGTTTCGAGCGTTTCTGAGAGCACAGCTCGGTGTAAATGTTTAAAAAACCTTCATTCTACTCAAATACACAAGATCCATGTGTTAAAAGTTGTCTGACACAGCTGTGGCGAACGAAACATTGAAGAACACCAAAATCGTGATATCGCATGTTTCGAGCGCATCTGAGATCACAGCTCGATGTAAATGTGTCAAAAACCTTCATTCTACTGAAATGCACAATATCCATTCGCTAAAAGTCATCTTTCACAGCTGTGGCGAACGAAAAATCGAAGAACACCAAAATCGTGATGTCGCGTGTTTCGAGCGTTTCTGAGAGCACAGCTCGGTGAAAATGTGTCAAAAACATTCGTTCTACTCAAATACACAAGATCCATGTGTTAAAAGTTGTCTGGCACAGCTGTGGTGAACGAAACATTGAAGAACACCAAAATCGTGATATCGCGTGTTTCGAGCGTTTCTGTGAGCACAGCTTGGTGTAAATGTGTCAAAAACCTTCCTTCTACTAAAAAAAAGTTGCAAAGTAGAACTTTGCACACTGCTTCCTCATTAATTCCCCTTTTTCACAAAGCCACCTCTATGAAGAAGCTTATTTATTAACTTTGGCTTCCTCATAGAGGAAGCTTTGTGAAAAAGGGGAATTAATGAGGAAGCAGTGTGCAAAGTTCTACTTTGCAACTTTTTTTTAATCTGAACAAAAGAAAACTCCGTTACAAACACCGTTACATCTAATTTTGATTAGATACAAAGTTTTGACTTACTTTAATAACTTTTCCATAAGTTACAACGAAAATCTTAATTTTTAAAAAAATTCATAACAGCGTAAAATCCGAACGACTTTACCGATCGTCACCAAATTTTATACGTGGCAGCGCTGTATGTTATTTTTTGACTGTTGAATATTTTTGTTCATTTGATGAGATTCGACGTGATTTAGAGCAAAATTTATTTTTTTCGAAAACTTCAAAATTCTATAAAACCGGAACCGCTTTACCGATTTCGCTGAAATTCAATACCAAACAACATTAACCGTGTCTTTATTTATGATGAAGTATATAGCTGAATCGTCGAACTTTTACGAAAGTTAGAGCGTTCACGCCATTTTTTTGAAAAATTTAAAATTCGATAAAATTTGTATACATGGATATATTTAATTTTTAAAATATGTGAATTACAGAGGATTTAATACTCTACTTGCGTGCCAATTTTCAGCTCGATCCATCATGCCATTCCTGAGTTATGAACAATTGAATGTTCGGTGCCTGGACCATACATACATACACACACACACACACACACACACACACACACACACACACACACACACATACACACATACAGACATATTTTCTAGACCACTTTTCTCGACGTTTTAGGTGATTCTAAGTATGTTAACATGAAAATCTCGAAAAAAAAAATTTTCACGAAAACAAAGCTTCCTCTATGAGGAAGCAATACACAAGATCCATGTGTTAGAAGTCGTCTGGCACAGCTGTGGCGAACGAAACATCGAAGAACACCAAAATCGTGATATCGCGTGTTTCGAGCGTTTCTGAGAGCACAGCTCGGTGTAAATGTTTAAAAAACCTTCATTCTACTCAAATACACAAGATCCATGTGTTAAAAGTTGTCTGACGCAGCTGTGGCGAACGAAACATTGAAGAACACCAAAATCGTGATATCGCATCTTTCCAGCGCATCTGAGATCACAGCTCGATGTAAATGTGTCAAAAACCTTCATTCTACTGAAATGCACAATATCCATTCGCTAAAAGTCATCTGGCACAGCTGTGGCGAACGAAAAATCGAAGAACACCAAAATCGTGATATCGCGTGTTTCGAGCTTTTCTGAGAGCACAGCTCGGTGTAAATGTGTCAAAAACCTTCATTCTACTCAAATACACAAGATCCATGCGTTAAAAGTCGTCTGGCACAGCTGTGGCGAACGAAACATCGAAGAACACCAAAATCGTGATATCGCGTGTTTCGAGCGTTTCTGAGAGCACAGCTCGGTGAAAATGTGTCAAAAACATTCGTTCTACTCAAATACACAAGATCCATGTGTTAAAAGTTGTCTGGCACAGCTGTGGTGAACGAAACATTGAAGAACACCAAAATCGTGATATCGCGTGTTTCGAGCTTTTCTGAGAGCACAGCTCCGTGTAAATGTGTCAAAAACCTGCATTCTACTCAAATGCACAATATCCATGCGTTAAAAGTCGTCTGGCACAGCTGTGGCGAACGAAACATCGAAGAAAACCAAAATTGTGATATCGATTGTTTCAAGCGTTTCTCAGAGCACAGCTCGGTGTAAATGTGTCAAAAACCTTCATTCTACTCACAATACCCATGCGCTAAAAGTCATCTGGCACAGCTGTGGCGAACGAAAAATCGAAGAACACCAAAATCGTGATATCGCGTGTTTCGAGCGTTTCTGAGAGCACAGCTCGGTGAAAATATGTCAAAAACATTCGTTCTACTCAAATACACAAGATCCATGTGCTAAAAGTTGTCTGACACAGCTGTGGCGAACGAAACATTGAAGAACACCAAAATCGTGATATCGTATGTTTCGAGCGCAACTGAGATCACAGCTCGATGTAAATGTGTCAAAAACCTTCATTCTACTGAAATGCACAATATCCATTCGCTAAAAGTCATCTGGCACAGCTGTGGCGAACGAAAAATCGAAGAACACCAAAATCGTGATATCGCGTGTTTCGAGCGTTTCTGAGAGCACAGCTCGGTGAAAATGTGTCAAAAACATTCGTTCTACTCAAATACACAAGATCCAAGTGTTAAAAGTTGTCTGGCACAGCTGTGGTGAACGAAACATTGAAGAACACCAAAATCGTGATATCGCGTGTTTCGAGCGTTTCTGAGAGCACAGCTCGGTGTAAATGTTTTAAAAACCTTCATTCTACTCAAATACACAAGATCCATGTGTTAAAACTTGTCTGACACAGCTGTGGCGAACGAAACATTGAAGAACACCAAAATCGTGATATCGCATGTTTCGAGCGCATCTGAGATCACAGCTCGATGTAAATGTGTCAAAAACCTTCATTCTACTGAAATGCACAATATCCATGCGCTAAAAGTCATCTGGCACAGCTGTGGCGAACGAAAAATCGAAGAACACCAAAATCGTGATATCGCGTGTTTCGAGCTTTTCTGAGAGCACAGCTCCGTGTAAATGTGTCAAAAACCTGCATTCTACTCAAATGCACAATATCCATGCGTTAAAAGTCGTCTGGCACAGCTGTGGCGAACGAAACATCGAAGAAAACCAAAATTGTGATATCGATTGTTTCAAGCGTTTCTCAGAGAACAGCTCGGTGTAAATGTGTCAAAAACCTTCATTCTACTCACAATACCCATGCGCTAAAAGTCATCTGGCACAGCTGTGGCGAACGAAAAATCGAAGAACACCAAAATCGTGATATCGCGTGTTTCGAGCTTTTCTGAGAGCACAGCTCGGTGTAAATGTGTCAAAAACCTTCATTCTACTCAAATGCACAATATCCATGCGTTAAAAGTCGTCTGGCACAGCTGCGGCGAACGAAACATCGAAGAACACCAAAATCGTGATATCGCGTGTTTCGAGCGTTTCTGAGAGCACAGCTCGGTGTAAATGTTTAAAAAACCTTCATTCTACTCAAATACACAAGATCCATGTGTTAAAAGTTGTCTGACACAGCTGTGGCGAACGAAACATTGAAGAACACCAAAATCGTGATATCGCATGTTTCGAGCGCATCTGAGATCACAGCTCGATGTAAATGTGTCAAAAACCTTCATTCTACTGAAATGCACAATATCCATTCGCTAAAAGTCATCTTTCACAGCTGTGGCGAACGAAAAATCGAAGAACACCAAAATCGTGATGTCGCGTGTTTCGAGCGTTTCTGAGAGCACAGCTCGGTGAAAATGTGTCAAAAACATTCGTTCTACTCAAATACACAAGATCCATGTGTTAAAAGTTGTCTGGCACAGCTGTGGCGAACGAAACATTGAAGAACACCAAAATCGTGATATCGCATCTTTCCAGCGCATCTGAGATCACAGCTCGATGTAAATGTGTCAAAAACCTTCATTCTACTGAAATGCACAATATCCATTCGCTAAAAGTCATCTGGCACAGCTGTGGCGAACGAAAAATCGAAGAACACCAAAATCGTGATATCGCGTGTTTCGAGCTTTTCTGAGAGCACAGCTCGGTGTAAATGTGTCAAAAACCTTCATTCTACTCAAATACACAAGATCCATGCGTTAAAAGTCGTCTGGCACAGCTGTGGCGAACGAAACATCGAAGAACACCAAAATCGTGATATCGCGTGTTTCGAGCGTTTCTGAGAGCACAGCTCGGTGAAAATGTGTCAAAAACATTCGTTCTACTCAAATACACAAGATCCATGTGTTAAAAGTTGTCTGGCACAGCTGTGGTGAACGAAACATTGAAGGACACCAAAATCGTGATATCGCGTGTTTCGAGCTTTTCTGAGAGCACAGCTCCGTGTAAATGTGTCAAAAACCTGCATTCTACTCAAATGCACAATATCCATGCGTTAAAAGTCGTCTGGCACAGCTGTGGCGAACGAAACATCGAAGAAAACCAAAATTGTGATATCGATTGTTTCAAGCGTTTCTCAGAGCACAGCTCGGTGTAAATGTGTCAAAAACCTTCATTCTACTCACAATACCCATGCGCTAAAAGTCATCTGGCACAGCTGTGGCGAACGAAAAATCGAAGAACACCAAAATCGTGATATCGCGTGTTTCGAGCGTTTCTGAGAGCACAGCTCGGTGAAAATATGTCAAAAACATTCGTTCTACTCAAATACACAAGATCCATGTGCTAAAAGTTGTCTGACACAGCTGTGGCGAACGAAACATTGAAGAACACCAAAATCGTGATATCGTATGTTTCGAGCGCAACTGAGATCACAGCTCGATGTAAATGTGTCAAAAACCTTCATTCTACTGAAATGCACAATATCCATTCGCTAAAAGTCATCTGGCACAGCTGTGGCGAACGAAAAATCGAAGAACACCAAAATCGTGATATCGCGTGTTTCGAGCGTTTCTGAGAGCACAGCTCGGTGAAAATGTGTCAAAAACATTCGTTCTACTCAAATACACAAGATCCAAGTGTTAAAAGTTGTCTGGCACAGCTGTGGTGAACGAAACATTGAAGAACACCAAAATCGTGATATCGCGTGTTTCGAGCGTTTCTGAGAGCACAGCTCGGTGTAAATGTTTTAAAAACCTTCATTCTACTCAAATACACAAGATCCATGTGTTAAAACTTGTCTGACACAGCTGTGGCGAACGAAACATTGAAGAACACCAAAATCGTGATATCGCATGTTTCGAGCGCATCTGAGATCACAGCTCGATGTAAATGTGTCAAAAACCTTCATTCTACTGAAATGCACAATATCCATGCGCTAAAAGTCATCTGGCACAGCTGTGGCGAACGAAAAATCGAAGAACACCAAAATCGTGATATCGCGTGTTTCGAGCTTTTCTGAGAGCACAGCTCCGTGTAAATGTGTCAAAAACCTGCATTCTACTCAAATGCACAATATCCATGCGTTAAAAGTCGTCTGGCACAGCTGTGGCGAACGAAACATCGAAGAAAACCAAAATTGTGATATCGATTGTTTCAAGCGTTTCTCAGAGAACAGCTCGGTGTAAATGTGTCAAAAACCTTCATTCTACTCACAATACCCATGCGCTAAAAGTCATCTGGCACAGCTGTGGCGAACGAAAAATCGAAGAACACCAAAATCGTGATATCGCGTGTTTCGAGCGTTTCTGTGAGCACAGCTCGGTGTAAATGTGTCAAAAACCTTCATTCTACTCAAATGCACAATATGCATGCATTAAAAGTCGTCTGACACAGCTGTGGCGAACGAAAAATCGACGAACAGAAATCGTGATATCGCGTGTTTCGAGAGTTTCTGTGAGCACAGCTTGGTGTAAATGTGTCAAAAACCTTCCTTCTACTAAAATACACAAGATCCATGTGTTAGAAGTCGTCTGGCACAGCTGTGGCGAACGAAACATCGAAGAACACCAAAATCGTGATATCGCGTGTTTCGAGCGTTTCTGAGAGCACAGCTCGGTGTAAATGTTTTAAAAACCTTCATTCTACTCAAATACACAAGATCCATGTGTTAAAAGTTGTCTGACACAGCTGTGGCGAACGAAACATTGAAGAACACCAAAATCGTGATATCGCATGTTTCGAGCGCATCTGAGATCACAGCTCGATGTAAATGTGTCAAAAACCTTCATTCTACTGAAATGCACAATATCCATGCGCTAAAAGTCATCTGGCACAGCTGTGGCGAACGAAAAATCGAAGAACACCAAAATCGTGATATCGCGTGTTTCGAGCTTTTCTGAGAGCACAGCTCCGTGTAAATGTGTCAAAATCCTGCATTCTACTCAAATGCACAATATCCATGCGTTAAAAGTCATCTGGCACAGCTGTGGCGAACGAAACATCGAAGAAAACCAAAATTGTGATATCGATTGTTTCAAGACTTTCTCAGAGCACAGCTCGGTGTAAATGTGTCAAAAACCTTCATTCTACTCACAATACCCATGCGCTAAAAGTCATCTGGCACAGTTGTGGCGAACGAAAAATCGAAGAACACCAAAATCGTGATATCGCGTGTTTCGAGCGTTTCTGTGAGCACAGCTCGGTGTAAATGTGTCAAAAACCTTCATTCTACTCAAATGCACAATATGCATGCATTAAAAGTCGTCTGACACAGCTGTGGCGAACGAAAAATCGACGAACACAAATCGTGATATCGCGTGTTTCGAGCGTTTCTGTGAGCACAGCTTGGTGTAAATGTGTCAAAAACCTTCCTTCTACTAAAATACACAAGATCTATGTGTTAGAAGTCATCTGGCACAGCTGTGGCGAACGAAACATCGAAGAAAACCAAAATTGTGATATCGATTGTTTCAAGACTTTCTCAGAGCACAGCTCGGTGTAAATGTGTCAAAAACCTTCATTCTACTCACAATACCCATGCGCTAAAAGTCATCTGGCACAGTTGTGGCGAACGAAAAATCGAAGAACACCAAAATCGTGATATCGCGTGTTTCGAGCGTTTCTGTGAGCACAGCTCGGTGTAAATGTGTCAAAAACCTTCATTCTACTCAAATGCACAATATGCATGCATTAAAAGTCGTCTGACACAGCTGTGGCGAACGAAAAATCGACGAACACAAATCGTGATATCGCGTGTTTCGAGCGTTTCTGTGAGCACAGCTTGGAGTAAATGTGTCAAAAACCTTCCTTCTACTAAAATACACAAGATCTATGTGTTAGAAGTCGTCTGGCACAGCTGTGGCGAACGAAACATCGAAGAACACAAAAATCGTGATATCGCGTGTTTCGAGCGTTTCTGAGAGCACAGCTCGGTGTAAATGTTTTAAAAACCTTCATTCTACTCAAATACACAAGATCCATGTGTTAAAAGTTGTCTGACACAGCTGTGGCGAACGAAACATTGAAGAACACCAAAATCGTGATATCGCATGTTTCGAGCTTTTCTGAGAGCACAGCTCCGTGTAAATGTGTCAAAATCCTGCATTCTACTCAAATGCACAATATCCATGCGTTAAAAGTCATCTGGCACAGCTGTGGCGAACGAAACATCGAAGAAAACCAAAATTGTGATATCGCATCTTTCCAGCGCATCTGAGATCACAGCTCGATGTAAATGTGTCAAAAACCTTCATTCTACTGAAATGCACAATATCCATTCGCTAAAAGTCATCTGGCACAGCTGTGGCGAACGAAAAATCGAAGAACACCAAAATCGTGATATCGCGTGTTTCGAGCTTTTCTGAGAGCACAGCTCGGTGTAAATGTGTCAAATACCTTCATTCTACTCAAATACACAAGATCCATGCGTTAAAAGTCGTCTGGCACAGCTGTGGCGAACGAAACATCGAAGAACACCAAAATCGTGATATCGCGTGTTTCGAGCGTTTCTGAGAGCACAGCTCGGTGAAAATGTGTCAAAAACATTCGTTCTACTCAAATACACAAGATCCATGTGTTAAAAGTTGTCTGGCACAGCTGTGGTGAACGAAACATTGAAGGACACCAAAATCGTGATATCGCGTGTTTCGAGCTTTTCTGAGAGCACAGCTCCGTGTAAATGTGTCAAAAACCTGCATTCTACTCAAATGCACAATATCCATGCGTTAAAAGTCGTCTGGCACAGCTGTGGCGAACGAAACATCGAAGAAAACCAAAATTGTGATATCGATTGTTTCAAGCGTTTCTCAGAGCACAGCTCGGTGTAAATGTGTCAAAAACCTTCATTCTACTCACAATACCCATGCGCTAAAAGTCATCTGGCACAGCTGTGGCGAACGAAAAATCGAAGAACACCAAAATCGTGATATCGCGTGTTTCGAGCGTTTCTGAGAGCACAGCTCGGTGAAAATATGTCAAAAACATTCGTTCTACTCAAATACACAAGATCCATGTGCTAAAAGTTGTCTGACACAGCTGTGGCGAACGAAACATTGAAGAACACCAAAATCGTGATATCGTATGTTTCGAGCGCAACTGAGATCACAGCTCGATGTAAATGTGTCAAAAACCTTCATTCTACTGAAATGCACAATATCCATTCGCTAAAAGTCATCTGGCACAGCTGTGGCGAACGAAAAATCGAAGAACACCAAAATCGTGATATCGCGTGTTTCGAGCGTTTCTGAGAGCACAGCTCGGTGAAAATGTGTCAAAAACATTCGTTCTACTCAAATACACAAGATCCAAGTGTTAAAAGTTGTCTGGCACAGCTGTGGTGAACGAAACATTGAAGAACACCAAAATCGTGATATCGCGTGTTTCGAGCGTTTCTGAGAGCACAGCTCGGTGTAAATGTTTTAAAAACCTTCATTCTACTCAAATACACAAGATCCATGTGTTAAAACTTGTCTGACACAGCTGTGGCGAACGAAACATTGAAGAACACCAAAATCGTGATATCGCATGTTTCGAGCGCATCTGAGATCACAGCTCGATGTAAATGTGTCAAAAACCTTCATTCTACTGAAATGCACAATATCCATGCGCTAAAAGTCATCTGGCACAGCTGTGGCGAACGAAAAATCGAAGAACACCAAAATCGTGATATCGCGTGTTTCGAGCTTTTCTGAGAGCACAGCTCCGTGTAAATGTGTCAAAAACCTGCATTCTACTCAAATGCACAATATCCATGCGTTAAAAGTCGTCTGGCACAGCTGTGGCGAACGAAACATCGAAGAAAACCAAAATTGTGATATCGATTGTTTCAAGCGTTTCTCAGAGAACAGCTCGGTGTAAATGTGTCAAAAACCTTCATTCTACTCACAATACCCATGCGCTAAAAGTCATCTGGCACAGCTGTGGCGAACGAAAAATCGAAGAACACCAAAATCGTGATATCGCGTGTTTCGAGCGTTTCTGTGAGCACAGCTCGGTGTAAATGTGTCAAAAACCTTCATTCTACTCAAATGCACAATATGCATGCATTAAAAGTCGTCTGACACAGCTGTGGCGAACGAAAAATCGACGAACAGAAATCGTGATATCGCGTGTTTCGAGAGTTTCTGTGAGCACAGCTTGGTGTAAATGTGTCAAAAACCTTCCTTCTACTAAAATACACAAGATCCATGTGTTAGAAGTCGTCTGGCACAGCTGTGGCGAACGAAACATCGAAGAACACCAAAATCGTGATATCGCGTGTTTCGAGCGTTTCTGAGAGCACAGCTCGGTGTAAATGTTTTAAAAACCTTCATTCTACTCAAATACACAAGATCCATGTGTTAAAAGTTGTCTGACACAGCTGTGGCGAACGAAACATTGAAGAACACCAAAATCGTGATATCGCATGTTTCGAGCGCATCTGAGATCACAGCTCGATGTAAATGTGTCAAAAACCTTCATTCTACTGAAATGCACAATATCCATGCGCTAAAAGTCATCTGGCACAGCTGTGGCGAACGAAAAATCGAAGAACACCAAAATCGTGATATCGCGTGTTTCGAGCTTTTCTGAGAGCACAGCTCCGTGTAAATGTGTCAAAATCCTGCATTCTACTCAAATGCACAATATCCATGCGTTAAAAGTCATCTGGCACAGCTGTGGCGAACGAAACATCGAAGAAAACCAAAATTGTGATATCGATTGTTTCAAGACTTTCTCAGAGCACAGCTCGGTGTAAATGTGTCAAAAACCTTCATTCTACTCACAATACCCATGCGCTAAAAGTCATCTGGCACAGTTGTGGCGAACGAAAAATCGAAGAACACCAAAATCGTGATATCGCGTGTTTCGAGCGTTTCTGTGAGCACAGCTCGGTGTAAATGTGTCAAAAACCTTCATTCTACTCAAATGCACAATATGCATGCATTAAAAGTCGTCTGACACAGCTGTGGCGAACGAAAAATCGACGAACACAAATCGTGATATCGCGTGTTTCGAGCGTTTCTGTGAGCACAGCTTGGTGTAAATGTGTCAAAAACCTTCCTTCTACTAAAATACACAAGATCTATGTGTTAGAAGTCGTCTGGCACAGCTGTGGCGAACGAAACATCGAAGAACACCAAAATCGTGATATCGCGTGTTTCGAGCGTTTCTGAGAGCACAGCTCGGTGAAAATGTGTCAAAAACATTCGTTCTACTCAAATACACAAGATCCATGTGTTAAAAGTTGTCTGGCACAGCTGTGGTGAACGAAACATTGAAGAACACCAAAATCGTGATATCGCGTGTTTCGAGCTTTTCTGAGAGCACAGCTCCGTGTAAATGTGTCAAAAACCTGCATTCTACTCAAATGCACAATATCCATGCGTTAAAAGTCGTCTGGCACAGCTGTGGCGAACGAAACATCGAAGAAAACCAAAATTGTGATATCGATTGTTTCAAGCGTTTCTCAGAGCACAGCTCGGTGTAAATGTGTCAAAAACCTTCATTCTACTCACAATACCCATGCGCTAAAAGTCATCTGGCACAGCTGTGGCGAACGAAAAATCGAAGAACACCAAAATCGTGATATCGCGTGTTTCGAGCGTTTCTGAGAGCACAGCTCGGTGAAAATATGTCAAAAACATTCGTTCTACTCAAATACACAAGATCCATGTGCTAAAAGTTGTCTGACACAGCTGTGGCGAACGAAACATTGAAGAACACCAAAATCGTGATATCGTATGTTTCGAGCGCAACTGAGATCACAGCTCGATGTAAATGTGTCAAAAACCTTCATTCTACTGAAATGCACAATATCCATTCGCTAAAAGTCATCTGGCACAGCTGTGGTGAACGAAAAATCGAAGAACACCAAAATCGTGATATCGCGTGTTTCGAGCGTTTCTGAGAGCACAGCTCGGTGAAAATGTGTCAAAAACATTCGTTCTACTCAAATACACAAGATCCAAGTGTTAAAAGTTGTCTGGCACAGCTGTGGTGAACGAAACATTGAAGAACACCAAAATCGTGATATCGCGTGTTTCGAGCGTTTCTGAGAGCACAGCTCGGTGTAAATGTTTTAAAAACCTTCATTCTACTCAAATACACAAGATCCATGTGTTAAAACTTGTCTGACACAGCTGTGGCGAACGAAACATTGAAGAACACCAAAATCGTGATATCGCATGTTTCGAGCGCATCTGAAATCACAGCTCGATGTAAATGTGTCAAAAACCTTCATTCTACTGAAATGCACAATATCCATGCGCTAAAAGTCATCTGGCACAGCTGTGGCGAACGAAAAATCGAAGAACACCAAAATCGTGATATCGCGTGTTTCGAGCTTTTCTGAGAGCACAGCTCCGTGTAAATGTGTCAAAAACCTGCATTCTACTCAAATGCACAATATCCATGCGTTAAAAGTCGTCTGGCACAGCTGTGGCGAACGAAACATCGAAGAAAACCAAAATTGTGATATCGATTGTTTCAAGCGTTTCTCAGAGAACAGCTCGGTGTAAATGTGTCAAAAACCTTCATTCTACTCACAATACCCATGCGCTAAAAGTCATCTGGCACAGCTGTGGCGAACGAAAAATCGAAGAACACCAAAATCGTGATATCGCGTGTTTCGAGCGTTTCTGTGAGCACAGCTCGGTGTAAATGTGTCAAAAACCTTCATTCTACTCAAATGCACAATATGCATGCATTAAAAGTCGTCTGACACAGCTGTGGCGAACGAAAAATCGACGAACAGAAATCGTGATATCGCGTGTTTCGAGAGTTTCTGTGAGCACAGCTTGGTGTAAATGTGTCAAAAACCTTCCTTCTACTAAAATACACAAGATCCATGTGTTAGAAGTCGTCTGGCACAGCTGTGGCGAACGAAA
Source organism: Pimpla rufipes (assembly GCA_963932165.1). Taxonomy (NCBI): domain Eukaryota; kingdom Metazoa; phylum Arthropoda; class Insecta; order Hymenoptera; family Ichneumonidae; genus Pimpla; species Pimpla rufipes. The sequence continues at coordinate 8,656,716 of OZ010638.1, forward strand.
CATCGAAGAACACCAAAATCGTGATATCGCGTGTTTCGAGCGTTTCTGAGAGCACAGCTCGGTGTAAATGTTTTAAAAACCTTCATTCTACTCAAATACACAAGATCCATGTGTTAAAAGTTGTCTGACACAGCTGTGGCGAACGAAACATTGAAGAACACCAAAATCGTGATATCGCATGTTTCGAGCGCATCTGAGATCACAGCTCGATGTAAATGTGTCAAAAACCTTCATTCTACTGAAATGCACAATATCCATGCGCTAAAAGTCATCTGGCACAGCTGTGGCGAACGAAAAATCGAAGAACACCAAAATCGTGATATCGCGTGTTTCGAGCTTTTCTGAGAGCACAGCTCCGTGTAAATGTGTCAAAATCCTGCATTCTACTCAAATGCACAATATCCATGCGTTAAAAGTCATCTGGCACAGCTGTGGCGAACGAAACATCGAAGAAAACCAAAATTGTGATATCGATTGTTTCAAGACTTTCTCAGAGCACAGCTCGGTGTAAATGTGTCAAAAACCTTCATTCTACTCACAATACCCATGCGCTAAAAGTCATCTGGCACAGTTGTGGCGAACGAAAAATCGAAGAACACCAAAATCGTGATATCGCGTGTTTCGAGCGTTTCTGTGAGCACAGCTCGGTGTAAATGTGTCAAAAACCTTCATTCTACTCAAATGCACAATATGCATGCATTAAAAGTCGTCTGACACAGCTGTGGCGAACGAAAAATCGACGAACACAAATCGTGATATCGCGTGTTTCGAGCGTTTCTGTGAGCACAGCTTGGAGTAAATGTGTCAAAAACCTTCCTTCTACTAAAATACACAAGATCTATGTGTTAGAAGTCGTCTGGCACAGCTGTGGCGAACGAAACATCGAAGAACACAAAAATCGTGATATCGCGTGTTTCGAGCGTTTCTGAGAGCACAGCTCGGTGTAAATGTTTTAAAAACCTTCATTCTACTCAAATACACAAGATCCATGTGTTAAAAGTTGTCTGACACAGCTGTGGCGAACGAAACATTGAAGAACACCAAAATCGTGATATCGCATGTTTCGAGCTTTTCTGAGAGCACAGCTCCGTGTAAATGTGTCAAAATCCTGCATTCTACTCAAATGCACAATATCCATGCGTTAAAAGTCATCTGGCACAGCTGTGGCGAACGAAACATCGAAGAAAACCAAAATTGTGATATCGATTGTTTCAAGAATTTCTCAGAGCACAGCTCGGTGTAAATGTGTCAAAAACCTTCATTCTACTCACAATACCCATGCGCTAAAAGTCATCTGGCACAGTTGTGGCGAACGAAAAATCGAAGAACACCAAAATCGTGATATCGCGTGTTTCGAGCGTTTCTGTGAGCACAGCTCGGTGTAAATGTGTCAAAAACATTCATTCTACTCAAATGCACAATATGCATGCATTAAAAGTCGTCTGACACAGCTGTGGCGAACGAAAAATCGACGAACACAAATCGTGATATCGCGTGTTTCGAGCGTTTCTGTGAGCACAGCTTGGTGTAAATGTGTCAAAAACCTTCCTTCTACTAAAATACACAAGATCTATGTGTTAGAAGTCGTCTGGCACAGCTGTGGCGAACGAAACATCGAAGAACACCAAAATCGTGATATCGCGTGTTTCGAGCGTTTCTGAGAGCACAGCTCGGTGAAAATATGTCAAAAACCTTCATTCTACTAAAATACACAAGATCCACGTGTTAAAAGTAGTCTGGCACAGCTGTGGCAAACGAAACATCGAAGAACACCAAAATCGTGATATCGCGTGTTTCGAGCGTTTCTGAGAGCATAGCTCGGTGAAAATGTGTCAAAAACATTCATTCTACTCAAATACACAAGATCCATGCGCTAAAAGTCATCTGGCACAGCTGTTGCGAACGAAAAATCGAAGAACACAGAAATCGTGATATCGCGTGTTTCGAGCTTTTCTGAGAGCTCGGTGTAAATGTGTCAAAAACCTTCATTCTACACAAATACACAATATGCATGCATTAAAAGTCGTCTGACACAGCTGTGGCGAACGAAAAATCGAAGAACACCAAAATCGTGATATCGCGTGTTTCGAGCGTTTCTGAGAGCACAACTCGGTGAAAATGTGTCAAAAACATTCGTTCTACTCAAATACACAAGATCCATGTGTTAAAAGTTGTCTCGCACAGCTGTGGTGAACGAAACATTGAAGAACACCAAAATCATGATATCGCGTGTTTCGAGCGTTTCTGAGAGCACAGCTCGGTGTAAATGTGTAAAAAATATTCATTCTACTCAAATGAACAATATCCATTCGTTAAAAGTCGTCTGGCACAGCTGTGGCGAACGAAACTTCGACGAACACCAAAATCGTGATATCGCGTGTTTCGAGCGTTTCTGTGAGCACAGCTTGGTGTAAATGTGTCAAAAACCTTCCTTCTACTAAAATACACAAGATCCATGTGTTAGAAGTCGTCTGGCACAGCTGTGGCGAACGAAACATCGAAGACCACCAAAATCGTGATATCGCGTGTTTCGAGCGTTTCTGAGAGCACAGCTCAGTGTAAATGTTTAAAAAACCTTCATTCTACTCAAATACACAAGATCCATGTGTTAAAAGTTGTCTGACACAGCTGTGGCGAACGAAACATTGAAGAACACCAAAATCGTGATATCGCATCTTTCGAGCGCATCTGAGATCACAGCTCGATGTAAATGTGTCAAAAACCTTCATTCTACTGAAATGCACAATATCCATTCGCTAAAAGTCATCTGGCACAGCTGTGGCGAACGAAAAATCGAAGAACACCAAAATCGTGATATCGCATGTTTCGAGCGCATCTGAGATCACAGCTCGATGTAAATGTGTCAAAAACCTTCATTCTACTGAAATGCACAATATCCATGCGCTAAAAGTCATCTGACACAGCTGTGGCGAACGAAAAATCGAAGAACACCAAAATCGTGATATCGCGTGTTTCGAGCTTTTCTGAGAGCACAGCTCCGTGTAAATGTGTCAAAAACCTGCATTCTACTCAAATGCACAATATCCATGCGTTAAAAGTCGTCTGGCACAGCTGTGGCGCACGAAACATTGAAGAACACCAAAATCGTGATATCGCGTTTTTCGAGCACATCTGAGATCACAGCTCGGTGTAAATGTGTCAAAAACCTTCATTCTACTCAAATGCACAATATCCATGCGCTAAAAGTCATCTGGCACAGCTGTGGCGAACGAAAAATCGAAGAACACCAAAATCGTGATATCGCGTGTTTCGAGCGTTTCTGAGAGCACAGCTCGGTGTAAATGTGAAAAAAACCTTCATTCTACTCAAATACACAAGATCCACGTGTTAAAAGTCGTCTGGCACAGCTGTGGCGAACGAAACATCGAAGAACACCAAAATCGTGATATTGCATGTTTCGAGCGTTTCTGAGAGCACAGCTTGGTGTAAATGTGTCAAAAACCTTCCTTCTACTAAAATACACAAGATCCATGTGTTAGAAGTCGTCTGGCACAGCTGTGGCGAACGAAACATCGAAGAACACCAAAATCGTGATATCGCGTGTTTCGAGCGTTTCTGAGAGCACAGCTCGGTGTAAATGTTTAAAAAACCTTCATTCTACTCAAATACACAAGATCCATGTGCTAAAAGTTGTCTGACACAGCTGTGGCGAACGAAACATTGAAGAACACCAAAATCGTGATATCGCATCTTTCGAGCGCATCTGAGATCACAGCTCGATGTAAATGTGTCAAAAACCTTCATTCTACTGAAATGCACAATATCCATTCGCTAAAAGTCATCTGGCACAGCTGTGGCGAACGAAAAATCGAAGAACACCAAAATCGTGATATCGCGTGTTTCGAGCTTTTCTGAGAGCACAGCTCGGTGTAAATGTGTCAAAAACCTTCATTCTACTCAAATACACAAGATCCATGCGTTAAAAGTCGTCTGGCACAGCTGTGGCGAACGAAACATCGAAGAACACCAAAATCGTGATATCGCGTGTTTCGAGCGTTTCTGAGAGCACAGCTCGGTGAAAATGTGTCAAAAACATTCGTTCTACTCAAATACACAAGATCCATGTGTTAAAAGTTGTCTGGCACAGCTGTGGTGAACGAAACATTGAAGAACACCAAAATCGTGATATCGCGTGTTTCGAGCTTTTCTGAGAGCACAGCTCCGTGTAAATGTGTCAAAAACCTGCATTCTACTCAAATGCACAATATCCATGCGTTAAAAGTCGTCTGGCACAGCTGTGGCGAACGAAACATCGAAGAAAACCAAAATTGTGATATCGATTGTTTCAAGCGTTTCTCAGAGCACAGCTCGGTGTAAATGTGTCAAAAACCTTCATTCTACTCAAATGCACAATATCCATGCGTTAAAAGTCGTCTGGCACAGCTGCGGCGAACGAAACATCGAAGAACACCAAAATCGTGATATCGCGTGTTTCGAGCGTTTCTGAGAGCACAGCTCCGTGTAAATGTGTCAAAAACCTGCATTCTACTAAAATACACAAGATCCACGTGTTAATAGTTGTCTGACACAGCTGTGGCGAACGAAACATTGAAGAACACCAAAATCGTGATATCGCATGTTTCGAGCGCATCTGAGATCACAGCTCGATGTAAATGTGTCAAAAACCTTCATTCTACTGAAATGCACAATATCCATTCGCTAAAAGTCATCTGGCACAGCTGTGGCGAACGAAAAATCGAAGAACACCAAAATCGTGATATCGCGTGTTTCGAGCGTTTCTGAGAGCACAGCTCGGTGAAAATGTGTCAAAAACATTCGTTCTACTCAAATACACAAGATCCATGTGTTAAAAGTTGTCTGGCACAGCTGTGGTGAACGAAACATTGAAGAACACCAAAATCGTGATATCGCGTGTTTCGAGCGTTTCTGAGAGCACAGCTCGGTGTAAATGTTTTAAAAACCTTCATTCTACTCAAATACACAAGATCCATGTGTTAAAAGTTGTCTGACACAGCTGTGGCGAACGAAACATTGAAGAACACCAAAATCGTGATATCGCATGTTTCGAGCGCATCTGAGATCACAGCTCGATGTAAATGTGTCAAAAACCTTCATTCTACTGAAATGCACAATATCCATGCGCTAAAAGTCATCTGGCACAGCTGTGGCGAACGAAAAATCGAAGAACACCAAAATCGTGATATCGCGTGTTTCGAGCTTTTCTGAGAGCACAGCTCCGTGTAAATGTGTCAAAAACCTGCATTCTACTCAAATGCACAATATCCATGCGTTAAAAGTCGTCTGGCACAGCTGTGGCGAACGAAACATCGAAGAAAATCAAAATTGTGATATCGATTGTTTCAAGCGTTTATCAGAGCACAGCTCGGTGTAAATGTGTCAAAAACCTTCATTCTACTCACAATACCCATGCGCTAAAAGTCATCTGGCACAGCTGTGGCGAACGAAAAATCGAAGAACACCAAAATCGTGATATCGCGTGTTTCGAGCGTTTCTGTGAGCACAGCTCGGTGTAAATGTGTCAAAAACCTTCATTCTACTCAAATGCACAATATGCATGCATTAAAAGTCGTCTGACACAGCTGTGGCGAACGAAAAATCGACGAACACAAATCGTGATATCGCGTGTTTCGAGCGTTTCTGAGAGCACAGCTCGGTGTAAATGTGTCAAAAACCTTCATTCTACTCAAATACACAAGATCCATGCGTTAAAAGTCGTCTGGCACAGCTGTGGCGAACGAAACATCGAAGAACACCAAAATCGTGATATCGCGTGTTTCGAGCTTTTCTGAGAGCACAGCTCGGTGTAAATGTGTCAAAAACCTTCATTCTACTCAAATACACAAGATCCATGCGTTAAAAGTCGTCTGGCACAGCTGTGGCGAACGAAACATCGAAGAACACCAAAATCGTGATATTGCATGTTTCGAGCTTTTCTGAGAGCACCTCAGACAAGCCGAAATCCTTCATCACCAATTAAAAGTCGTCTGGCACAGCTGTGACGAACGAAACATCGAAGAAAACCAAAATTGTGAGATCGATTGTTTCAAGCGTTTCTCAGAGCACAGCTCGGTGTAAATGTGTCAAAAACCTTCATTCTACTCAAATGCACAATACCCATTCGCTAAAAGTCATCTGGCACAGCTGTGGCGAACGAAAAATCGAAGAACACCAAAATCATGATATCGTGTGTTTCGAGCGTTTCTGAGAGCACAGCTCCGTGTAAATGTGTCAAAAACCTGCATTCTACTAAAATACACAAGATCCACGTGTTAAAAGTCGTCTGGCACAGCTGTGGCGAACGAAACGTCGAAGAACACCAAAATCGTGATATCGCATGTTTCGAGCGTTTCTGAGAGCACAGCTCGGTGAAAATATGTCAAAAACCGTCATTCTACTAAAATACACAAGATCCACGTGTTAAAAGTCGTCTGGCACAGCTGTGGCAAACGAAACATCGAAGAACACCAAAATCGTGATATCGCGTGTTTCGAGCGTTTCTGAGAGCACAGCTCGGTGAAAATGTGTCAAAAACATTCATTCTACTCAAATACACAAGATCCATGTGTTAAAAGTCGTCTGGCACAGCTGTGGCGAACGAAACATCGAAGAAAACCAAAATTGTGATATCGATTGTTTCAAGCGTTGCTCAGAGCACAGCTCGGTGTAAATGTGTCAAAAACCTTCATTCTACTCAAATGCACAATATCCATGCGTTAAAAGTCGTCTGGCACAGCTGCGGCGAACGAAACATCGAAGAACACCAAAATCGTGATATCGCGTGTTTCGAGCGTTTCTGAGAGCACAGCTCGGTGTAAATGTTTAAAAAACCTTCATTCTACTCAAATACACAAGATCCATGTGTTAAAAGTTGTCTGACACAGCTGTGGCGAACGAAACATTGAAGAACACCAAAATCGTGATATCGCATGTTTCGAGCGCATCTGAGATCACAGCTCGATGTAAATGTGTCAAAAACCTGCATTCTACTGAAATGCACAATATCCATTATCTAAAATTCATCTGGCACAGCTGTGGCGAACGAAAAATCGAAGAACACCAAAATCGTGATATCGCGTGTTGCGAGCTTTTCTGAGAGCACAGCTCGGTGTAAATGTGTCAAAAACCTTCATTCTACTCAAATACACAAGATCCATGCGTTAAAAGTCGTCTGGCACAGCTGTGGCGAACGAAACATCGCAGAACACCAAAATCGTGATATCGCGTGTTTCGAGCGTTTCTGAGAGCACAGCTCGGTGTAAATGTTTAAAAAACCTTCATTCTACTCAAATACACAATATCCATGCGTTAAAAGTCGTCTGGCACAGCTGTGGCGAACGAAACATCGAAGAAAACCAAAATTGTGATATCGATTGTTTCAAGCGTTTCTCAGAGCACAGCTCGGTGTAAATGTGTCAAAAACCTTCATTCTACTCAAATACACAAGATCCATGCGTTTAAAAGTCGTCTGGCACAGCTGTGGCGAACGAAAAATCGAAGAACACCAAAATCGTGATATCGCGTGTTTCGAGCGTTTCTGAGAGCACAGCTCGGTATAAGTGTGTAAAAAACCTTCATTCTACTCAAATACACAAGATCCATGTGTTAAAAGGTGTCTGGCACAGCTGTGGCGAACGAAACATCGAAGAACGCCAAAATCGTGATATCGCGTGTTTCGAGCGTTTCTGAGAGCACAGCTCGGTGTAAATGTTTTAAAAACCTTCATTCTACTCAAATACACAAGATCCATGTGTTAAAAGTTGTCTGACACAGCTGTGGCGAACGAAACATTGAAGCACACCAAAATCGTGATATCGCATGTTTCGAGCGCATCTGAGATCACAGCTCGATGTAAATGTGTCAAAAACCTTCATTCTACTGAAATGCACAATATCCATGCGCTAAAAGTCATCTGGCACAGCTGTGGCGAACGAAAAATCGAAGAACACCAAAATCGTGATATCGCGTGTTTCGAGCTTTTCTGAAAGCACAGCTCCGCGTAAATGTGTCAAAAACCTGCATTCTACTCAAATGCACAATATCCATGCGTTAGAATTCGTCTGGCACAGCTGTGGCGAACGAAACATCGAAGAAAACCAAAATTGTGATATCGATTGTTTCAAGCGTTTCTCAGAGCACAGCTCGGTGTAAATGTGTCAAAAACCTTCATTCTACTCACAATACCCATGCGCTAAAAGTCATCTGGCACAGCTGTGGCGAACGAAAAATCGAAGAACGCCAAAATCGTGATATCGCGTGTTTCGAGCGTTTCTGCGAGCACAGCTCGGTGTAAATGTGTCAAAAACCTTCATTCTACTCAAATGCACAATATGCATGCATTAAAAGTCGTCTGACACAGCTGTGGCGAACGAAACATCGAAGAACTCCAAAATCGTGATATCGCGTGTTTCGAGCGTTTCTGTGAGCACAGCTTGGTGTAAATGTGTCAAAAACCTTCCTTCTACTAAAATACACAAGATCCATTTGTTAGAAGTCGTCTCTCACAGCTGTGGCGAACGAAACATCGAAGAACACCAAAATCGTGATATCGCGTGTTTCGAGCGTTTCTGAGAGCCCAGCTCAGTGTAAATGTTTAAAAAACCTTCATTCTACTCAAATACACAAGATCCATGTGTTAAAAGTTGTCTGACACAGCTGTGGCGAACGAAACATTGAAGAACACCAAAATCGTGATATCGCATCTTTCGAGCGCATCTGAGATCACAGCTCGATGTAAATGTGTCAAAAACCTTCATTCTACTGAAATGCACAATATCCATTCGCTAAAAGTCATCTGGCACAGCTGTGGCGAACGAAAAATCGAAGAACACCAAAATCGTGATATCGCGTGTTTCGAGCTTTTCTGAGAGCACAGCTCGGTGTAAATGTGTCAAAAACCTTCATTCTACTCAAATACACAAGATCCATGCGTTAAAAGTCGTCTGGCACAGCTGTGGCGAACGAAACATCGAAGAACACCAAAATCGTGATATCGCGTGTTTCGAGCTTTTCTGAGAGCACAGCTCCGTGTAAATGTGTCAAAAACCTGCATTCTACTCAAATGCACAATATCCATGCGTTAAAAGTCGTCTGGCACAGCTGTGGCGCACGAAACATTGAAGAACACCAAAATCGTGATATCGCGTTTTTCGAGCACATCTGAGATCACAGCTCGGTGTAAATGTGTCAAAAACCTTCATTCTACTCAAATGCACAATATCCATGCGCTAAAAGTCATCTGGCACAGCTGTGGCGAACGAAAAATCGAAGAACACCAAAATCGTGATATCGCGTGTTTCGAGCGTTTCTGAGAGCACAGCTCGGTGTAAATGTGAAAAAAACCTTCATTCTACTCAAATACACAAGATCCACGTGTTAAAAGTCGTCTGGCACAGCTGTGGCGAACGAAACATCGAAGAACACCAAAATCGTGATATTGCATGTTTCGAGCGTTTCTGAGAGCACAGCTTGGTGTAAATGTGTCAAAAACCTTCCTTCTACTAAAATACACAAGATCCATGTGTTAGAAGTCGTCTGGCACAGCTGTGGCGAACGAAACATCGAAGAACACCAAAATCGTGTTATCGCGTGTTTCGAGCGTTTCTGAGAGCACAGCTCGGTGTAAATGTTTAAAAAACCTTCATTCTACTCAAATACACAAGATCCATGTGCTAAAAGTTGTCTGACACAGCTGTGGCGAACGAAACATTGAAGAACACCAAAATCGTGATATCGCATCTTTCGAGCGCATCTGAGATCACAGCTCGATGTAAATGTGTCAAAAACCTTCATTCTACTGAAATGCACAATATCCATTCGCTAAAAGTCATCTGGCACAGCTGTGGCGAACGAAAAATCGAAGAACACCAAAATCGTGATATCGCGTGTTTCGAGCTTTTCTGAGAGCACAGCTCGGTGTAAATGTGTCAAAAACCTTCATTCTACTCAAATACACAAGATCCATGCGTTAAAAGTCGTCTGGCACAGCTGTGGCGAACGAAACATCGAAGAACTCCAAAATCGTGATATCGCGTGTTTCGAGCTTTTCTGAGAGCACAGCTCCGTGTAAATGTGTCAAAAACCTGCATTCTACTCAAATGCACAATATCCATGCGTTAAAAGTCGTCTGGCACAGCTGTGGCGAACGAAACATCGAAGAAAACCAAAATTGTGATATCGATTGTTTCAAGCGTTTCTCAGAGCACAGCTCGGTGTAAATGTTTAAAAAACCTTCATTCTCCTCAAATACACAAGATCCATGTGTTAAAAGTTGTCTAACACAGCTGTGGCGAACGAAACATTGAAGAACACCAAAATCGTGATATCGCATGTTTCGAGCGCATCTGAGATCACAGCTCGATGTAAATGTGTCAAAAACCTTCATTCTACTGAAATGCACAATATCCATGCGCTAAAAGTCATCTGGCACAGCTGTGGCGAACGAAAAATCGAAGAACACCAAAATCGTGATATCGCGTGTTGCGAGCTTTTCTGAGAGCACAGCTCGGTGTAAATGTGTCAAAAACCTTCATTCTACTCAAATACACAAGATCCATGCGTTTAAAAGTCGTCTGGCACAGCTGTGGCGAACGGAACATCGCAGAACACCAAAATCGTGATATCGCGTGTTTCGAGCGTTTCTGAGAGCACAGCTCGGTGAAAATGTGTCAAAAACCTTCATTCTACTGAAATGCACAATATCCATGCGCTAAAAGTCATCTGGCACAGCTGTGGCGAACGAAAAATCGAAGAACACCAAAATCGTGATATCGCGTGTTTCGAGCTTTTCTGAGAGCACCTCAGAAAAGCCGAAATCCTTCATCACCAATTAAAAGTCGTCTGGCACAGCTGTGACGAACGAAACATCGAAGAAAACCAAAATTGTGAGATCGATTGTTTCAAGCGTTACTCAGAGCACAGCTCGGTGTAAATGTGTCAAAAACCTTCATTCTACTCAAATGCACAATACCCATTCGCTAAAAGTCATCTGGCACAGCTGTGGCGAACGAAAAATCGAAGAACACCAAAATCATGATATCGCGTGTTTCGAGCGTTTCTGAGAGCACAGCTCCGTGTAAATGTGTCAAAAACCTGCATTCTACTAAAATACACAAGATCCACGTGTTAAAAGTCGTCTGGCACAGCTGTGGCGAACGAAACGTCGAAGAACACCAAAATCGTGATATCGCATGTTTCGAGCGTTTCTGAGAGCACAGCTCGGTGAAAATATGTCAAAAACCTTCATTCTACTCAAATGCACAATATCCATGCGTTAAAAGTCGTCTGGCACAGCTGCGGCGAACGAAACATCGAAGAACACCAAAATCGTGATATCGCGTGTTTCGAGCGTTTCTGAGAGCACAGCTCGGTGTAAATGTTTAAAAAACCTTCATTCTACTCAAATACACAAGATCCATGTGTTAAAAGTTGTCTGACACAGCTGTGGCGAACGAAACATTGAAGAACACCAAAATCGTGATATCGCATGTTTCGAGCGCATCTGAGATCACAGCTCGATGTAAATGTGTCAAAAACCTGCATTCTACTGAAATGCACAATATCCATTATCTAAAAGTCATCTGGCACAGCTGTGGCGAACGAAAAATCGAAGAACACCAAAATCGTGATATCGCGTGTTGCGAGCTTTTCTGAGAGCACAGCTCGGTGTAAATGTGTCAAAAACCTTCATTCTACTCAAATACACAAGATCCATGCGTTAAAAGTCGTCTGGCACAGCTGTGGCGAACGAAACATCGCAGAACACCAAAATCGTGATATCGCGTGTTTCGAGCGTTTCTGAGAGCACAGCTCGGTGTAAATGTTTAAAAAACCTTCATTCTACTCAAATACACAATATCCATGCGTTAAAAGTCGTCTGGCACAGCTGTGGCGAACGAAACATCGAAGAAAACCAAAATTGTGATATCGATTGTTTCAAGCGTTTCTCAGAGCACAGCTCCGTGTAAATGAGTCAAAAACCTGCATTCTACTAAAATACACAAGATCCACGTATTAAAAGTCGTCTGGCACAGCTGTGGCGAACGAAACATCGAACAACACCAAAATCGTGATATTGCATGTTTCGAGCGTTTCTGAGAGCACAGCTCGGTGAAAATGTGTCAAAAACCGTCATTCTACTAAAATACACAATATCCATGTGTTAAAAGTTGTCTGGCACAGCTGTGGCGAACGAAACATCGAAGAACGCCAAAATCGTGATATCGCGTGTTTCGAGCGTTTCTGAGAGCACAGCTCGGTGTAAATGTGAAAAAAACCTTCATTCTACTCAAATACACAAGATCCATGTGTTAAAAGTCGTCTGGCACAGCTGTGGCGAACGAAAAATCGAAGAACACCAAAATCGTGATATCGCATGTTTCGAGCGCATCTGAGATCACAGCTCGATGTAAATGTGTCAAAAACCTTCATTCTACTGAAATGCACAATATCCATGCGCTAAAAGTCATCTGGCACAGCTGTGGCGAACGAAAAATCGAAGAACACCAAAATCGTGATATCGCGTGTTTCGAGCTTTTCTGAAAGCACAGCTCCGCGTAAATGTGTCAAAAACCTGCATTCTACTCAAATGCACAATATCCATGCGTTAGAAGTCGTCTGGCACAGCTGTGGCGAACGAAACATCGAAGAAAACCAAAATTGTGATATCGATTGTTTCAAGCGTTTCTCAGAGCACAGCTCGGTGTAAATGTGTCAAAAACCTTCATTCTACTCACAATACCCATGCGCTAAAAGTCATCTGGCACAGCTGTGGCGAACGAAAAATCGAAGAACGCCAAAATCGTGATATCGCGTGTTTCGAGCGTTTCTGCGAGCACAGCTCGGTGTAAATGTGTCAAAAACCTTCATTCTACTCAAATGCACAATATGCATGCATTAAAAGTCGTCTGACACAGCTGTGGCGAACGAAACATCGAAGAACTCCAAAATCGTGATATCGCGTGTTTCGAGCGTTTCTGTGAGCACAGCTTGGTGTAAATGTGTCAAAAACCTTCCTTCTACTAAAATACACAAGATCCATGTGTTAGAAGTCGTCTCTCACAGCTGTGGCGAACGAAACATCGAAGAACACCAAAATCGTGATATCGCGTGTTTCGAGCGTTTCTGAGAGCACAGCTCAGTGTAAATGTTTAAAAAACCTTCATTCTACTCAAATACACAAGATCCATGTGTTAAAAGTTGTCTGACACAGCTGTGGCGAACGAAACATTGAAGAACACCAAAATCGTGATATCGCATCTTTCGAGCGCATCTGAGATCACAGCTCGATGTAAATGTGTCAAAAACCTTCATTCTACTGAAATGCACAATATCCATTCGCTAAAAGTCATCTGGCACAGCTGTGGCGAACGAAAAATCGAAGAACACCAAAATCGTGATATCGCGTGTTTCGAGCTTTTCTGAGAGCACAGCTCGGTGTAAATGTGTCAAAAACCTTCATTCTACTCAAATACACAAGATCCATGCGTTAAAAGTCGTCTGGCACAGCTGTGGCGAAGGAAACATCGAAGAACACCAAAATCGTGATATCGCGTGTTTCGAGCTTTTCTGAGAGCACAGCTCCGTGTAAATGTGTCAAAAACCTGCATTCTACTCAAATGCACAATATCCATGCGTTAAAAGTCGTCTGGCACAGCTGTGGCGCACGAAACATTGAAGAACACCAAAATCGTGATATCGCGTTTTTCGAGCACATCTGAGATCACAGCTCGGTGTAAATGTGTCAAAAACCTTCATTCTACTCAAATGCACAATATCCATGCGCTAAAAGTCATCTGGCACAGCTGTGGCGAACGAAAAATCGAAGAACACCAAAATCGTGATATCGCGTGTTTCGAGCGTTTCTGAGAGCACAGCTCGGTGTAAATGTGAAAAAAACCTTCATTCTACTCAAATACACAAGATCCACGTGTTAAAAGTCGTCTGGCACAGCTGTGGCGAACGAAACATCGAAGAACACCAAAATCGTGATATCGCGTGTTTCGAGCGTTTCTGAGAGCACAGCTCGGTATAAATGTGTAAAAAACCTTCATTCTACTCAAATACACAAGATCCATGTGTTAAAAGTTGTCTGGCACAGCTGTGGCGAACGAAACATCGAAGAACGCCAAAATCGTGATATCGCGTGTTTCGAGCGTTTCTGAGAGCACAGCTCGGTGTAAATGTTTTAAAAACCTTCATTCTACTCAAATACACAAGATCCATGTGTTAAAAGTTGTCTGACACAGCTGTGGCGAACGAAACATTGAAGAACACCAAAATCGTGATATCGCATGTTTCGAGCGCATCTGAGATCACAGCTCGATGTAAATGTGTCAAAAACCTTCATTCTACTGAAATCCACAATATCCATGCGGTAAAAGTCATCTGGCACAGCTGTGGCGAACGAAAAATCGAAGAACACCAAAATCGTGATATCGCGTGTTTCGAGCTTTTCTGAAAGCCCAGCTCCATGTAAATGTGTCAAAAACCTGCATTCTACTCAAATGCACAATATCCATGCGTTAGAAGTCGTCTGGCACAGCTGTGGCGAACGAAACATCGAAGAAAACCAAAATTGTGATATCGATTGTTTCAAGCGTTTCTCAGAGCACAGCTCGGTGTAAATGTGTCAAAAACCTTCATTCTACTCACAATACCCATGCGCTAAAAGTCATCTGGCACAGCTGTGGCGAACGAAAAATCGAAGAACACCAAAATCGTGATATCGCGTGTTTCGAGCGTTTCTGTGAGCACAGCTCGGTGTAAATGTGTCAAAAACCTTCATTCTACTCAAATGCACAATATGCATGCATTAAAAGTCGTCTGACACAGCTGTGGCGAACGAAAAATCGACGAACACAAATCGTGATATCGCGTGTTTCGAGCGTTTCTGTGAGCACAGCTTGGTGTAAATGTGTCAAAAACCTTCCTTCTACTAAAATACACAAGATCCATGTGTTAGAAGTCGTCTGGCACAGCTGTGGCGAACAAAACATCGAAGAACACCAAAATCGTGATATCGCGTGTTTCGAGCGTTTCTGAGAGCACAGCTCGGTGAAAATATGTCAAAAACCTTCATTCTACTAAAATACACAAGATCCACGTGTTAAAAGTCGTCTGGCACAGCTGTGGCAAACGAAACATCGAAGAACACCAAAATCGTGATATCGCGTGTTTCGAGCGTTTCTGAGAGCACAGCTCGGTGAAAATGTGTCAAAAACATTCATTCTACTCAAATACACAAGATCCATGCGCTAAAAGTCATCTGGCACAGCTGTTGCGAACGAAAAATCGAAGAACACAGAAATCGTGATATCGCGTGTTTCGAGCTTTTCTGAGAGCTCGGTGTAAATGTGTCAAAAACCTTCATTCTACACAAATACACAATATGCATGCATTAAAAGTCGTCTGACACAGCTGTGGCGAACGAAAAATCGAAGAACACCAAAATCGTGATATCGCGTGTTTCGAGCTTTTCTGAGAGCACAGCTCCGTGTAAATGTGTCAAAAACCTGCATTCTACTCAAATGCACAATATCCATGCGTTAAAAGTCGTCTGGCACAGCTGTGGCGAACGAAACATCGAAGAAAACCAAAATTGTGATATCGATTGTTTCAAGCGTTTCTCAGAGCACAGCTCGGTGTAAATGTGTCAAAAACCTTCATTCTAATCACAATACCCATGCGCTAAAAGTCATCTGGCACTGCTGTGGCGAACGAAAAATCGACGAACACAAATCGTGATATCGCGTGTTTCGAGCGTTTCTGTGAGCACAGCTTGGTGTAAATGTGTCAAAAACCTTCCTTCTACTAAAATACACAAGATCCATGTGTTAGAAGTCGTCTGGCACAGCTGTGGCGATTGAAACATCGAAGAACACCAAAATCGTGATATCGCGTGTTTCGAGCGTTTCTGAGAGCACAGCTCGGTGAAAATATGTCAAAAACATTCGTTCTACTCAAATACACAAGATCCATGTGTTAAAAGTTGTCTGGCACAGCTGTGGTGAACGAAAAATTGAAGAACACCAAAATCGTGATATCGCGTGTTTCTAGCGTTTCTGAGAGCACAGCTCGGTGTAAATGTTTAAAAAACCTTCATTCTACTCAAATACACAAGATCCATGTGTTAAAAGTTGTCTGACACAGCTGTGGCGAACGAAACATTGAAGAACACCAAAATCGTGATATCGCATGTTTCGAGCGCATCTGAGATCACAGCTCCATGTAAATGTGTCAAAAACCTTCATTCTACTGAAATGCACAATATTCATTCGCTAAAAGTCATCTGGCACAGCTGTGGCGAACGAAAAATCGAAGAACACCAAAATCGTGATATCGCGTGTTTCGAGCTTTTCTGAGAGCACAGCTCGGTGTAAATGTGTCAAAAACCTTCATTCTACTCAAATGCACAATATCCATGCGTTAAAAGTCGTCTGGCACAGCTACGGCGAACGAAACATCGAAGAACACCAAAATCGTGATATCGCGTGTTTCGAGCGTTTCTGAGAGCACAGCTCGGTGTAAATGTTTAAAAAACCTTCATTCTACTCAAATACACAAGATCCATGTGTTAAAAGTTGTCTGACACAGCTGTGGCGAACGAAACATTGAAGAACACCAAAATCGTGATATCGCATGTTTCGAGCGCATCTGAGATCACAGCTCGATGTAAATGTGTCAAAAACCTTCATTCTACTGAAATGCACAATATCCATTCGCTAAAAGTCATCTTTCACAGCTGTGGCGAACGAAAAATCGAAGAACACCAAAATCGTGATGTCGCGTGTTTCGAGCGTTTCTGAGAGCACAGCTCGGTGAAAATGTGTCAAAAACATTCGTTCTACTCAAATACACAAGATCCATGTGTTAAAAGTTGTCTGGCACAGCTGTGGTGAACGAAACATTGAAGAACACCAAAATCGTGATATCGCGTGTTTCGAGCGTTTCTGTGAGCACAGCTTGGTGTAAATGTGTCAAAAACCTTCCTTCTACTAAAATACACAAGATCCATGTGTTAGAAGTCGTCTGGCACAGCTGTGGCGAACGAAACATCGAAGAACACCAAAATCGTGATATCGCGTGTTTCGAGCGTTTCTGAGAGCACAGCTCGGTGTAAATGTTTAAAAAACCTTCATTCTACTCAAATACACAAGATCCATGTGTTAAAAGTTGTCTGACGCAGCTGTGGCGAACGAAACATTGAAGAACACCAAAATCGTGATATCGCATCTTTCCAGCGCATCTGAGATCACAGCTCGATGTAAATGTGTCAAAAACCTTCATTCTACTGAAATGCACAATATCCATTCGCTAAAAGTCATCTGGCACAGCTGTGGCGAACGAAAAATCGAAGAACACCAAAATCGTGATATCGCGTGTTTCGAGCTTTTCTGAGAGCACAGCTCGGTGTAAATGTGTCAAAAACCTTCATTCTACTCAAATACACAAGATCCATGCGTTAAAAGTCGTCTGGCACAGCTGTGGCGAACGAAACATCGAAGAACACCAAAATCGTGATATCGCGTGTTTCGAGCGTTTCTGAGAGCACAGCTCGGTGAAAATGTGTCAAAAACATTCGTTCTACTCAAATACACAAGATCCATGTGTTAAAAGTTGTCTGGCACAGCTGTGGTGAACGAAACATTGAAGAACACCAAAATCGTGATATCGCGTGTTTCGAGCTTTTCTGAGAGCACAGCTCCGTGTAAATGTGTCAAAAACCTGCATTCTACTCAAATGCACAATATCCATGCGTTAAAAGTCGTCTGGCACAGCTGTGGCGAACGAAACATCGAAGAAAACCAAAATTGTGATATCGATTGTTTCAAGCGTTTCTCAGAGCACAGCTCGGTGTAAATGTGTCAAAAACCTTCATTCTACTCACAATACCCATGCGCTAAAAGTCATCTGGCACAGCTGTGGCGAACGAAAAATCGAAGAACACCAAAATCGTGATATCGCGTGTTTCGAGCGTTTCTGAGAGCACAGCTCGGTGAAAATATGTCAAAAACATTCGTTCTACTCAAATACACAAGATCCATGTGCTAAAAGTTGTCTGACACAGCTGTGGCGAACGAAACATTGAAGAACACCAAAATCGTGATATCGTATGTTTCGAGCGCCACTGAGATCACAGCTCGATGTAAATGTGTCAAAAACCTTCATTCTACTGAAATGCACAATATCCATTCGCTAAAAGTCATCTGGCACAGCTGTGGCGAACGAAAAATCGAAGAACACCAAAATCGTGATATCGCGTGTTTCGAGCGTTTCTGAGAGCACAGCTCGGTGAAAATGTGTCAAAAACATTCGTTCTACTCAAATACACAAGATCCAAGTGTTAAAAGTTGTCTGGCACAGCTGTGGTGAACGAAACATTGAAGAACACCAAAATCGTGATATCGCGTGTTTCGAGCGTTTCTGAGAGCACAGCTCGGTGTAAATGTTTTAAAAACCTTCATTCTACTCAAATACACAAGATCCATGTGTTAAAACTTGTCTGACACAGCTGTGGCGAACGAAACATTGAAGAACACCAAAATCGTGATATCGCATGTTTCGAGCGCATCTGAGATCACAGCTCGATGTAAATGTGTCAAAAACCTTCATTCTACTGAAATGCACAATATCCATGCGCTAAAAGTCATCTGGCACAGCTGTGGCGAACGAAAAATCGAAGAACACCAAAATCGTGATATCGCGTGTTTCGAGCTTTTCTGAGAGCACAGCTCCGTGTAAATGTGTCAAAAACCTGCATTCTACTCAAATGCACAATATCCATGCGTTAAAAGTCGTCTGGCACAGCTGTGGCGAACGAAACATCGAAGAAAACCAAAATTGTGATATCGATTGTTTCAAGCGTTTCTCAGAGAACAGCTCGGTGTAAATGTGTCAAAAACCTTCATTCTACTCACAATACCCATGCGCTAAAAGTCATCTGGCACAGCTGTGGCGAACGAAAAATCGAAGAACACCAAAATCGTGATATCGCGTGTTTCGAGCGTTTCTGTGAGCACAGCTCGGTGTAAATGTGTCAAAAACCTTCATTCTACTCAAATGCACAATATGCATGCATTAAAAGTCGTCTGACACAGCTGTGGCGAACGAAAAATCGACGAACAGAAATCGTGATATCGCGTGTTTCGAGAGTTTCTGTGAGCACAGCTTGGTGTAAATGTGTCAAAAACCTTCCTTCTACTAAAATACACAAGATCCATGTGTTAGAAGTCGTCTGGCACAGCTGTGGCGAACGAAACATCGAAGAACACCAAAATCGTGATATCGCGTGTTTCGAGCGTTTCTGAGAGCACAGCTCGGTGTAAATGTTTTAAAAACCTTCATTCTACTCAAATACACAAGATCCATGTGTTAAAAGTTGTCTGACACAGCTGTGGCGAACGAAACATTGAAGAACACCAAAATCGTGATATCGCATGTTTCGAGCGCATCTGAGATCACAGCTCGATGTAAATGTGTCAAAAACCTTCATTCTACTGAAATGCACAATATCCATGCGCTAAAAGTCATCTGGTACAGCTGTGGCGAACGAAAAATCGAAGAACACCAAAATCGTGATATCGCGTGTTTCGAGCTTTTCTGAGAGCACAGCTCCGTGTAAATGTGTCAAAATCCTGCACTCTACTCAAATGCACAATATCCATGCGTTAAAAGTCATCTGGCACAGCTGTGGCGAACGAAACATCGAAGAAAACCAAAATTGTGATATCGATTGTTTCAAGACTTTCTCAGAGCACAGCTCGGTGTAAATGTGTCAAAAACCTTCATTCTACTCACAATACCCATGCGCTAAAAGTCATCTGGCACTGTTGTGGCGAACGAAAAATCGAAGAACACCAAAATCGTGATATCGCGTGTTTCGAGCGTTTCTGTGAGCACAGCTCGGTGTAAATGTGTCAAAAACCTTCATTCTACTCAAATGCACAATATGCATGCATTAAAAGTCGTCTGACACAGCTGTGGCGAACGAAAAATCGACGAACACAAATCGTGATATCGCGTGTTTCGAGCGTTTCTGTGAGCACAGCTTGGTGTAAATGTGTCAAAAACCTTCCTTCTACTAAAATACACAAGATCTATGTGTTAGAAGTCGTCTGGCACAGCTGTGGCGAACGAAACATCGAAGAACACCAAAATCGTGATATCGCGTGTTTCGAGCGATTCTGAGAGCACAGCTCGGTGTAAATGTTTTAAAAACCTTCATTCTACTCAAATACACAAGATCCATGTGTTAAAAGTTGTCTGACACAGCTGTGGCGAACGAAACATTGAAGAACACAAAAATCGTGATATCGCATGTTTCGAGCTTTTCTGAGAGCACAGCTCCGTGTAAATGTGTCAAAATCCTGCATTCTACTCAAATGCACAATATCCATGCGTTAAAAGTCATCTGGCACAGCTGTGGCGAACGAAACATCGAAGAAAACCAAAATTGTGATATCGATTGTTTCAAGAATTTCTCAGAGCACAGCTCGGTGTAAATGTGTCAAAAACCTTCATTCTACTCACAATACCCATGCGCTAAAAGTCATCTGGCACAGTTGTGGCGAACGAAAAATCGAAGAACACCAAAATCGTGATATCGCGTGTTTCGAGCGTTTCTGTGAGCACAGCTCGGTGTAAATGTGTCAAAAACCTTCATTCTACTCAAATGCACAATATGCATGCATTAAAAGTCGTCTGACACAGCTGTGGCGAACGAAAAATCGACGAACACAAATCGTGATATCGCGTGTTTCGAGCATTTCTGTGAGCACAGCTTGGTGTAAATGTGTCAAAAACCTTCCTTCTACTAAAATACACAAGATCTATGTGTTAGAAGTCGTCTGGCACAGCTGTGGCGAACGAAACATCGAAGAACACCAAAATCGTGATATCGCGTGTTTCGAGCGTTTCTGAGAGCACAGCTCGGTGAAAATATGTCAAAAACCTTCATTCTACTAAAATACACAAGATCCACGTGTTAAAAGTAGTCTGGCACAGCTGTGGCAAACGAAACATCGAAGAACACCAAAATCGTGATATCGCGTGTTTCGAGCGTTTCTGAGAGCACAGCTCGGTGAAAATGTGTCAAAAACATTCATTCTACTCAAATACACAAGATCCATGCGCTAAAAGTCATCTGGCACAGCTGTTGCGAACGAAAAATCGAAGAACACAGAAATCGTGATATCGCGTGTTTCGAGCTTTTCTGAGAGCTCGGTGTAAATGTGTCAAAAACCTTCATTCTACACAAATACACAATATGCATGCATTAAAAGTCGTCTGACACAGCTGTGGCGAACGAAAAATCGAAGAACACCAAAATCGTGATATCGCGTGTTTCGAGCGTTTCTGAGAGCACAACTCGGTGAAAATGTGTCAAAAACATTCGTTCTACTCAAATACACAAGATCCATGTGTTAAAAGTTGTCTCGCACAGCTGTGGTGAACGAAACATTGAAGAACACCAAAATCATGATATCGCGTGTTTCGAGCGTTTCTGAGAGCACAGCTCGGTGTAAATGTGTAAAAAATATTCATTCTACTCAAATGAACAATATCCATTCGTTAAAAGTCGTCTGGCACAGCTGTGGCGAACGAAACTTCGACGAACACCAAAATCGTGATATCGCGTGTTTCGAGCGTTTCTGTGAGCACAGCTTGGTGTAAATGTGTCAAAAACCTTCCTTCTACTAAAATACACAAGATCCATGTGTTAAAAGTTGTCTGGCACAGCTGTGGTGAACGAAAAATTGAAGAACACCAAAATCGTGATATCGCGTGTTTCTAGCGTTTCTGAGAGCACAGCTCGGTGTAAATGTTTAAAAAACCTTCATTCTACTCAAATACACAAGATCCATGTGTTAAAAGTTGTCTGACACAGCTGTGGCGAACGAAACATTGAAGAACACCAAAATCGTGATATCGCATGTTTCGAGCGCATCTGAGATCACAGCTCCATGTAAATGTGTCAAAAACCTTCATTCTACTGAAATGCACAATATCCATTCGCTAAAAGTCATCTTTCACAGCTGTGGCGAACGAAAAATCGAAGAACACCAAAATCGTGATATCGCGTGTTTCGAGCTTTTCTGAGAGCACAGCTCGGTGTAAATGTGTCAAAAACCTTCATTCTACTCAAATGCACAATATCCATGCGTTAAAAGTCGTCTGGCACAGCTGCGGCGAACGAAACATCGAAGAACACCAAAATCGTGATATCGCGTGTTTCGAGCGTTTCTGAGAGCACAGCTCGGTGTAAATGTTTAAAAAACCTTCATTCTACTCAAATACACAAGATCCATGTGTTAAAAGTTGTCTGACACAGCTGTGGCGAACGAAACATTGAAGAACACCAAAATCGTGATATCGCATGTTTCGAGCGCATCTGAGATCACAGCTCGATGTAAATGTGTCAAAAACCTTCATTCTACTGAAATGCACAATATCCATTCGCTAAAAGTCATCTTTCACAGCTGTGGCGAACGAAAAATCGAAGAACACCAAAATCGTGATGTCGCGTGTTTCGAGCGTTTCTGAGAGCACAGCTCGGTGAAAATGTGTCAAAAACATTCGTTCTACTCAAATACACAAGATCCATGTGTTAAAAGTTGTCTGGCACAGCTGTGGTGAACGAAACATTGAAGAACACCAAAATCGTGATATCGCGTGTTTCGAGCGTTTCTGTGAGCACAGCTTGGTGTAAATGTGTCAAAAACCTTCCTTCTACTAAAATACACAAGATCCATGTGTTAGAAGTCGTCTGGCACAGCTGTGGCGAACGAAACATCGAAGAACACCAAAATCGTGATATCGCGTGTTTCGAGCGTTTCTGAGAGCACAGCTCGGTGTAAATGTTTAAAAAACCTTCATTCTACTCAAATACACAAGATCCATGTGTTAAAAGTTGTCTGACGCAGCTGTGGCGAACGAAACATTGAAGAACACCAAAATCGTGATATCGCATCTTTCCAGCGCATCTGAGATCACAGCTCGATGTAAATGTGTCAAAAACCTTCATTCTACTGAAATGCACAATATCCATTCGCTAAAAGTCATCTGGCACAGCTGTGGCGAACGAAAAATCGAAGAACACCAAAATCGTGATATCGCGTGTTTCGAGCTTTTCTGAGAGCACAGCTCGGTGTAAATGTGTCAAAAACCTTTATTCTACTCAAATACACAAGATCCATGCGTTAAAAGTCGTCTGGCACAGCTGTGGCGAACGAAACATCGAAGAACACCAAAATCGTGATATCGCGTGTTTCGAGCGTTTCTGAGAGCACAGCTCGGTGAAAATGTGTCAAAAACATTCGTTCTACTCAAATACACAAGATCCATGTGTTAAAAGTTGTCTGGCACAGCTGTGGTGAACGAAACATTGAAGAACACCAAAATCGTGATATCGCGTGTTTCGAGCTTTTCTGAGAGCACAGCTCCGTGTAAATGTGTCAAAAACCTGCATTCTACTCAAATGCACAATATCCATGCGTTAAAAGTCGTCTGGCACAGCTGTGGCGAACGAAACATCGAAGAAAACCAAAATTGTGATATCGATTGTTTCAAGCGTTTCTCAGAGCACAGCTCGGTGTAAATGTGTCAAAAACCTTCATTCTACTCACAATACCCATGCGCTAAAAGTCATCTGGCACAGCTGTGGCGAACGAAAAATCGAAGAACACCAAAATCGTGATATCGCGTGTTTCGAGCGTTTCTGAGAGCACAGCTCGGTGAAAATATGTCAAAAACATTCGTTCTACTCAAATACACAAGATCCATGTGCTAAAAGTTGTCTGACACAGCTGTGGCGAACGAAACATTGAAGAACACCAAAATCGTGATATCGTATGTTTCGAGCGCAACTGAGATCACAGCTCGATGTAAATGTGTCAAAAACCTTCATTCTACTGAAATGCACAATATCCATTCGCTAAAAGTCATCTGGCACAGCTGTGGCGAACGAAAAATCGAAGAACACCAAAATCGTGATATCGCGTGTTTCGAGCGTTTCTGAGAGCACAGCTCGGTGAAAATGTGTCAAAAACATTCGTTCTACTCAAATACACAAGATCCAAGTGTTAAAAGTTGTCTGGCACAGCTGTGGTGAACGAAACATTGAAGAACACCAAAATCGTGATATCGCGTGTTTCGAGCGTTTCTGAGAGCACAGCTCGGTGTAAATGTTTTAAAAACCTTCATTCTACTCAAATACACAAGATCCATGTGTTAAAACTTGTCTGACACAGCTGTGGCGAACGAAACATTGAAGAACACCAAAATCGTGATATCGCATGTTTCGAGCGCATCTGAGATCACAGCTCGATGTAAATGTGTCAAAAACCTTCATTCTACTCACAATACCCATGCGCTAAAATTCATCTGGCACAGCTGTGGCGAACGAAAAATCGAAGAACACCAAAATCGTGATATCGCGTGTTTCGAGCGTTTCTGAGAGCACAGCTCGGTGAAAATGTGTCAAAAACATTCGTTCTACTCAAATACACAAGATCCATGTGTTAAAAGTTGTCTGGCACAGCTGTGGTGAACGAAACATTGAAGAACACCAAAATCGTGATATCGCGTGTTTCGAGCGTTTCTGAGAGCACAGCTCGGTGTAAATGTTTTAAAAACCTTCATTCTACTCAAATACACAAGATTCATGTGTTAAAACTTGTCTGACACAGCTGTGGCGAACGAAACATTGAAGAACACCAAAATCGTGATATCGCATGTTTCGAGCGCATCTGAGATCACAGCTCGATGTAAATGTGTCAAAAACCTTCATTCTACTGAAATGCACAATATCCATGCGCTAAAAGTCATCTGGCACAGCTGTGGCGAACGAAAAATCGTAGAACACCAAAATCGTGATATCGCGTGTTTCGAGCTTTTCTGAGAGCACAGCTCCGTGTAAATGTGTCAAAAACCTGCATTCTACTCAAATGCACAATATCCATGCGTTAAAAGTCGTCTGGCACAGCTGTGGCGAACGAAACATCGAAGAAAACCAAAATTGTGATATCGATTGTTTCAAGCGTTTCTCAGAGCACAGCTCGGTGTAAATGTTTCAAAAACCTTCATTCTACTCACAATACCCATGCGCTAAAAGTCATCTGGCACAGCTGTGGCGAACGAAAAATCGAAGAACACCAAAATCGTGATATCGCGTGTTTCGAGCGTTTCTGTGAGCACAGCTCGGTGTAAATGTGTCAAAAACCTTCATTCTACTCAAATGCACAATATGCATGCATTAAAAGTCGTCTGACACAGCTGTGGCGAACGAAAAATCGACGAACAGAAATCGTGATATCGCGTGTTTCGAGAGTTTCTGTGAGCACAGCTTGGTGTAAATGTGTCAAAAACCTTCCTTCTACTAAAATACACAAGATCCATGTGTTAGAAGTCGTCTGGCACAGCTGTGGCGAACGAAACATCGAAGAACACCAAAATCGTGATATCGCGTGTTTCGAGCTTTTCTGAGAGCACAGCTCCGTGTAAATGTGTCAAAAACCTGCATTCTACTCAAATGCACAATATCCATGCGTTAAAAGTCGTCTGGCACAGCTGTGGCGAACGAAACATCGAAGAAAACCAAAATTGTGATATCGATTGTTTCAAGCGTTTCTCAGAGCACAGCTCGGTGTAAATGTGTCAAAAACCTTCATTCTAATCACAATACCCATGCGCTAAAAGTCATTTGGCACTGCTGTGGCGAACGAAAAATCGACGAACACAAATCGTGATATCGCGTGTTTCGAGCGTTTCTGTGAGCACAGCTTGGTGTAAATGTGTCAAAAACCTTCCTTCTACTAAAATACACAAGATCCATGTGTTAGAAGTCGTCTGGCACAGCTGTGGCGATTGAAACATCGAAGAACACCAAAATCGTGATATCGCGTGTTTCGAGCGTTTCTGAGAGCACAGCTCGGTGAAAATATGTCAAAAACATTCGTTCTACTCAAATACACAAGATCCATGTGTTAAAAGTTGTCTGGCACAGCTGTGGTGAACGAAAAATTGAAGAACACCAAAATCGTGATATCGCGTGTTTCTAGCGTTTCTGAGAGCACAGCTCGGTGTAAATGTTTAAAAAACCTTCATTCTACTCAAATACACAAGATCCATGTGTTAAAAGTTGTCTGACACAGCTGTGGCGAACGAAACATTGAAGAACACCAAAATCGTGATATCGCATGTTTCGAGCGCATCTGAGATCACAGCTCCATGTAAATGTGTCAAAAACCTTCATTCTACTGAAATGCACAATATCCATTCGCTAAAAGTCATCTTTCACAGCTGTGGCGAACGAAAAATCGAAGAACACCAAAATCGTGATGTCGCGTGTTTCGAGCGTTTCTGAGAGCACAGCTCGGTGAAAATGTGTCAAAAACATTCGTTCTACTCAAATACACAAGATCCATGTGTTAAAAGTTGTCTGGCACAGCTGTGGTGAACGAAACATTGAAGAACACCAAAATCGTGATATCGCGTGTTTCGAGCGTTTCTGTGAGCACAGCTTGGTGTAAATGTGTCAAAAACCTTCCTTCTACTAAAATACACAAGATCCATGTGTTAGAAGTCGTCTGGCACAGCTGTGGCGAACGAAACATCGAAGAACACCAAAATCGTGATATCGCGTGTTTCGAGCGTTTCTGAGAGCACAGCTCGGTGTAAATGTTTAAAAAACCTTCATTCTACTCAAATACACAAGATCCATGTGTTAAAAGTTGTCTGACGCAGCTGTGGCGAACGAAACATTGAAGAACACCAAAATCGTGATATCGCATCTTTCCAGCGCATCTGAGATCACAGCTCGATGTAAATGTGTCAAAAACCTTCATTCTACTGAAATGCACAATATCCATTCGCTAAAAGTCATCTTTCACAGCTGTGGCGAACGAAAAATCGAAGAACACCAAAATCGTGATGTCGCGTGTTTCGAGCGTTTCTGAGAGCACAGCTCGGTGAAAATGTGTCAAAAACATTCGTTCTACTCAAATACACAAGATCCATGTGTTAAAAGTTGTCTGGCACAGCTGTGGCGAACGAAACATTGAAGAACACCAAAATCGTGATATCGCATCTTTCCAGCGCATCTGAGATCACAGCTCGATGTAAATGTGTCAAAAACCTTCATTCTACTGAAATGCACAATATCCATTCGCTAAAAGTCATCTGGCACAGCTGTGGCGAACGAAAAATCGAAGAACACCAAAATCGTGATATCGCGTGTTTCGAGCTTTTCTGAGAGCACAGCTCGGTGTAAATGTGTCAAAAACCTTCATTCTACTCAAATACACAAGATCCATGCGTTAAAAGTCGTCTGGCACAGCTGTGGCGAACGAAACATCGAAGAACACCAAAATCGTGATATCGCGTGTTTCGAGCGTTTCTGAGAGCACAGCTCGGTGAAAATGTGTCAAAAACATTCGTTCTACTCAAATACACAAGATCCATGTGTTAAAAGTTGTCTGGCACAGCTGTGGTGAACGAAACATTGAAGGACACCAAAATCGTGATATCGCGTGTTTCGAGCTTTTCTGAGAGCACAGCTCCGTGTAAATGTGTCAAAAACCTGCATTCTACTCAAATGCACAATATCCATGCGTTAAAAGTCGTCTGGCACAGCTGTGGCGAACGAAACATCGAAGAAAACCAAAATTGTGATATCGATTGTTTCAAGCGTTTCTCAGAGCACAGCTCGGTGTAAATGTGTCAAAAACCTTCATTCTACTCACAATACCCATGCGCTAAAAGTCATCTGGCACAGCTGTGGCGAACGAAAAATCGAAGAACACCAAAATCGTGATATCGCGTGTTTCGAGCGTTTCTGAGAGCACAGCTCGGTGAAAATATGTCAAAAACATTCGTTCTACTCAAATACACAAGATCCATGTGCTAAAAGTTGTCTGACACAGCTGTGGCGAACGAAACATTGAAGAACACCAAAATCGTGATATCGTATGTTTCGAGCGCAACTGAGATCACAGCTCGATGTAAATGTGTCAAAAACCTTCATTCTACTGAAATGCACAATATCCATTCGCTAAAAGTCATCTGGCACAGCTGTGGCGAACGAAAAATCGAAGAACACCAAAATCGTGATATCGCGTGTTTCGAGCGTTTCTGAGAGCACAGCTCGGTGAAAATGTGTCAAAAACATTCGTTCTACTCAAATACACAAGATCCAAGTGTTAAAAGTTGTCTGGCACAGCTGTGGTGAACGAAACATTGAAGAACACCAAAATCGTGATATCGCGTGTTTCGAGCGTTTCTGAGAGCACAGCTCGGTGTAAATGTTTTAAAAACCTTCATTCTACTCAAATACACAAGATCCATGTGTTAAAACTTGTCTGACACAGCTGTGGCGAACGAAACATTGAAGAACACCAAAATCGTGATATCGCATGTTTCGAGCGCATCTGAGATCACAGCTCGATGTAAATGTGTCAAAAACCTTCATTCTACTGAAATGCACAATATCCATGCGCTAAAAGTCATCTGGCACAGCTGTGGCGAACGAAAAATCGAAGAACACCAAAATCGTGATATCGCGTGTTTCGAGCTTTTCTGAGAGCACAGCTCCGTGTAAATGTGTCAAAAACCTGCATTCTACTCAAATGCACAATATCCATGCGTTAAAAGTCGTCTGGCACAGCTGTGGCGAACGAAACATCGAAGAAAACCAAAATTGTGATATCGATTGTTTCAAGCGTTTCTCAGAGAACAGCTCGGTGTAAATGTGTCAAAAACCTTCATTCTACTCACAATACCCATGCGCTAAAAGTCATCTGGCACAGCTGTGGCGAACGAAAAATCGAAGAACACCAAAATCGTGATATCGCGTGTTTCGAGCTTTTCTGAGAGCACAGCTCGGTGTAAATGTGTCAAAAACCTTCATTCTACTCAAATGCACAATATCCATGCGTTAAAAGTCGTCTGGCACAGCTGCGGCGAACGAAACATCGAAGAACACCAAAATCGTGATATCGCGTGTTTCGAGCGTTTCTGAGAGCACAGCTCGGTGTAAATGTTTAAAAAACCTTCATTCTACTCAAATACACAAGATCCATGTGTTAAAAGTTGTCTGACACAGCTGTGGCGAACGAAACATTGAAGAACACCAAAATCGTGATATCGCATGTTTCGAGCGCATCTGAGATCACAGCTCGATGTAAATGTGTCAAAAACCTTCATTCTACTGAAATGCACAATATCCATTCGCTAAAAGTCATCTTTCACAGCTGTGGCGAACGAAAAATCGAAGAACACCAAAATCGTGATGTCGCGTGTTTCGAGCGTTTCTGAGAGCACAGCTCGGTGAAAATGTGTCAAAAACATTCGTTCTACTCAAATACACAAGATCCATGTGTTAAAAGTTGTCTGGCACAGCTGTGGCGAACGAAACATTGAAGAACACCAAAATCGTGATATCGCATCTTTCCAGCGCATCTGAGATCACAGCTCGATGTAAATGTGTCAAAAACCTTCATTCTACTGAAATGCACAATATCCATTCGCTAAAAGTCATCTGGCACAGCTGTGGCGAACGAAAAATCGAAGAACACCAAAATCGTGATATCGCATGTTTCGAGCTTTTCTGAGAGCACAGCTCGGTGTAAATGTGTCAAAAACCTTCATTCTACTCAAATACACAAGATCCATGCGTTAAAAGTCGTCTGGCACAGCTGTGGCGAACGAAACATCGAAGAACACCAAAATCGTGATATCGCGTGTTTCGAGCGTTTCTGAGAGCACAGCTCGGTGAAAATGTGTCAAAAACATTCGTTCTACTCAAATACACAAGATCCATGTGTTAAAAGTTGTCTGGCACAGCTGTGGTGAACGAAACATTGAAGGACACCAAAATCGTGATATCGCGTGTTTCGAGCTTTTCTGAGAGCACAGCTCCGTGTAAATGTGTCAAAAACCTGCATTCTACTCAAATGCACAATATCCATGCGTTAAAAGTCGTCTGGCACAGCTGTGGCGAACGAAACATCGAAGAAAACCAAAATTGTGATATCGATTGTTTCAAGCGTTTCTCAGAGCACAGCTCGGTGTAAATGTGTCAAAAACCTTCATTCTACTCACAATACCCATGCGCTAAAAGTCATCTGGCACAGCTGTGGCGAACGAAAAATCGAAGAACACCAAAATCGTGATATCGCGTGTTTCGAGCGTTTCTGAGAGCACAGCTCGGTGAAAATATGTCAAAAACATTCGTTCTACTCAAATACACAAGATCCATGTGCTAAAAGTTGTCTGACACAGCTGTGGCGAACGAAACATTGAAGAACACCAAAATCGTGATATCGTATGTTTCGAGCGCAACTGAGATCACAGCTCGATGTAAATGTGTCAAAAACCTTCATTCTACTGAAATGCACAATATCCATTCGCTAAAAGTCATCTGGCACAGCTGTGGCGAACGAAAAATCGAAGAACACCAAAATCGTGATATCGCGTGTTTCGAGCGTTTCTGAGAGCACAGCTCGGTGAAAATGTGTCAAAAACATTCGTTCTACTCAAATACACAAGATCCAAGTGTTAAAAGTTGTCTGGCACAGCTGTGGTGAACGAAACATTGAAGAACACCAAAATCGTGATATCGCGTGTTTCGAGCGTTTCTGAGAGCACAGCTCGGTGTAAATGTTTTAAAAACCTTCATTCTACTCAAATACACAAGATCCATGTGTTAAAACTTGTCTGACACAGCTGTGGCGAACGAAACATTGAAGAACACCAAAATCGTGATATCGCATGTTTCGAGCGCATCTGAGATCACAGCTCGATGTAAATGTGTCAAAAACCTTCATTCTACTGAAATGCACAATATCCATGCGCTAAAAGTCATCTGGCACAGCTGTGGCGAACGAAAAATCGAAGAACACCAAAATCGTGATATCGCGTGTTTCGAGCTTTTCTGAGAGCACAGCTCCGTGTAAATGTGTCAAAAACCTGCATTCTACTCAAATGCACAATATCCATGCGTTAAAAGTCGTCTGGCACAGCTGTGGCGAACGAAACATCGAAGAAAACCAAAATTGTGATATCGATTGTTTCAAGCGTTTCTCAGAGAACAGCTCGGTGTAAATGTGTCAAAAACCTTCATTCTACTCACAATACCCATGCGCTAAAAGTCATCTGGCACAGCTGTGGCGAACGAAAAATCGAAGAACACCAAAATCGTGATATCGCGTGTTTCGAGCGTTTCTGTGAGCACAGCTCGGTGTAAATGTGTCAAAAACCTTCATTCTACTCAAATGCACAATATGCATGCATTAAAAGTCGTCTGACACAGCTGTGGCGAACGAAAAATCGACGAACAGAAATCGTGATATCGCGTGTTTCGAGAGTTTCTGTGAGCACAGCTTGGTGTAAATGTGTCAAAAACCTTCCTTCTACTAAAATACACAAGATCCATGTGTTAGAAGTCGTCTGGCACAGCTGTGGCGAACGAAACATCGAAGAACACCAAAATCGTGATATCGCGTGTTTCGAGCGTTTCTGAGAGCACAGCTCGGTGTAAATGTTTTAAAAACCTTCATTCTACTCAAATACACAAGATCCATGTGTTAAAAGTTGTCTGACACAGCTGTGGCGAACGAAACATCGAAGAACACCAAAATCGTGATATCGCATGTTTCGAGCGCATCTGAGATCACAGCTCGATGTAAATGTGTCAAAAACCTTCATTCTACTGAAATGCACAATATCCATGCGCTAAAAGTCATCTGGCACAGCTGTGGCGAACGAAAAATCGAAGAACACCAAAATCGTGATATCGCGTGTTTCGAGCTTTTCTGAGAGCACAGCTCCGTGTAAATGTGTCAAAATCCTGCATTCTACTCAAATGCACAATATCCATGCGTTAAAAGTCATCTGGCACAGCTGTGGCGAACGAAACATCGAAGAAAACCAAAATTGTGATATCGATTGTTTCAAGACTTTCTCAGAGCACAGCTCGGTGTAAATGTGTCAAAAACCTTCATTCTACTCACAATACCCATGCGCTAAAAGTCATCTGGCACAGTTGTGGCGAACGAAAAATCGAAGAACACCAAAATCGTGATATCGCGTGTTTCGAGCGTTTCTGTGAGCACAGCTCGGTGTAAATGTGTCAAAAACCTTCATTCTACTCAAATGCACAATATGCATGCATTAAAAGTCGTCTGACACAGCTGTGGCGAACGAAAAATCGACGAACACAAATCGTGATATCGCGTGTTTCGAGCGTTTCTGTGAGCACAGCTTGGTGTAAATGTGTCAAAAACCTTCCTTCTACTAAAATACACAAGATCTATGTGTTAGAAGTCGTCTGGCACAGCTGTGGCGAACGAAACATCGAAGAACACCAAAATCGTGATATCGCGTGTTTCGAGCGTTTCTGAGAGCACAGCTCGGTGTAAATGTTTTAAAAACCTTCATTCTACTCAAATACACAAGATCCATGTGTTAAAGTTGTCTGACACAGCTGTGGCGAACGAAACATTGAAGAACACAAAAATCGTGATATCGCATGTTTCGAGCTTTTCTGAGAGCACAGCTCCGTGTAAATGTGTCAAAATCCTGCATTCTACTCAAATGCACAATATCCATGCGTTAAAAGTCATCTGGCACAGCTGTGGCGAACGAAACATCGAAGAAAACCAAAATTGTAATATCGATTGTTTCAAGAATTTCTCAGAGCACAGCTCGGTGTAAATGTGTCAAAAACCTTCATTCTACTCACAATACCCATGCGCTAAAAGTCATCTGGCACAGTTGTGGCGAACGAAAAATCGAAGAACACCAAAATCGTGATATCGCGTGTTTCGAGCGTTTCTGTGAGCACAGCTCGGTGTAAATGTGTCAAAAACCTTCATTCTACTCAAATGCACAATATGCATGCATTAAAAGTCGTCTGACACAGCTGTGGCGAACGAAAAATCGACGAACACAAATCGTGATATCGCGTGTTTCGAGCGTTTCTGTGAGCACAGCTTGGTGTAAATGTGTCAAAAACCTTCCTTCTACTAAAATACACAAGATCTATGTGTTAGAAGTCGTCTGGCACAGCTGTGGCGAACGAAACATCGAAGAACACCAAAATCGTGATATCGCGTGTTTCGAGCGTTTCTGAGAGCACAGCTCGGTGAAAACATGTCAAAAACCTTCATTCTACTAAAATACACAAGATCCACGTGTTAAA
The DNA here is from genome assembly GCA_963932165.1 of Pimpla rufipes. Classification (NCBI taxonomy): domain Eukaryota; kingdom Metazoa; phylum Arthropoda; class Insecta; order Hymenoptera; family Ichneumonidae; genus Pimpla; species Pimpla rufipes. The sequence continues at coordinate 8,689,912 of OZ010638.1, forward strand.
AGTAGTCTGGCACAGCTGTGGCAAACGAAACATCGAAGAACACCAAAATCGTGATATCGCGTGTTTCGAGCGTTTCTGAGAGCACAGCTCGGTGAAAATGTGTCAAAAACATTCATTCTACTCAAATACACAAGATCCATGCGCTAAAAGTCATCTGGCACAGCTGTTGCGAACGAAAAATCGAAGAACACAGAAATCGTGATATCGCGTGTTTCGAGCTTTTCTGAGAGCTCGGTGTAAATGTGTCAAAAACCTTCATTCTACACAAATACACAATATGCATGCATTAAAAGTCGTCTGACACAGCTGTGGCGAACGAAAAATCGAAGAACACCAAAATCGTGATATCGCGTGTTTCGAGCGTTTCTGAGAGCACAACTCGGTGAAAATGTGTCAAAAACATTCGTTCTACTCAAATACACAAGATCCATGTGTTAAAAGTTGTCTCGCACAGCTGTGGTGAACGAAACATTGAAGAACACCAAAATCATGATATCGCGTGTTTCGAGCGTTTCTGAGAGCACAGCTCGGTGTAAATGTGTAAAAAATATTCATTCTACTCAAATGAACAATATCCATTCGTTAAAAGTCGTCTGGCACAGCTGTGGCGAACGAAACTTCGACGAACACCAAAATCGTGATATCGCGTGTTTCGAGCGTTTCTGTGAGCACAGCTTGGTGTAAATGTGTCAAAAACCTTCCTTCTACTAAAATACACAAGATCCATGTGTTAAAAGTTGTCTGGCACAGCTGTGGTGAACGAAAAATTGAAGAACACCAAAATCGTGATATCGCGTGTTTCTAGCGTTTCTGAGAGCACAGCTCGGTGTAAATGTTTAAAAAACCTTCATTCTACTCAAATACACAAGATCCATGTGTTAAAAGTTGTCTGACACAGCTGTGGCGAACGAAACATTGAAGAACACCAAAATCGTGATATCGCATGTTTCGAGCGCATCTGAGATCACAGCTCCATGTAAATGTGTCAAAAACCTTCATTCTACTGAAATGCACAATATCCATTCGCTAAAAGTCATCTGGCACAGCTGTGGCGAACGAAAAATCGAAGAACACCAAAATCGTGATATCGCGTGTTTCGAGCTTTTCTGAGAGCACAGCTCGGTGTAAATGTGTCAAAAACCTTCATTCTACTCAAATGCACAATATCCATGCGTTAAAAGTCGTCTGGCACAGCTGCGGCGAACGAAACATCGAAGAACACCAAAATCGTGATATCGCGTGTTTCGAGCGTTTCTGAGAGCACAGCTCGGTGTAAATGTTTAAAAAACCTTCATTCTACTCAAATACACAAGATCCATGTGTTAAAAGTTGTCTGACACAGCTGTGGCGAACGAAACATTGAAGAACACCAAAATCGTGATATCGCATGTTTCGAGCGCTTCTGAGATCACAGCTCGATGTAAATGTGTCAAAAACCTTCATTCTACTGAAATGCACAATATCCATTCGCTAAAAGTCATCTTTCACAGCTGTGGCGAACGAAAAATCGAAGAACACCAAAATCGTGATGTCGCGTGTTTCGAGCGTTTCTGAGAGCACAGCTCGGTGAAAATGTGTCAAAAACATTCGTTCTACTCAAATACACAAGATCCATGTGTTAAAAGTTGTCTGGCACAGCTGTGGTGAACGAAACATTGAAGAACACCAAAATCGTGATATCGCGTGTTTCGAGCGTTTCTGAGAGCACAGCTCGGTGTAAATGTTTTAAAAACCTTCATTCTACTCAAATACACAAGATCCATGTGTTAAAACTTGTCTGACACAGCTGTGGCGAACGAAACATTGAAGAACACCAAAATCGTGATATCGCATGTTTCGAGCGCATCTGAGATCACAGCTCGATGTAAATGTGTCAAAAACCTTCATTCTACTGAAATGCACAATATCCATGCGCTAAAAGTCATCTGGCACAGCTGTGGCGAACGAAAAATCGAAGAACACCAAAATCGTGATATCGCGTGTTTCGAGCTTTTCTGAGAGCACAGCTCCGTGTAAATGTGTCAAAAACCTGCATTCTACTCAAATGCACAATATCCATGCGTTAAAAGTCGTCTGGCACAGCTGTGGCGAACGAAACATCGAAGAAAACCAAAATTGTGATATCGATTGTTTCAAGCGTTTCTCAGAGAACAGCTCGGTGTAAATGTGTCAAAAACCTTCATTCTACTCACAATACCCATGCGCTAAAAGTCATCTGGCACAGCTGTGGCGAACGAAAAATCGAAGAACACCAAAATCGTGATATCGCGTGTTTCGAGCGTTTCTGTGAGCACAGCTCGGTGTAAATGTGTCAAAAACCTTCATTCTACTCAAATGCACAATATGCATGCATTAAAAGTCGTCTGACACAGCTGTGGCGAACGAAAAATCGACGAACAGAAATCGTGATATCGCGTGTTTCGAGAGTTTCTGTGAGCACAGCTTGGTGTAAATGTGTCAAAAACCTTCCTTCTACTAAAATACACAAGATCCATGTGTTAGAAGTCGTCTGGCACAGCTGTGGCGAACGAAACATCGAAGAACACCAAAATCGTGATATCGCGTGTTTCGAGCGTTTCTGAGAGCACAGCTCGGTGTAAATGTTTTAAAAACCTTCATTCTACTCAAATACACAAGATCCATGTGTTAAAAGTTGTCTGACACAGCTGTGGCGAACGAAACATCGAAGAACACCAAAATCGTGATATCGCATGTTTCGAGCGCATCTGAGATCACAGCTCGATGTAAATGTGTCAAAAACCTTCATTCTACTGAAATGCACAATATCCATGCGCTAAAAGTCATCTGGCACAGCTGTGGCGAACGAAAAATCGAAGAACACCAAAATCGTGATATCGCGTGTTTCGAGCTTTTCTGAGAGCACAGCTCCGTGTAAATGTGTCAAAATCCTGCATTCTACTCAAATGCACAATATCCATGCGTTAAAAGTCATCTGGCACAGCTGTGGCGAACGAAACATCGAAGAAAACCAAAATTGTGATATCGATTGTTTCAAGACTTTCTCAGAGCACAGCTCGGTGTAAATGTGTCAAAAACCTTCATTCTACTCACAATACCCATGCGCTAAAAGTCATCTGGCACAGTTGTGGCGAACGAAAAATCGAAGAACACCAAAATCGTGATATCGCGTGTTTCGAGCGTTTCTGTGAGCACAGCTCGGTGTAAATGTGTCAAAAACCTTCATTCTACTCAAATGCACAATATGCATGCATTAAAAGTCGTCTGACACAGCTGTGGCGAACGAAAAATCGACGAACACAAATCGTGATATCGCGTGTTTCGAGCGTTTCTGTGAGCACAGCTTGGTGTAAATGTGTCAAAAACCTTCCTTCTACTAAAATACACAAGATCTATGTGTTAGAAGTCGTCTGGCACAGCTGTGGCGAACGAAACATCGAAGAACACCAAAATCGTGATATCGCGTGTTTCGAGCGTTTCTGAGAGCACAGCTCGGTGTAAATGTTTTAAAAACCTTCATTCTACTCAAATACACAAGATCCATGTGTTAAAAGTTGTCTGACACAGCTGTGGCGAACGAAACATTGAAGAACACAAAAATCGTGATATCGCATGTTTCGAGCTTTTCTGAGAGCACAGCTCCGTGTAAATGTGTCAAAATCCTGCATTCTACTCAAATGCACAATATCCATGCGTTAAAAGTCATCTGGCACAGCTGTGGCGAACGAAACATCGAAGAAAACCAAAATTGTGATATCGATTGTTTCAAGAATTTCTCAGAGCACAGCTCGGTGTAAATGTGTCAAAAACCTTTATTCTACTCACAATACCCATGCGCTAAAAGTCATCTGGCACAGTTGTGGCGAACGAAAAATCGAAGAACACCAAAATCGTGATATCGCGTGTTTCGAGCGTTTCTGTGAGCACAGCTCGGTGTAAATGTGTCAAAAACCTTCATTCTACTCAAATGCACAATATGCATGCATTAAAAGTCGTCTGACACAGCTGTGGCGAACGAAAAATCGACGAACACAAATCGTGATATCGCGTGTTTCGAGCGTTTCTGTGAGCACAGCTTGGTGTAAATGTGTCAAAAACCTTCCTTCTACTAAAATACACAAGATCTATGTGTTAGAAGTCGTCTGGCACAGCTGTGGCGAACGAAACATCGAAGAACACCAAAATCGTGATATCGCGTGTTTCGAGCGTTTCTGAGAGCACAGCTCGGTGAAAATATGTCAAAAACCTTCATTCTACTAAAATACACAAGATCCACGTGTTAAAAGTAGTCTGGCACAGCTGTGGCAAACGAAACATCGAAGAACACCAAAATCGTGATATCGCGTGTTTCGAGCGTTTCTGAGAGCACAGCTCGGTGAAAATGTGTCAAAAACATTCATTCTACTCAAATACACAAGATCCATGCGCTAAAAGTCATCTGGCACAGCTGTTGCGAACGAAAAATCGAAGAACACAGAAATCGTGATATCGCGTGTTTCGAGCTTTTCTGAGAGCTCGGTGTAAATGTGTCAAAAACCTTCATTCTACACAAATACACAATATGCATGCATTAAAAGTCGTCTGACACAGCTGTGGCGAACGAAAAATCGAAGAACACCAAAATCGTGATATCGCGTGTTTCGAGCGTTTCTGAGAGCACAACTCGGTGAAAATGTGTCAAAAACATTCGTTCTACTCAAATACACAAGATCCATGTGTTAAAAGTTGTCTCGCACAGCTGTGGTGAACGAAACATTGAAGAACACCAAAATCATGATATCGCGTGTTTCGAGCGTTTCTGAGAGCACAGCTCGGTGTAAATGTGTAAAAAATATTCATTCTACTCAAATGAACAATATCCATTCGTTAAAAGTCGTCTGGCACAGCTGTGGCGAACGAAACTTCGACGAACACCAAAATCGTGATATCGCGTGTTTCGAGCGTTTCTGTGAGCACAGCTTGGTGTAAATGTGTCAAAAACCTTCCTTCTACTAAAATACACAAGATCCATGTGTTAAAAGTTGTCTGGCACAGCTGTGGTGAACGAAAAATTGAAGAACACCAAAATCGTGATATCGCGTGTTTCTAGCGTTTCTGAGAGCACAGCTCGGTGTAAATGTTTAAAAAACCTTCATTCTACTCAAATACACAAGATCCATGTGTTAAAAGTTGTCTGACACAGCTGTGGCGAACGAAACATTGAAGAACACCAAAATCGTGATATCGCATGTTTCGAGCGCATCTGAGATCACAGCTCCATGTAAATGTGTCAAAAACCTTCATTCTACTGAAATGCACAATATCCATTCGCTAAAAGTCATCTGGCACAGCTGTGGCGAACGAAAAATCGAAGAACACCAAAATCGTGATATCGCGTGTTTCGAGCTTTTCTGAGAGCACAGCTCGGTGTAAATGTGTCAAAAACCTTCATTCTACTCAAATGCACAATATCCATGCGTTAAAAGTCGTCTGGCACAGCTGCGGCGAACGAAACATCGAAGAACACCAAAATCGTGATATCGCGTGTTTCGAGCGTTTCTGAGAGCACAGCTCGGTGTAAATGTTTAAAAAACCTTCATTCTACTCAAATACACAAGATCCATGTGTTAAAAGTTGTCTGACACAGCTGTGGCGAACGAAACATTGAAGAACACCAAAATCGTGATATCGCATGTTTCGAGCGCTTCTGAGATCACAGCTCGATGTAAATGTGTCAAAAACCTTCATTCTACTGAAATGCACAATATCCATTCGCTAAAAGTCATCTTTCACAGCTGTGGCGAACGAAAAATCGAAGAACACCAAAATCGTGATGTCGCGTGTTTCGAGCGTTTCTGAGAGCACAGCTCGGTGAAAATGTGTCAAAAACATTCGTTCTACTCAAATACACAAGATCCATGTGTTAAAAGTTGTCTGGCACAGCTGTGGTGAACGAAACATTGAAGAACACCAAAATCGTGATATCGCGTGTTTCGAGCGTTTCTGTGAGCACAGCTTGGTGTAAATGTGTCAAAAACCTTCCTTCTACTAAAATACACAAGATCCATGTGTTAGAAGTCGTCTGGCACAGCTGTGGCGAACGAAACATCGAAGAACACCAAAATCGTGATATCGCGTGTTTCGAGCGTTTCTGAGAGCACAGCTCGGTGTAAATGTTTAAAAAACCTTCATTCTACTCAAATACACAAGATCCATGTGTTAAAAGTTGTCTGACGCAGCTGTGGCGAACGAAACATTGAAGAACACCAAAATCGTGATATCGCATCTTTCCAGCGCATCTGAGATCACAGCTCGATGTAAATGTGTCAAAAACCTTCATTCTACTGAAATGCACAATATCCATTCGCTAAAAGTCATCTGGCACAGCTGTGGCGAACGAAAAATCGAAGAACACCAAAATCGTGATATCGCGTGTTTCGAGCTTTTCTGAGAGCACAGCTCGGTGTAAATGTGTCAAAAACCTTCATTCTACTCAAATACACAAGATCCATGCGTTCAAAGTCGTCTGGCACAGCTGTGGCGAACGAAACATCGAAGAACACCAAAATCGTGATATCGCGTGTTTCGAGCGTTTCTGAGAGCACAGCTCGGTGAAAATGTGTCAAAAACATTCGTTCTACTCAAATACACAAGATCCATGTGTTAAAAGTTGTCTGGCACAGCTGTGGTGAACGAAACATTGAAGAACACCAAAATCGTGATATCGCGTGTTTCGAGCTTTTCTGAGAGCACAGCTCCGTGTAAATGTGTCAAAAACCTGCATTCTACTCAAATGCACAATATCCATGCGTTAAAAGTCGTCTGGCACAGCTGTGGCGAACGAAACATCGAAGAAAACCAAAATTGTGATATCGATTGTTTCAAGCGTTTCTCAGAGCACAGCTCGGTGTAAATGTGTCAAAAACCTTCATTCTACTCACAATACCCATGCGCTAAAAGTCATCTGGCACAGCTGTGGCGAACGAAAAATCGAAGAACACCAAAATCGTGATATCGCGTGTTTCGAGCGTTTCTGAGAGCACAGCTCGGTGAAAATATGTCAAAAACATTCGTTCTACTCAAATACACAAGATCCATGTGCTAAAAGTTGTCTGACACAGCTGTGGCGAACGAAACATTGAAGAACACCAAAATCGTGATATCGTATGTTTCGAGCGCAACTGAGATCACAGCTCGATGTAAATGTGTCAAAAACCTTCATTCTACTGAAATGCACAATATCCATTCGCTAAAAGTCATCTGGCACAGCTGTGGTGAACGAAAAATCGAAGAACACCAAAATCGTGATATCGCGTGTTTCGAGCGTTTCTGAGAGCACAGCTCGGTGAAAATGTGTCAAAAACATTCGTTCTACTCAAATACACAAGATCCAAGTGTTAAAAGTTGTCTGGCACAGCTGTGGTGAACGAAACATTGAAGAACACCAAAATCGTGATATCGCGTGTTTCGAGCGTTTCTGAGAGCACAGCTCGGTGTAAATGTTTTAAAAACCTTCATTCTACTCAAATACACAAGATCCATGTGTTAAAACTTGTCTGACACAGCTGTGGCGAACGAAACATTGAAGAACACCAAAATCGTGATATCGCATGTTTCGAGCGCATCTGAAATCACAGCTCGATGTAAATGTGTCAAAAACCTTCATTCTACTGAAATGCACAATATCCATGCGCTAAAAGTCATCTGGCACAGCTGTGGCGAACGAAAAATCGAAGAACACCAAAATCGTGATATCGCGTGTTTCGAGCTTTTCTGAGAGCACAGCTCCGTGTAAATGTGTCAAAAACCTGCATTCTACTCAAATGCACAATATCCATGCGTTAAAAGTCGTCTGGCACAGCTGTGGCGAACGAAACATCGAAGAAAACCAAAATTGTGATATCGATTGTTTCAAGCGTTTCTCAGAGAACAGCTCGGTGTAAATGTGTCAAAAACCTTCATTCTACTCACAATACCCATGCGCTAAAAGTCATCTGGCACAGCTGTGGCGAACGAAAAATCGAAGAACACCAAAATCGTGATATCGCGTGTTTCGAGCGTTTCTGTGAGCACAGCTCGGTGTAAATGTGTCAAAAACCTTCATTCTACTCAAATGCACAATATGCATGCATTAAAAGTCGTCTGACACAGCTGTGGCGAACGAAAAATCGACGAACAGAAATCGTGATATCGCGTGTTTCGAGAGTTTCTGTGAGCACAGCTTGGTGTAAATGTGTCAAAAACCTTCCTTCTACTAAAATACACAAGATCCATGTGTTAGAAGTCGTCTGGCACAGCTGTGGCGAACGAAACATCGAAGAACACCAAAATCGTGATATCGCGTGTTTCGAGCGTTTCTGAGAGCACAGCTCGGTGTAAATGTTTTAAAAACCTTCATTCTACTCAAATACACAAGATCCATGTGTTAAAAGTTGTCTGACACAGCTGTGGCGAACGAAACATTGAAGAACACCAAAATCGTGATATCGCATGTTTCGAGCGCATCTGAGATCACAGCTCGATGTAAATGTGTCAAAAACCTTCATTCTACTGAAATGCACAATATCCATGCGCTAAAAGTCATCTGGCACAGCTGTGGCGAACGAAAAATCGAAGAACACCAAAATCGTGATATCGCGTGTTTCGAGCTTTTCTGAGAGCACAGCTCCGTGTAAATGTGTCAAAATCCTGCATTCTACTCAAATGCACAATATCCATGCGTTAAAAGTCATCTGGCACAGCTGTGGCGAACGAAACATCGAAGAAAACCAAAATTGTGATATCGATTGTTTCAAGACTTTCTCAGAGCACAGCTCGGTGTAAATGTGTCAAAAACCTTCATTCTACTCACAATACCCATGCGCTAAAAGTCATCTGGCACAGTTGTGGCGAACGAAAAATCGAAGAACACCAAAATCGTGATATCGCGTGTTTCGAGCGTTTCTGTGAGCACAGCTCGGTGTAAATGTGTCAAAAACCTTCATTCTACTCAAATGCACAATATGCATGCATTAAAAGTCGTCTGACACAGCTGTGGCGAACGAAAAATCGACGAACACAAATCGTGATATCGCGTGTTTCGAGCGTTTCTGTGAGCACAGCTTGGAGTAAATGTGTCAAAAACCTTCCTTCTACTAAAATACACAAGATCTATGTGTTAGAAGTCGTCTGGCACAGCTGTGGCGAACGAAACATCGAAGAACACAAAAATCGTGATATCGCGTGTTTCGAGCGTTTCTGAGAGCACAGCTCGGTGTAAATGTTTTAAAAACCTTCATTCTACTCAAATACACAAGATCCATGTGTTAAAAGTTGTCTGACACAGCTGTGGCGAACGAAACATTGAAGAACACCAAAATCGTGATATCGCATGTTTCGAGCTTTTCTGAGAGCACAGCTCCGTGTAAATGTGTCAAAATCCTGCATTCTACTCAAATGCACAATATCCATGCGTTAAAAGTCATCTGGCACAGCTGTGGCGAACGAAACATCGAAGAAAACCAAAATTGTGATATCGATTGTTTCAAGAATTTCTCAGAGCACAGCTCGGTGTAAATGTGTCAAAAACCTTCATTCTACTCACAATACCCATGCGCTAAAAGTCATCTGGCACAGTTGTGGCGAACGAAAAATCGAAGAACACCAAAATCGTGATATCGCGTGTTTCGAGCGTTTCTGTGAGCACAGCTCGGTGTAAATGTGTCAAAAACATTCATTCTACTCAAATGCACAATATGCATGCATTAAAAGTCGTCTGACACAGCTGTGGCGAACGAAAAATCGACGAACACAAATCGTGATATCGCGTGTTTCGAGCGTTTCTGTGAGCACAGCTTGGTGTAAATGTGTCAAAAACCTTCCTTCTACTAAAATACACAAGATCTATGTGTTAGAAGTCGTCTGGCACAGCTGTGGCGAACGAAACATCGAAGAACACCAAAATCGTGATATCGCGTGTTTCGAGCGTTTCTGAGAGCACAGCTCGGTGAAAATATGTCAAAAACCTTCATTCTACTAAAATACACAAGATCCACGTGTTAAAAGTAGTCTGGCACAGCTGTGGCAAACGAAACATCGAAGAACACCAAAATCGTGATATCGCGTGTTTCGAGCGTTTCTGAGAGCATAGCTCGGTGAAAATGTGTCAAAAACATTCATTCTACTCAAATACACAAGATCCATGCGCTAAAAGTCATCTGGCACAGCTGTTGCGAACGAAAAATCGAAGAACACAGAAATCGTGATATCGCGTGTTTCGAGCTTTTCTGAGAGCTCGGTGTAAATGTGTCAAAAACCTTCATTCTACACAAATACACAATATGCATGCATTAAAAGTCGTCTGACACAGCTGTGGCGAACGAAAAATCGAAGAACACCAAAATCGTGATATCGCGTGTTTCGAGCGTTTCTGAGAGCACAACTCGGTGAAAATGTGTCAAAAACATTCGTTCTACTCAAATACACAAGATCCATGTGTTAAAAGTTGTCTCGCACAGCTGTGGTGAACGAAACATTGAAGAACACCAAAATCATGATATCGCGTGTTTCGAGCGTTTCTGAGAGCACAGCTCGGTGTAAATGTGTAAAAAATATTCATTCTACTCAAATGAACAATATCCATTCGTTAAAAGTCGTCTGGCACAGCTGTGGCGAACGAAACTTCGACGAACACCAAAATCGTGATATCGCGTGTTTCGAGCGTTTCTGTGAGCACAGCTTGGTGTAAATGTGTCAAAAACCTTCCTTCTACTAAAATACACAAGATCCATGTGTTAGAAGTCGTCTGGCACAGCTGTGGCGAACGAAACATCGAAGACCACCAAAATCGTGATATCGCGTGTTTCGAGCGTTTCTGAGAGCACAGCTCAGTGTAAATGTTTAAAAAACCTTCATTCTACTCAAATACACAAGATCCATGTGTTAAAAGTTGTCTGACACAGCTGTGGCGAACGAAACATTGAAGAACACCAAAATCGTGATATCGCATCTTTCGAGCGCATCTGAGATCACAGCTCGATGTAAATGTGTCAAAAACCTTCATTCTACTGAAATGCACAATATCCATTCGCTAAAAGTCATCTGGCACAGCTGTGGCGAACGAAAAATCGAAGAACACCAAAATCGTGATATCGCGTGTTTCGAGCTTTTCTGAGAGCACAGCTCGGTGTAAATGTGTCAAAAACCTTCATTCTACTCAAATACACAAGATCCATGCGTTAAAAGTCGTCTGGCACAGCTGTGGCGAACGAAACATCGAAGAACACCAAAATCGTGATATCGCGTGTTTCGAGCTTTTCTGAGAGCACAGCTCCGTGTAAATGTGTCAAAAACCTGCATTCTACTCAAATGCACAATATCCATGCGTTAAAAGTCGTCTGGCACAGCGGTGGCGAACGAAACATCGAAGAAAACCAAAATTGTGATATCGATTGTTTCAAGCGTTTCTCAGAGCACAGCTCGGTGTAAATGTGTCAAAAACCTTCATTCTACTCAAATGCACAATATCCATGCGTTAAAAGTCGTCTGGCACAGCTGCGGCGAACGAAACATCAAAGAACACCAAAATCGTGATATCGCGTGTTTCGAGCGTTTCTGAGAGCACAGCTCCGTGTAAATGTGTCAAAAACCTGCATTCTACTAAAATACACAAGATCCACGTGTTAAAAGTCGTCTGGCACAGATGTGGCGAACGAAACATCGAAGAACACCAAAATCGTGATATTGCATGTTTCGAGCGTTTCTGAGAGCACAGCTCGGTGAAAATGTGTCAAAAACCGTCATTCTACTAAAATACACAAGATCCACGTGTTAAAAGTCGTCTGGCACAGCTGCGGCAAACGAAACATCGAAGAACACCAAAATCGTGATATCGCGCGTTTCGAGCGTTTCTGAGAGCACAGCTCGGTGTAAATGTTTAAAAAACCTTCATTCTACTCAAATACACAAGATCCATGTGTTAAAAGTTGTCTAACACAGCTGTGGCGACCAAAACATTGAAGAACACCAAAATCGTGATATCGCATGTTTCGAGCGCATCTGAGATCACAATTCGATGTAAATGTGTCAAAAACCTTCATTCTACTCAAATACACAAGATCCATGCGTTAAAAGTCGTCTGGCACAGCTGTGGCGAACGAAACATCGCAGAACACCAAAATCGTGATATCGCGTGTTTCGAGCGTTTCTGAGAGCACAGCTCGGTGTAAATGTTTAAAAAACCTTCATTCTACTCAAATACACAAGATCCATGCGTTAAAAGTCGTCTGGCACAGCTGTGGCGCACGAAACATTGAAGAACACCAAAATCGTGATATCGCGTTTTTCGAGCACATCTGAGATCACAGCTCGGTGTAAATGTGTCAAAAACCTTCATTCTACTCAAATGCACAATATCCATGCGCTAAAAGTCATCTGGCACAGCTGTGGCGAACGAAAAATCGACGAACACCAAAATCGTGATATCGCGTGTTTCGAGCGTTTCTGAGAGCACAGCTCGGTGTAAATGTGAAAAAAACCTTCATTCTACTCAAATACACAAGATCCACGTGTTAAAAGTCGTCTGGCACAGCTGTGGCGAACGAAACATCGAAGAACACCAAAATCGTGATATTGCATGTTTCGAGCGTTTCTGAGAGCACAGCTCGGTAAAAATGTGTCAAAAACCGTCATTCTACTAAAATACACAAGATCCACGTGTTAAAAGTCGTCTGGCACAGCTGCGGCAAACGAAACATCGAAGAACACCAAAATCGTGATATCGCGCGTTTCGAGCGTTTCTGAGAGCACAGCTCGGTGTAAATGTTTAAAAAACCTTCATTCTACTCAAATACACAAGATCCATGTGTTAAAAGTTGTCTAACACAGCTGTGGCGAACGAAACATTGAAGAACACCAAAATCGTGATATCGCATGTTTCGAGCGCATCTGAGATCACAGCTCGATGTAAATGTGTCAAAAACCTTCATTCTACTGAAATGCACAATATCCATGCGCTAAAAGTCATCTGACACAGCTGTGGCGAACGAAAAATCGAAGAACACCAAAATCGTGATATCGCGTGTTTCGAGCTTTTCTGAGAGCACAGCTCCGTGTAAATGTGTCAAAAACCTGCATTCTACTCAAATGCACAATATCCATGCGTTAAAAGTCGTCTGGCACAGCTGTGGCGCACGAAACATTGAAGAACACCAAAATCGTGATATCGCGTTTTTCGAGCACATCTGAGATCACAGCTCGGTGTAAATGTGTCAAAAACCTTCATTCTACTCAAATGCACAATATCCATGCGCTAAAAGTCATCTGGCACAGCTGTGGCGAACGAAAAATCGAAGAACACCAAAATCGTGATATCGCGTGTTTCGAGCGTTTCTGAGAGCACAGCTCGGTGTAAATGTGAAAAAAACCTTCATTCTACTCAAATACACAAGATCCACGTGTTAAAAGTCGTCTGGCACAGCTGTGGCGAACGAAACATCGAAGAACACCAAAATCGTGATATTGCATGTTTCGAGCGTTTCTGAGAGCACAGCTTGGTGTAAATGTGTCAAAAACCTTCCTTCTACTAAAATACACAAGATCCATGTGTTAGAAGTCGTCTGGCACAGCTGTGGCGAACGAAACATCGAAGAACACCAAAATCGTGATATCGCGTGTTTCGAGCGTTTCTGAGAGCACAGCTCGGTGTAAATGTTTAAAAAACCTTCATTCTACTCAAATACACAAGATCCATGTGCTAAAAGTTGTCTGACACAGCTGTGGCGAACGAAACATTGAAGAACACCAAAATCGTGATATCGCATCTTTCGAGCGCATCTGAGATCACAGCTCGATGTAAATGTGTCAAAAACCTTCATTCTACTGAAATGCACAATATCCATTCGCTAAAAGTCATCTGGCACAGCTGTGGCGAACGAAAAATCGAAGAACACCAAAATCGTGATATCGCGTGTTTCGAGCTTTTCTGAGAGCACAGCTCGGTGTAAATGTGTCAAAAACCTTCATTCTACTCAAATACACAAGATCCATGCGTTAAAAGTCGTCTGGCACAGCTGTGGCGAACGAAACATCGAAGAACACCAAAATCGTGATATCGCGTGTTTCGAGCGTTTCTGAGAGCACAGCTCGGTGAAAATGTGTCAAAAACATTCGTTCTACTCAAATACACAAGATCCATGTGTTAAAAGTTGTCTGGCACAGCTGTGGTGAACGAAACATTGAAGAACACCAAAATCGTGATATCGCGTGTTTCGAGCTTTTCTGAGAGCACAGCTCCGTGTAAATGTGTCAAAAACCTGCATTATACTCAAATGCACAATATCCATGCGTTAAAAGTCGTCTGGCACAGCTGTGGCGAACGAAACATCGAAGAAAACCAAAATTGTGATATCGATTGTTTCAAGCGTTTCTCAGAGCACAGCTCGGTGTAAATGTGTCAAAAACCTTCATTCTACTCAAATGCACAATATCCATGCGTTAAAAGTCGTCTGGCACAGCTGCGGCGAACGAAACATCGAAGAACACCAAAATCGTGATATCGCGTGTTTCGAGCGTTTCTGAGAGCACAGCTCCGTGTAAATGTGTCAAAAACCTGCATTCTACTAAAATACACAAGATCCACGTGTTAATAGTTGTCTGACACAGCTGTGGCGAACGAAACATTGAAGAACACCAAAATCGTGATATCGCATGTTTCGAGCGCATCTGAGATCACAGCTCGATGTAAATGTGTCAAAAACCTTCATTCTACTGAAATGCACAATATCCATTCGCTAAAAGTCATCTGGCACAGCTGTGGCGAACGAAAAATCGAAGAACACCAAAATCGTGATATCGCGTGTTTCGAGCGTTTCTGAGAGCACAGCTCGGTGAAAATGTGTCAAAAACATTCGTTCTACTCAAATACACAAGATCCATGTGTTAAAAGTTGTCTGGCACAGCTGTGGTGAACGAAACATTGAAGAACACCAAAATCGTGATATCGCGTGTTTCGAGCGTTTCTGAGAGCACAGCTCGGTGTAAATGTTTTAAAAACCTTCATTCTACTCAAATACACAAGATCCATGTGTTAAAAGTTGTCTGACACAGCTGTGGCGAACGAAACATTGAAGAACACCAAAATCGTGATATCGCATGTTTCGAGCGCATCTGAGATCACAGCTCGATGTAAATGTGTCAAAAACCTTCATTCTACTGAAATGCACAATATCCATGCGCTAAAAGTCATCTGGCACAGCTGTGGCGAACGAAAAATCGAAGAACACCAAAATCGTGATATCGCGTGTTTCGAGCTTTTCTGAGAGCACAGCTCCGTGTAAATGTGTCAAAAACCTGCATTCTACTCAAATGCACAATATCCATGCGTTAAAAGTCGTCTGGCACAGCTGTGGCGAACGAAACATCGAAGAAAACCAAAATTGTGATATCGATTGTTTCAAGCGTTTATCAGAGCACAGCTCGGTGTAAATGTGTCAAAAACCTTCATTCTACTCACAATACCCATGCGCTAAAAGTCATCTGGCACAGCTGTGGCGAACGAAAAATCGAGGAACACCAAAATCGTGATATCGCGTGTTTCGAGCGTTTCTGTGAGCACAGCTCGGTGTAAATGTGTCAAAAACCTTCATTCTACTCAAATGCACAATATGCATGCATTAAAAGTCGTCTGACACAGCTGTGGCGAACGAAAAATCGACGAACACAAA
The DNA here is from genome assembly GCA_963932165.1 of Pimpla rufipes. NCBI lineage: Eukaryota > Metazoa > Arthropoda > Insecta > Hymenoptera > Ichneumonidae > Pimpla > Pimpla rufipes. The sequence goes on from OZ010638.1 coordinate 8,705,571, forward strand.
TCGTGATATCGCGTGTTTCGAGCGTTTCTGAGAGCACAGCTCGGTGTAAATGTGTCAAAAACCTTCATTCTACTCAAATACACAAGATCCATGCGTTAAAAGTCGTCTGGCACAGCTGTGGCGAACGAAACATCGAAGAACACCAAAATCGTGATATCGCGTGTTTCGAGCTTTTCTGAGAGCACAGCTCGGTGTAAATGTGTCAAAAACCTTCATTCTACTCAAATACACAAGATCCATGCGTTAAAAGTCGTCTGGCACAGCTGTGGCGAACGAAACATCGAAGAACACCAAAATCGTGATATTGCATGTTTCGAGCTTTTCTGAGAGCACCTCAGACAAGCCGAAATCCTTCATCACCAATTAAAAGTCGTCTGGCACAGCTGTGACGAACGAAACATCGAAGAAAACCAAAATTGTGAGATCGATTGTTTCAAGCGTTTCTCAGAGCACAGCTCGGTGTAAATGTGTCAAAAACCTTCATTCTACTCAAATGCACAATACCCATTCGCTAAAAGTCATCTGGCACAGCTGTGGCGAACGAAAAATCGAAGAACACCAAAATCATGATATCGTGTGTTTCGAGCGTTTCTGAGAGCACAGCTCCGTGTAAATGTGTCAAAAACCTGCATTCTACTAAAATACACAAGATCCACGTGTTAAAAGTCGTCTGGCACAGCTGTGGCGAACGAAACGTCGAAGAACACCAAAATCGTGATATCGCATGTTTCGAGCGTTTCTGAGAGCACAGCTCGGTGAAAATATGTCAAAAACCGTCATTCTACTAAAATACACAAGATCCACGTGTTAAAAGTCGTCTGGCACAGCTGTGGCAAACGAAACATCGAAGAACACCAAAATCGTGATATCGCGTGTTTCGAGCGTTTCTGAGAGCACAGCTCGGTGAAAATGTGTCAAAAACATTCATTCTACTCAAATACACAAGATCCATGTGTTAAAAGTCGTCTGGCACAGCTGTGGCGAACGAAACATCGAAGAAAACCAAAATTGTGATATCGATTGTTTCAAGCGTTTCTCAGAGCACAGCTCGGTGTAAATGTGTCAAAAACCTTCATTCTACTCAAATGCACAATATCCATGCGTTAAAAGTCGTCTGGCACAGCTGCGGCGAACGAAACATCGAAGAACACCAAAATCGTGATATCGCGTGTTTCGAGCGTTTCTGAGAGCACAGCTCGGTGTAAATGTTTAAAAAACCTTCATTCTACTCAAATACACAAGATCCATGTGTTAAAAGTTGTCTGACACAGCTGTGGCGAACGAAACATTGAAGAACACCAAAATCGTGATATCGCATGTTTCGAGCGCATCTGAGATCACAGCTCGATGTAAATGTGTCAAAAACCTGCATTCTACTGAAATGCACAATATCCATTATCTAAAAGTCATCTGGCACAGCTGTGGCGAACGAAAAATCGAAGAACACCAAAATCGTGATATCGCGTGTTGCGAGCTTTTCTGAGAGCACAGCTCGGTGTAAATGTGTCAAAATCCTTCATTCTACTCAAATACACAAGATCCATGCGTTAAAAGTCGTCTGGCACAGCTGTGGCGAACGAAACATCGCAGAACACCAAAATCGTGATATCGCGTGTTTCGAGCGTTTCTGAGAGCACAGCTCGGTGTAAATGTTTAAAAAACCTTCATTCTACTCAAATACACAATATCCATGCGTTAAAAGTCGTCTGGCACAGCTGTGGCGAACGAAACATCGAAGAAAACCAAAATTGTGATATCGATTGTTTCAAGCGTTTCTCAGAGCACAGCTCCGTGTAAATGAGTCAAAAACCTGCATTCTACTAAAATACACAAGATCCACGTATTAAAAGTCGTCTGGCACAGCTGTGGCGAACGAAACATCGAACAACACCAAAATCGTGATATTGCATGTTTCGAGCGTTTCTGAGAGCACAGCTCGGTGAAAATGTGTCAAAAACCGTCATTCTACTAAAATACACAATATCCATGTGTTAAAAGTTGTCTGGCACAGCTGTGGCGAACGAAACATCGAAGAACGCCAAAATCGTAATATCGCGTGTTTCGAGCGTTTCTGAGAGCACAGCTCGGTGTAAATGTGAAAAAAACCTTCATTCTACTCAAATACACAAGATCCATGTGTTAAAAGTCGTCTGGCACAGCTGTGGCGAACGAAAAATCGAAGAACACCAAAATCGTGATATCGCGTGTTTCGAGCGTTTCTGAGAGCACAGCTCGGTATAAATGTGTAAAAAACCTTCATTCTACTCAAATACACAAGATCCATGTGTTAAAAGTTGTCTGGCACAGCTGTGGCGAACGAAACATCGAAGAACGCCAAAATCGTGATATCGCGTGTTTCGAGCGTTTCTGAGAGCACAGCTCGGTGTAAATGTTTTAAAAACCTTCATTCTACTCAAATACACAAGATCCATGTGTTAAATGTTGTCTGACACAGCTGTGGCGAACGAAACATTGAAGCACACCAAAATCGTGATATCGCATGTTTCGAGCGCATCTGAGATCACAGCTCGATGTAAATGTGTCAAAAACCTTCATTCTACTGAAATGCACAATATCCATGCGCTAAAAGTCATCTGGCACAGCTGTGGCGAACGAAAAATCGAAGAACACCAAAATCGTGATATCGCGTGTTTCGAGCTTTTCTGAAAGCACAGCTCCGCGTAAATGTGTCAAAAACCTGCATTCTACTCAAATGCACAATATCCATGCGTTAGAAGTCGTCTGGCACAGCTGTGGCGAACGAAACATCGAAGAAAACCAAAATTGTGATATCGATTGTTTCAAGCGTTTCTCAGAGCACAGCTCGGTGTAAATGTGTCAAAAACCTTCATTCTACTCACGATACCCATGCGCTAAAAGTCATCTGGCACAGCTGTGGCGAACGAAAAATCGAAGAACGCCAAAATCGTGATATCGCGTGTTTCGAGCGTTTCTGCGAGCACAGCTCGGTGTAAATGTGTCAAAAACCTTCATTCTACTCAAATGCACAATATGCATGCATTAAAAGTCGTCTGACACAGCTGTGGCGAACGAAACATCGAAGAACTCCAAAATCGTGATATCGCGTGTTTCGAGCGTTTCTGTGAGCGCAGCTTGGTGTAAATGTGTCAAAAACCTTCCTTCTACTAAAATACACAAGATCCATGTGTTAGAAGTCGTCTCTCACAGCTGTGGCGAACGAAACATCGAAGAACACCAAAATCGTGATATCGCGTGTTTCGAGCGTTTCTGAGAGCACAGCTCAGTGTAAATGTTTAAAAAACCTTCATTCTACTCAAATACACAAGATCCATGTGTTAAAAGTTGTCTGACACAGCTGTGGCGAACGAAACATTGAAGAACACCAAAATCGTGATATCGCATGTTTCGAGCGCATCTGAGATCACAGCTCGATGTAAATGTGTCAAAAACCTTCATTCTACTGAAATGCACAATATCCATGCGCTAAAAGTCATCTGGCACAGCTGTGGCGAACGAAAAATCGAAGAACACCAAAATCGTGATATCGCGTGTTTCGAGCTTTTCTGAGAGCACAGCTCCGTGTAAATGTGTCAAAAACCTGCATTCTACTCAAATGCACAATATCCATGCGTTAAAAGTCGTCTGGCACAGCTGTGGCGAACGAAACATCGAAGAAAACCAAAATTGTGATATCGATTGTTTCAAGCGTTTATCAGAGCACAGCTCGGTGTAAATGTGTCAAAAACCTTCATTCTACTCACAATACCCATGCGCTAAAAGTCATCTGGCACAGCTGTGGCGAACGAAAAATCGAGGAACACCAAAATCGTGATATCGCGTGTTTCGAGCGTTTCTGTGAGCACAGCTCGGTGTAAATGTGTCAAAAACCTTCATTCTACTCAAATGCACAATATGCATGCATTAAAAGTCGTCTGACACAGCTGTGGCGAACGAAAAATCGACGAACACAAATCGTGATATCGCGTGTTTCGAGCGTTTCTGAGAGCACAGCTCGGTGTAAATGTGTCAAAAACCTTCATTCTACTCAAATACACAAGATCCATGCGTTAAAAGTCGTCTGGCACAGCTGTGGCGAACGAAACATCGAAGAACACCAAAATCGTGATATCGCGTGTTTCGAGCTTTTCTGAGAGCACAGCTCGGTGTAAATGTGTCAAAAACCTTCATTCTACTCAAATACACAAGATCCATGCGTTAAAAGTCGTCTGGCACAGCTGTGGCGAACGAAACATCGAAGAACACCAAAATCGTGATATTGCATGTTTCGAGCTTTTCTGAGAGCACCTCAGACAAGCCGAAATCCTTCATCACCAATTAAAAGTCGTCTGGCACAGCTGTGACGAACGAAACATCGAAGAAAACCAAAATTGTGAGATCGATTGTTTCAAGCGTTTCTCAGAGCACAGCTCGGTGTAAATGTGTCAAAAACCTTCATTCTACTCAAATGCACAATACCCATTCGCTAAAAGTCATCTGGCACAGCTGTGGCGAACGAAAAATCGAAGAACACCAAAATCATGATATCGTGTGTTTCGAGCGTTTCTGAGAGCACAGCTCCGTGTAAATGTGTCAAAAACCTGCATTCTACTAAAATACACAAGATCCACGTGTTAAAAGTCGTCTGGCACAGCTGTGGCGAACGAAACGTCGAAGAACACCAAAATCGTGATATCGCATGTTTCGAGCGTTTCTGAGAGCACAGCTCGGTGAAAATATGTCAAAAACCGTCATTCTACTAAAATACACAAGATCCACGTGTTAAAAGTCGTCTGGCACAGCTGTGGCAAACGAAACATCGAAGAACACCAAAATCGTGATATCGCGTGTTTCGAGCGTTTCTGAGAGCACAGCTCGGTGAAAATGTGTCAAAAACATTCATTCTACTCAAATACACAAGATCCATGTGTTAAAAGTCGTCTGGCACAGCTGTGGCGAACGAAACATCGAAGAAAACCAAAATTGTGATATCGATTGTTTCAAGCGTTTCTCAGAGCACAGCTCGGTGTAAATGTGTCAAAAACCTTCATTCTACTCAAATGCACAATATCCATGCGTTAAAAGTCGTCTGGCACAGCTGCGGCGAACGAAACATCGAAGAACACCAAAATCGTGATATCGCGTGTTTCGAGCGTTTCTGAGAGCACAGTTCGGTGTAAATGTTTAAAAAACCTTCATTCTACTCAAATACACAAGATCCATGTGTTAAAAGTTGTCTGACACAGCTGTGGCGAACGAAACATTGAAGAACACCAAAATCGTGATATCGCATGTTTCGAGCGCATCTGAGATCACAGCTCGATGTAAATGTGTCAAAAACCTGCATTCTACTGAAATGCACAATATCCATTATCTAAAAGTCATCTGGCACAGCTGTGGCGAACGAAAAATCGAAGAACACCAAAATCGTGATATCGCGTGTTGCGAGCTTTTCTGAGAGCACAGCTCGGTGTAAATGTGTCAAAAACCTTCATTCTACTCAAATACACAAGATCCATGCGTTAAAAGTCGTCTGGCACAGCTGTGGCGAACGAAACATCGCAGAACACCAAAATCGTGATATCGCGTGTTTCGAGCGTTTCTGAGAGCACAGCTCGGTGTAAATGTTTAAAAAACCTTCATTCTACTCAAATACACAATATCCATGCGTTAAAAGTCGTCTGGCACAGCTGTGGCGAACGAAACATCGAAGAAAACCAAAATTGTGATATCGATTGTTTCAAGCGTTTCTCAGAGCACAGCTCCGTGTAAATGAGTCAAAAACCTGCATTCTACTAAAATACACAAGATCCACGTATTAAAAGTCGTCTGGCACAGCTGTGGCGAACGAAACATCGAACAACACCAAAATCGTGATATTGCATGTTTCGAGCGTTTCTGAGAGCACAGCTCGGTGAAAATGTGTCAAAAACCGTCATTCTACTAAAATACACAATATCCATGTGTTAAAAGTTGTCTGGCACAGCTGTGGCGAACGAAACATCGAAGAACGCCAAAATCGTGATATCGCGTGTTTCGAGCGTTTCTGAGAGCACAGCTCGGTGTAAATGTGAAAAAAACCTTCATTCTACTCAAATACACAAGATCCATGTGTTAAAAGTCGTCTGGCACAGCTGTGGCGAACGAAAAATCGAAGAACACCAAAATCGTGATATCGCGTGTTTCGAGCGTTTCTGAGAGCACAGCTCGGTATAAATGTGTAAAAAACCTTCATTCTACTCAAATACACAAGATCCATGTGTTAAAAGTTGTCTGGCACAGCTGTGGCGAACGAAACATCGAAGAACGCCAAAATCGTGATATCGCGTGTTTCGAGCGTTTCTGAGAGCACAGCTCGGTGTAAATGTTTTAAAAACCTTCATTCTACTCAAATACACAAGATCCATGTGTTAAATGTTGTCTGACACAGCTGTGGCGAACGAAACATTGAAGCACACCAAAATCGTGATATCGCATGTTTCGAGCGCATCTGAGATCACAGCTCGATGTAAATGTGTCAAAAACCTTCATTCTACTGAAATGCACAATATCCATGCGCTAAAAGTCATCTGGCACAGCTGTGGCGAACGAAAAATCGAAGAACACCAAAATCGTGATATCGCGTGTTTCGAGCTTTTCTGAAAGCACAGCTCCGCGTAAATGTGTCAAAAACCTGCATTCTACTCAAATGCACAATATCCATGCGTTAGAAGTCGTCTGGCACAGCTGTGGCGAACGAAACATCGAAGAAAACCAAAATTGTGATATCGATTGTTTCAAGCGTTTCTCAGAGCACAGCTCGGTGTAAATGTGTCAAAAACCTTCATTCTACTCACGATACCCATGCGCTAAAAGTCATCTGGCACAGCTGTGGCGAACGAAAAATCGAAGAACGCCAAAATCGTGATATCGCGTGTTTCGAGCGTTTCTGCGAGCACAGCTCGGTGTAAATGTGTCAAAAACCTTCATTCTACTCAAATGCACAATATGCATGCATTAAAAGTCGTCTGACACAGCTGTGGCGAACGAAACATCGAAGAACTCCAAAATCGTGATATCGCGTGTTTCGAGCGTTTCTGTGAGCGCAGCTTGGTGTAAATGTGTCAAAAACCTTCCTTCTACTAAAATACACAAGATCCATGTGTTAGAAGTCGTCTCTCACAGCTGTGGCGAACGAAACATCGAAGAACACCAAAATCGTGATATCGCGTGTTTCGAGCGTTTCTGAGAGCACAGCTCAGTGTAAATGTTTAAAAAACCTTCATTCTACTCAAATACACAAGATCCATGTGTTAAAAGTTGTCTGACACAGCTGTGGCGAACGAAACATTGAAGAACACCAAAATCGTGATATCGCATCTTTCGAGCGCATCTGAGATCACAGCTCGATGTAAATGTGTCAAAAACCTTCATTCTACTGAAATGCACAATATCCATTCGCTAAAAGTCATCTGGCACAGCTGTGGCGAACGAAAAATCGAAGAACACCAAAATCGTGATATCGCGTGTTTCGAGCTTTTCTGAGAGCACAGCTCGGTGTAAATGTGTCAAAAACCTTCATTCTACTCAAATACACAAGATCCATGCGTTAAAAGTCGTCTGGCACAGCTGTGGCGAACGAAACATCGAAGAACACCAAAATCGTGATATCGCGTGTTTCGAGCTTTTCTGAGAGCACAGCTCCGTGTAAATGTGTCAAAAACCTGCATTCTACTCAAATGCACAATATCCATGCGTTAAAAGTCGTCTGGCACAGCTGTGGCGCACGAAACATTGAAGAACACCAAAATCGTGATATCGCGTTTTTCGAGCACATCTGAGATCACAGCTCGGTGTAAATGTGTCAAAAACCTTCATTCTACTCAAATGCACAATATCCATGCGCTAAAAGTCATCTGGCACAGCTGTGGCGAACGAAAAATCGAAGAACACCAAAATCGTGATATCGCGTGTTTCGAGCTTTTCTGAGAGCACAGCTCCGTGTAAATGTGTCAAAAACCTGCATTCTACTCAAATGCACAATATCCATGCGTTAAAAGTCGTCTGGCACAGCTGTGGCGAACGAAACATCGAAGAAAACCAAAATTGTGATATCGATTGTTTCAAGCGTTTATCAGAGCACAGCTCGGTGTAAATGTGTCAAAAACCTTCATTCTACTCACAATACCCATGCGCTAAAAGTCATCTGGCACAGCTGTGGCGAACGAAAAATCGAAGAACACCAAAATCGTGATATCGCGTGTTTCGAGCGTTTCTGTGAGCACAGCTCGGTGTAAATGTGTCAAAAACCTTCATTCTACTCAAATGCACAATATGCATGCATTAAAAGTCGTCTGACACAGCTGTGGCGAACGAAAAATCGACGAACACAAATCGTGATATCGCGTGTTTCGAGCGTTTCTGATAGCACAGCTCGGTGTAAATGTGTCAAAAACCTTCATTCTACTCAAATACACAAGATCCATGCGTTAAAAGTCGTCTGGCACAGCTGTGGCGAACGAAACATCGAAGAACTCCAAAATCGTGATATCGCGTGTTTCGAGCTTTTCTGAGAGCACAGCTCCGTGTAAATGTGTCAAAAACCTGCATTCTACTCAAATGCACAATATCCATGCGTTAAAAGTCGTCTGGCACAGCTGTGGCGAACGAAACATCGAAGAAAACCAAAATTGTGATATCGATTGTTTCAAGCGTTTCTCAGAGCACAGCTCGGTGTAAATGGGTCAAAAACCTTCATTCTACTCAAATGCACAATATCCATGCGTTAAAAGTCGTCTGGCACAGCTGCGGCGAACGAAACATCGAAGAACACCAAAATCGTGATATCGCGTGTTTCGAGCGTTTCTGAGAGCACAGCTCCGTGTAAATGTGTCAAAAACCTGCATTCTACTAAAATACACAAGATCCACGTGTTAAAAGTCGTCTGGCACAGATGTGGCGAACGAAACATCGAAGAACACCAAAATCGTGATATTGCATGTTTCGAGCGTTTCTGAGAGCACAGCTCGGTGAAAATGTGTCAAAAACCGTCATTCTACTAAAATACACAAGATCCACGTGTTAAAAGTCGTCTGGCACAGCTGCGGCAAACGAAACATCGAAGAACACCAAAATCGTGATATCGCGCGTTTCGAGCGTTTCTGAGAGCACAGCTCGGTGTAAATGTTTAAAAAACCTTCATTCTACTCAAATACACAAGATCCATGTGTTAAAAGTTGTCTAACACAGCTGTGGCGACCAAAACATTGAAGAACACCAAAATCGTGATATCGCATGTTTCGAGCGCATCTGAGATCACAATTCGATGTAAATGTGTCAAAAACCTTCATTCTACTCAAATACACAAGATCCATGCGTTAAAAGTCGTCTGGCACAGCTGTGGCGAACGAAACATCGCAGAACACCAAAATCGTGATATCGCGTGTTTCGAGCGTTTCTGAGAGCACAGCTCGGTGTAAATGTTTAAAAAACCTTCATTCTACTCAAATACACAAGATCCATGCGTTAAAAGTCGTCTGGCACAGCTGTGGCGCACGAAACATTGAAGAACACCAAAATCGTGATATCGCGTTTTTCGAGCACATCTGAGATCACAGCTCGGTGTAAATGTGTCAAAAACCTTCATTCTACTCAAATACACAAGATCCATGCGTTAAAAGTCGTCTGGCACAGCTGTGGCGAACGAAACATCGAAGAACTCCAAAATCGTGATATCGCGTGTTTCGAGCTTTTCTGAGAGCACAGCTCCGTGTAAATGTGTCAAAAACCTGCATTCTACTCAAATGCACAATATCCATGCGTTAAAAGTCGTCTGGCACAGCTGTGGCGAATGAAACATCGAAGAAAACCAAAATTGTGATATCGATTGTTTCAAGCGTTTCTCAGAGCACAGCTCGGTGTAAATGTGTCAAAAACCTTCATTCTACTCAAATGCACAATATCCATGCGTTACAAGTCGTCTGGCACAGCTGCGGCGAACGAAACATCGAAGAACACCAAAATCGTGATATCGCGTGTTTCGAGCGTTTCTGAGAGCACAGCTCCGTGTAAATGTGTCAAAAACCTGCATTCTACTAAAATACACAAGATCCACGTTTTAAAAGTCGTCTGGCACAGATGTGGCGAACGAAACATCGAAGAACACCAAAATCGTGATATTGCATGTTTCGAGCGTTTCTGAGAGCACAGCTCGGTGAAAATGTGTCAAAAACCGTCATTCTACTAAAATACACAAGATCCACGTGTTAAAAGTCGTCTGGCACAGCTGCGGCAAACGAAACATCGAAGAACACCAAAATCGTGATATCGCGCGTTTCGAGCGTTTCTGAGAGCACAGCTCGGTGTAAATGTTTAAAAAACCTTCATTCTCCTCAAATACACAAGATCCATGTGTTAAAAGTTGTCTAACACAGCTGTGGCGAACGAAACATTGAAGAACACCAAAATCGTGATATCGCATGTTTCGAGCGCATCTGAGATCACAGCTCGATGTAAATGTGTCAAAAACCTTCATTCTACTGAAATGCACAATATCCATGCGCTAAAAGTCATCTGGCACAGCTGTGGCGAACGAAAAATCGAAGAACACCAAAATCGTGATATCGCGTGTTGCGAGCTTTTCTGAGAGCACAGCTCGGTGTAAATGTGTCAAAAACCTTCATTCTACTCAAATACACAAGATCCATGCGTTTAAAAGTCGTCTGGCACAGCTGTGGCGAACGGAACATCGCAGAACACCAAAATCGTGATATCGCGTGTTTCGAGCGTTTCTGAGAGCACAGCTCGGTGAAAATGTGTCAAAAACCTTCATTCTACTGAAATGCACAATATCCATGCGCTAAAAGTCATCTGGCACAGCTGTGGCGAACGAAAAATCGAAGAACACCAAAATCGTGATATCGCGTGTTTCGAGCTTTTCTGAGAGCACCTCAGAAAAGCCGAAATCCTTCATCACCAATTAAAAGTCGTCTGGCACAGCTGTGACGAACGAAACATCGAAGAAAACCAAAATTGTGAGATCGATTGTTTCAAGCGTTTCTCAGAGCACAGCTCGGTGTAAATGTGTCAAAAACCTTCATTCTACTCAAATGCACAATACCCATTCGCTAAAAGTCATCTGGCACAGCTGTGGCGAACGAAAAATCGAAGAACACCAAAATCATGATATCGCGTGTTTCGAGCGTTTCTGAGAGCACAGCTCCGTGTAAATGTGTCAAAAACCTGCATTCTACTAAAATACACAAGATCCACGTGTTAAAAGTCGTCTGGCACAGCTGTGGCGAACGAAACGTCGAAGAACACCAAAATCGTGATATCGCATGTTTCGAGCGTTTCTGAGAGCACAGCTCGGTGAAAATATGTCAAAAACCGTCATTCTACTAAAATACACAAGATCCACGTGTTAAAAGTCGTCTGGCACAGCTGTGGCAAACGAAACATCGAAGAACACCAAAATCGTGATATCGCGTGTTTCGAGCGTTTCTGAGAGCACAGCTCGGTGAAAATGTGTCAAAAACATTCATTCTACTCAAATACACAAGATCCATGTGTTAAAAGTCGTCTGGCACAGCTGTGGCGAACGAAACATCGAAGAAAACCAAAATTGTGATATCGATTGTTTCAAGCGTTTCTCAGAGCAGAGCTCGGTGTAAATGTGTCAAAAACCTTCATTCTACTCAAATGCACAATATCCATGCGTTAAAAGTCGTCTGGCACAGCTGCGGCGAACGAAACATCGAAGAACACCAAAATCGTGATATCGCGTGTTTCGAGCGTTTCTGAGAGCACAGCTCGGTGTAAATGTTTAAAAAACCTTCATTCTACTCAAATACACAAGATCCATGTGTTAAAAGTTGTCTGACACAGCTGTGGCGAACGAAACATTGAAGAACACCAAAATCGTGATATCGCATGTTTCGAGCGCATCTGAGATCACAGCTCGATGTAAATGTGTCAAAAACCTGCATTCTACTGAAATGCACAATATCCATTATCTAAAAGTCATCTGGCACAGCTGTGGCGAACGAAAAATCGAAGAACACCAAAATCGTGATATCGCGTGTTGCGAGCTTTTCTGAGAGCACAGCTCGGTGTAAATGTGTCAAAAACCTTCATTCTACTCAAATACACAAGATCCATGCGTTAAAAGTCGTCTGGCACAGCTGTGGCGAACGAAACATCGCAGAACACCAAAATCGTGATATCGCGTGTTTCGAGCGTTTCTGAGAGCACAGCTCGGTGTAAATGTTTAAAAAACCTTCATTCTACTCAAATACACAATATCCATGCGTTAAAAGTCGTCTGGCACAGCTGTGGCGAACGAAACATCGAAGAAAACCAAAATTGTGATATCGATTGTTTCAAGCGTTTCTCAGAGCACAGCTCCGTGTAAATGAGTCAAAAACCTGCATTCTACTAAAATACACAAGATCCACGTATTAAAAGTCGTCTGGCACAGCTGTGGCGAACGAAACATCGAACAACACCAAAATCGTGATATTGCATGTTTCGAGCGTTTCTGAGAGCACAGCTCGGTGAAAATGTGTCAAAAACCGTCATTCTACTAAAATACACAATATCCATGTGTTAAAAGTTGTCTGGCACAGCTGTGGCGAACGAAACATCGAAGAACGCCAAAATCGTGATATCGCGTGTTTCGAGCGTTTCTGAGAGCACAGCTCGGTGTAAATGTGAAAAAAACCTTCATTCTACTCAAATACACAAGATCCATGTGTTAAAAGTCGTCTGGCACAGCTGTGGCGAACGAAAAATCGAAGAACACCAAAATCGTGATATCGCGTGTTTCGAGCGTTTCTGAGAGCACAGCTCGGTATAAGTGTGTAAAAAACCTTCATTCTACTCAAATACACAAGATCCATGTGTTAAAAGGTGTCTGGCACAGCTGTGGCGAACGAAACATCGAAGAACGCCAAAATCGTGATATCGCGTGTTTCGAGCGTTTCTGAGAGCACAGCTCGGTGTAAATGTTTTAAAAACCTTCATTCTACTCAAATACACAAGATCCATGTGTTAAAAGTTGTCTGACACAGCTGTGGCGAACGAAACATTGAAGCACACCAAAATCGTGATATCGCATGTTTCGAGCGCATCTGAGATCACAGCTCGATGTAAATGTGTCAAAAACCTTCATTCTACTGAAATGCACAATATCCATGCGCTAAAAGTCATCTGGCACAGCTGTGGCGAACGAAAAATCGAAGAACACCAAAATCGTGATATCGCGTGTTTCGAGCTTTTCTGAAAGCACAGCTCCGCGTAAATGTGTCAAAAACCTGCATTCTACTCAAATGCACAATATCCATGCGTTAGAATTCGTCTGGCACAGCTGTGGCGAACGAAACATCGAAGAAAACCAAAATTGTGATATCGATTGTTTCAAGCGTTTCTCAGAGCACAGCTCGGTGTAAATGTGTCAAAACCCTTCATTCTACTCACAATACCCATGCGCTAAAAGTCATCTGGCACAGCTGTGGCGAACGAAAAATCGAAGAACGCCAAAATCGTGATATCGCGTGTTTCGAGCGTTTCTGCGAGCACAGCTCGGTGTAAATGTGTCAAAAACCTTCATTCTACTCAAATGCACAATATGCATGCATTAAAAGTCGTCTGACACAGCTGTGGCGAACGAAACATCGAAGAACTCCAAAATCGTGATATCGCGTGTTTCGAGCGTTTCTGTGAGCACAGCTTGGTGTAAATGTGTCAAAAACCTTCCTTCTACTAAAATACACAAGATCCATTTGTTAGAAGTCGTCTCTCACAGCTGTGGCGAACGAAACATCGAAGAACACCAAAATCGTGATATCGCGTGTTTCGAGCGTTTCTGAGAGCCCAGCTCAGTGTAAATGTTTAAAAAACCTTCATTCTACTCAAATACACAAGATCCATGTGTTAAAAGTTGTCTGACACAGCTGTGGCGAACGAAACATTGAAGAACACCAAAATCGTGATATCGCATCTTTCGAGCGCATCTGAGATCACAGCTCGATGTAAATGTGTCAAAAACCTTCATTCTACTGAAATGCACAATATCCATTCGCTAAAAGTCATCTGGCACAGCTGTGGCGAACGAAAAATCGAAGAACACCAAAATCGTGATATCGCGTGTTTCGAGCTTTTCTGAGAGCACAGCTCGGTGTAAATGTGTCAAAAACCTTCATTCTACTCAAATACACAAGATCCATGCGTTAAAAGTCGTCTGGCACAGCTGTGGCGAACGAAACATCGAAGAACACCAAAATCGTGATATCGCGTGTTTCGAGCTTTTCTGAGAGCACAGCTCCGTGTAAATGTGTCAAAAACCTGCATTCTACTCAAATGCACAATATCCATGCGTTAAAAGTCGTCTGGCACAGCTGTGGCGCACGAAACATTGAAGAACACCAAAATCGTGATATCGCGTTTTTCGAGCACATCTGAGATCACAGCTCGGTGTAAATGTGTCAAAAACCTTCATTCTACTCAAATGCACAATATCCATGCGCTAAAAGTCATCTGGCACAGCTGTGGCGAACGAAAAATCGAAGAACACCAAAATCGTGATATCGCGTGTTTCGAGCGTTTCTGAGAGCACAGCTCGGTGTAAATGTGAAAAAAACCTTCATTCTACTCAAATACACAAGATCCACGTGTTAAAAGTCGTCTGGCACAGCTGTGGCGAACGAAACATCGAAGAACACCAAAATCGTGATATTGCATGTTTCGAGCGTTTCTGAGAGCACAGCTTGGTGTAAATGTGTCAAAAACCTTCCTTCTACTAAAATACACAAGATCCATGTGTTAGAAGTCGTCTGGCACAGCTGTGGCGAACGAAACATCGAAGAACACCAAAATCGTGTTATCGCGTGTTTCGAGCGTTTCTGAGAGCACAGCTCGGTGTAAATGTTTAAAAAACCTTCATTCTACTCAAATACACAAGATCCATGTGCTAAAAGTTGTCTGACACAGCTGTGGTGAACGAAACATTGAAGAACACCAAAATCGTGATATCGCATCTTTCGAGCGCATCTGAGATCACAGCTCGATGTAAATGTGTCAAAAACCTTCATTCTACTGAAATGCACAATATCCATTCGCTAAAAGTCATCTGGCACAGCTGTGGCGAACGAAAAATCGAAGAACACCAAAATCGTGATATCGCGTGTTTCGAGCTTTTCTGAGAGCACAGCTCGGTGTAAATGTGTCAAAAACCTTCATTCTACTCAAATACACAAGATCCATGCGTTAAAAGTCGTCTGGCACAGCTGTGGCGAACGAAACATCGAAGAACTCCAAAATCGTGATATCGCGTGTTTCGAGCTTTTCTGAGAGCACAGCTCCGTGTAAATGTGTCAAAAACCTGCATTCTACTCAAATGCACAATATCCATGCGTTAAAAGTCGTCTGGCACAGCTGTGGCGAACGAAACATCGAAGAAAACCAAAATTGTGATATCGATTGTTTCAAGCGTTTCTCAGAGCACAGCTCGGTGTAAATGTTTAAAAAACCTTCATTCTCCTCAAATACACAAGATCCATGTGTTAAAAGTTGTCTAACACAGCTGTGGCGAACGAAACATTGAAGAACACCAAAATCGTGATATCGCATGTTTCGAGCGCATCTGAGATCACAGCTCGATGTAAATGTGTCAAAAACCTTCATTCTACTGAAATGCACAATATCCATGCGCTAAAAGTCATCTGGCACAGCTGTGGCGAACGAAAAATCGAAGAACACCAAAATCGTGATATCGCGTGTTGCGAGCTTTTCTGAGAGCACAGCTCGGTGTAAATGTGTCAAAAACCTTCATTCTACTCAAATACACAAGATCCATGCGTTTAAAAGTCGTCTGGCACAGCTGTGGCGAACGGAACATCGCAGAACACCAAAATCGTGATATCGCGTGTTTCGAGCGTTTCTGAGAGCACAGCTCGGTGAAAATGTGTCAAAAACCTTCATTCTACTGAAATGCACAATATCCATGCGCTAAAAGTCATCTGGGACAGCTGTGGCGAACGAAAAATCGAAGAAACCAAAATCGTGATATCGCGTGTTTCGAGCTTTTCTGAGAGCACCTCAGAAAAGCCGAAATCCTTCATCACCAATTAAAAGTCGTCTGGCACAGCTGTGACGAACGAAACATCGAAGAAAACCAAAATTGTGAGATCGATTGTTTCAAGCGTTTCTCAGAGCACAGCTCGGTGTAAATGTGTCAAAAACCTTCATTCTACTCAAATGCACAATACCCATTCGCTAAAAGTCATCTGGCACAGCTGTGGCGAACGAAAAATCGAAGAACACCAAAATCATGATATCGCGTGTTTCGAGCGTTTCTGAGAGCACAGCTCCGTGTAAATGTGTCAAAAACCTGCATTCTACTAAAATACACAAGATCCACGTGTTAAAAGTCGTCTGGCACAGCTGTGGCGAACGAAACGTCGAAGAACACCAAAATCGTGATATCGCATGTTTCGAGCGTTTCTGAGAGCACAGCTCGGTGAAAATATGTCAAAAACCTTCATTCTACTCAAATGCACAATATCCATGCGTTAAAAGTCGTCTGGCACAGCTGCGGCGAACGAAACATCGAAGAACACCAAAATCGTGATATCGCGTGTTTCGAGCGTTTCTGAGAGCACAGCTCGGTGTAAATGTTTAAAAAACCTTCATTCTACTCAAATACACAAGATCCATGTGTTAAAAGTTGTCTGACACAGCTGTGGCGAACGAAACATTGAAGAACACCAAAATCGTGATATCGCATGTTTCGAGCGCATCTGAGATCACAGCTCGATGTAAATGTGTCAAAAACCTGCATTCTACTGAAATGCACAATATCCATTATCTAAAAGTCATCTGGCACAGCTGTGGCGAACGAAAAATCGAAGAACACCAAAATCGTGATATCGCGTGTTGCGAGCTTTTCTGAGAGCACAGCTCGGTGTAAATGTGTCAAAAACCTTCATTCTACTCAAATACACAAGATCCATGCGTTAAAAGTCGTCTGGCACAGCTGTGGCGAACGAAACATCGCAGAACACCAAAATCGTGATATCGCGTGTTTCGAGCGTTTCTGAGAGCACAGCTCGGTGTAAATGTTTAAAAAACCTTCATTCTACTCAAATACACAATATCCATGCGTTAAAAGTCGTCTGGCACAGCTGTGGCGAACGAAACATCGAAGAAAACCAAAATTGTGATATCGATTGTTTCAAGCGTTTCTCAGAGCACAGCTCCGTGTAAATGAGTCAAAAACCTGCATTCTACTAAAATACACAAGATCCACGTATTAAAAGTCGTCTGGCACAGCTGTGGCGAACGAAACATCGAACAACACCAAAATCGTGATATTGCATGTTTCGAGCGTTTCTGAGAGCACAGCTCGGTGAAAATGTGTCAAAAACCGTCATTCTACTAAAATACACAATATCCATGTGTTAAAAGTTGTCTGGCACAGCTGTGGCGAACGAAACATCGAAGAACGCCAAAATCGTGATATCGCGTGTTTCGAGCGTTTCTGAGAGCACAGCTCGGTGTAAATGTGAAAAAAACCTTCATTCTACTCAAATACACAAGATCCATGTGTTAAAAGTCGTCTGGCACAGCTGTGGCGAACGAAAAATCGAAGAACACCAAAATCGTGATATCGCATGTTTCGAGCGCATCTGAGATCACAGCTCGATGTAAATGTGTCAAAAACCTTCATTCTACTGAAATGCACAATATCCATGCGCTAAAAGTCATCTGGCACAGCTGTGGCGAACGAAAAATCGAAGAACACCAAAATCGTGATATCGCGTGTTTCGAGCTTTTCTGAAAGCACAGCTCCGCGTAAATGTGTCAAAAACCTGCATTCTACTCAAATGCACAATATCCATGCGTTAGAAGTCGTCTGGCACAGCTGTGGCGAACGAAACATCGAAGAAAACCAAAATTGTGATATCGATTGTTTCAAGCGTTTCTCAGAGCACAGCTCGGTGTAAATGTGTCAAAAACCTTCATTCTACTCACAATACCCATGCGCTAAAAGTCATCTGGCACAGCTGTGGCGAACGAAAAATCGAAGAACGCCAAAATCGTGATATCGCGTGTTTCGAGCGTTTCTGCGAGCACAGCTCGGTGTAAATGTGTCAAAAACCTTCATTCTACTCAAATGCACAATATGCATGCATTAAAAGTCGTCTGACACAGCTGTGGCGAACGAAACATCGAAGAACTCCAAAATCGTGATATCGCGTGTTTCGAGCGTTTCTGTGAGCACAGCTTGGTGTAAATGTGTCAAAAACCTTCCTTCTACTAAAATACACAAGATCCATGTGTTAGAAGTCGTCTCTCACAGCTGTGGCGAACGAAACATCGAAGAACACCAAAATCGTGATATCGCGTGTTTCGAGCGTTTCTGAGAGCACAGCTCAGTGTAAATGTTTAAAAAACCTTCATTCTACTCAAATACACAAGATCCATGTGTTAAAAGTTGTCTGACACAGCTGTGGCGAACGAAACATTGAAGAACACCAAAATCGTGATATCGCATCTTTCGAGCGCATCTGAGATCACAGCTCGATGTAAATGTGTCAAAAACCTTCATTCTACTGAAATGCACAATATCCATTCGCTAAAAGTCATCTGGCACAGCTGTGGCGAACGAAAAATCGAAGAACACCAAAATCGTGATATCGCGTGTTTCGAGCTTTTCTGAGAGCACAGCTCGGTGTAAATGTGTCAAAAACCTTCATTCTACTCAAATACACAAGATCCATGCGTTAAAAGTCGTCTGGCACAGCTGTGGCGAACGAAACATCGAAGAACACCAAAATCGTGATATCGCGTGTTTCGAGCTTTTCTGAGAGCACAGCTCCGTGTAAATGTGTCAAAAACCTGCATTCTACTCAAATGCACAATATCCATGCGTTAAAAGTCGTCTGGCACAGCTGTGGCGCACGAAACATTGAAGAACACCAAAATCGTGATATCGATTGTTTCAAGCGTTTCTCAGAGCACAGCTCGGTGTAAATGTGTCAAAAACCTTCATTCTACTCACAATACCCATGCGCTAAAAGTCATCTGGCACAGCTGTGGCGAACGAAAAATCGAAGAACACCAAAATCGTGATATCGCGTGTTTCGAGCGTTTCTGTGAGCACAGCTCGGTGTAAATGTGTCAAAAACCTTCATTCTACTCAAATGCACAATATGCATGCATTAAAAGTCGTCTGACACAGCTGTGGCGAACGAAAAATCGACGAACACAAATCGTGATATCGCGTGTTTCGAGCGTTTCTGTGAGCACAGCTTGGTGTAAATGTGTCAAAAACCTTCCTTCTACTAAAATACACAAGATCCATGTGTTAGAAGTCGTCTGGCACAGCTGTGGCGAACGAAACATCGAAGAACACCAAAATCGTGATATCGCGTGTTTCGAGCGTTTCTGAGAGCACAGCTCGGTGTAAATGTGTCAAAAACCTTCCTTCTACTAAAATACACAAGATCCATGTGTTAGAAGTCGTCTGGCACAGCTGTGGCGAACGAAACATCGAAGAACACCAAAATCGTGATATCGCGTGTTTCGAGCGTTTCTGAGAGCACAGCTCGGTGTAAATGTTTAAAAAACCTTCATTCTACTCAAATACACAAGATCCATGTGTTAAAAGTTGTCTGACACAGCTGTGGCGAACGAAACATTGAAGAACACCAAAATCGTGATATCGCATGTTTCGAGCGCATCTGAGATCACAGCTCGATGTAAATGTGTCAAAAACCTTCATTCTACTGAAATGCACAATATCCATGCGCTAAAAGTCATCTGGCACAGCTGTGGCGAACGAAAAATCGAAGAACACCAAAATCTTGATATCGCGTGTTTCGAGCTTTTCTGAAAGCACAGCTCCGCGTAAATGTGTCAAAAACCTGCATTCTACTCAAATGCACAATATCCATGCGTTAGAAGTCGTCTGGCACAGCTGTGGCGAACGAAACATCGAAGAAAACCAAAATTGTGATATCGATTGTTTCAAGCGTTTCTCAGAGCACAGCTCGGTGTAAATGTGTCAAAAACCTTCATTCTACTCACAATACCCATGCGCTAAAAGTCATCTGGCACAGCTGTGGCGAACGAAAAATCGAAGAACGCCAAAATCGTGATATCGCGTGTTTCGAGCGTTTCTGCGAGCACAGCTCGGTGTAAATGTGTCAAAAACCTTCATTCTACTCAAATGCACAATATGCATGCATTAAAAGTCGTCTGACACAGCTGTGGCGAACGAAAAATCGACGAACACAAATCGTGATATCGCGTGTTTCGAGCGTTTCTGTGAGCACAGCTTGGTGTAAATGTGTCAAAAACCTTCCTTCTACTAAAATACACAAGATCCATGTGTTAGAAGTCGTCTGGCACAGCTGTGGCGAACGAAACATCGAAGAACACCAAAATCGTGATATCGCGTGTTTCGAGCGTTTCTGAGAGCACAGCTCGGTGAAAATATGTCAAAAACCTTCATTCTACTCAAATGCACAATATCCATGCGCTAAAAGTCATCTGGCACAGCTGTGACGAACGAAAAATCGAAGAACACCAAAATCGTGATATCGCGTGTTTCGAGCGTTTCTGAGAGCACAGCTCGGTGTAAATGTGAAAAAAACCTTCATTCTACTCAAATACACAAGATCCATGTGTTAAAAGTCGTCTGGCACAGCTGTGGCGAACGAAAAATCGAAGAACACCAAAATCGTGATATCGCGTGTTTCGAGCGTTTCTGAGAGCACAGCTCGGTATAAATGTGTAAAAAACCTTCATTCTACTCAAATACACAAGATCCATGTGTTAAAAGTTGTCTGGCACAGCTGTGGCGAACGAAACATCGAAGAACGCCAAAATCGTGATATCGCGTGTTTCGAGCGTTTCTGAGAGCACAGCTCGGTGTAAATGTTTTAAAAACCTTCATTCTACTCAAATACACAAGATCCATGTGTTAAAAGTTGTCTGACACAGCTGTGGCGAACGAAACATTGAAGCACACCAAAATCGTGATATCGCATGTTTCGAGCGCATCTGAGATCACAGCTCGATGTAAATGTGTCAAAAACCTTCATTCTACTGAAATGCACAATATCCATGCGCTAAAAGTCATCTGGCACAGCTGTGGCGAACGAAAAATCGAAGAACACCAAAATCGTGATATCGCGTGTTTCGAGCTTTTCTGAAAGCACAGCTCCGCGTAAATGTGTCAAAAACCTGCAATCTACTCTAATGCACAATATCCATGCGTTAGAATTCGTCTGGCACAGCTGTGGCGAACGAAACATCGAAGAAAACCAAAATTGTGATATCGATTGTTTCAAGCGTTTCTCAGAGCACAGCTCGGTGTAAATGTGTCAAAAACCTTCATTCTACTCACAATATACATGCGCTAAAAGTCATCTGGCACAGCTGTGGCGAACGAAAAATCGAAGAACGCCAAAATCGTGATATCGCGTGTTTCGAGCGTTTCTGTGAGCACAGCTCGGTGTAAATGTGTCAAAAACCTTCATTCTACTCAAATGCACAATATCCATTCGTTAAAAGTCGTCTGGCACAGCTGTGGCGAACGAAACATCGACGAACACCAAAATCGTGATATCGCGTGTTTCGAGCGTTTCTGTGAGCACAGCTTGGTGTAAATGTGTCAAAAACCTTCCTTCTACTAAAATACACAAGATCCATGTGTTAGATGTCGTCTGGCACAGCTGTGGCGAACGAAACATCGAAGAACACCAAAATCGTGATATCGCGTGTTTCGAGCGTTTCTGAGAGCACAGCTCGGTGTAAATGTGTCAAAAACCTTCATTCTACTCAAATACACAAGATCCATGCGTTAAAAGTCGTCTGGCACAGCTGTGGCGAACGAAACATCGAAGAACACCAAAATCGTGATATCGCGTGTTTCGAGCGTTTCTGAGAGCACAGCTCCGTGTAAATGTGTCAAAAACCTGCATTCTACTCAAATGCACAATATCCATGCGTTAAAAGTCGTCTGGCACAGCTTTGGTGAACGAAACATCGAAGAAAACCAAAATTGTGATATCGATTGTTTCAAGCGTTTCTCAGAGCACAGCTCGGTATAAATGTGTCAAAAACCTTCATTCTACTCACAATACCCATGCGCTAAAAGTCATCTGGCACAGCTGTGGCGAACGAAAAATCGAAGAACACCAAAATCGTGATATCGCGTGTTTCGAGCGTTTCTGTGAGCACAGCTCGGTGTAAATGTGTCAAAAACCTTCATTCTACTCAAATGCACAATATGCATGCATTAAAAGTCGTCTGACACAGCTGTGGCGAACGAAAAATCGACGAACACAAATCGTGATATCGCGTGTTTCGAGAGTTTCTGTGAGCACAGCTTCGTGTAAATGTGTCAAAAACCTTCCTTCTACTAAAATACACAAGATCCATGTGTTAAAAGTTGTCTGGAACAGCTGTGGCGAACGAAACATCGAAGAACGCCAAAATCGTGATATCGCGTGTTTCGAGCGTTTCTGTGAGCACAGCTTGGTGTAAATGTGTCAAAAACCTTCCTTCTACTAAAATACACAAGATCCATGTGTTAGAAGTCGTCTGGCACAGCTGTGGCGAACGAAACATCGAAGAACACCAAAATCGTGATATCGCGTGTTTCGAGCGTTTCTGAGAGCACAGCTCGGTGTAAATGTTTAAAAAACCTTCATTCTACTCAAATACACAAGATCCATGTGTTCAAAGTTGTCTGACGCAGCTGTGGCGAACGAAACATTGAAGAACACCAAAATCGTGATATCGCATCTTTCGAGCGCATCTGAGATCACAGCTCGATGTAAATGTGTCAAAAACCTTCATTCTACTGAAATGCACAATATCCATTCGCTAAAAGTCATCTGGCACAGCTGTGGCGAACGAAAAATCGAAGAACACCAAAATCGTGATATCGCGTGTTTCGAGCTTTTCTGAGAGCACAGCTCGGTGTAAATGTGTCAAAAACCTTCATTCTACTCAAATACACAAGATCCATGCGTTAAAAGTCGTCTGGCACAGCTGTGGCGAACGAAACATCGAAGAACACCAAAATCGTGATATCGCGTGTTTCGAGCTTTTCTGAGAGCACAGCTCCGTGTAAATGTGTCAAAAACCTGCATTCTACTCAAATGCACAATATCCATGCGTTAAAAGTCGTCTGGCACAGCTGTGGCGAACGAAACATCGAAGAAAACCAAAATTGTGATATCGATTGTTTCAAGCGTTTCTCAGAGCACAGCTCGGTGTAAATGTGTCAAAAACCTTCATTCTACTCAAATGCACAATATCCATGCGTTAAAAGTCGTCTGGCACAGCTGCGGCGAACGAAACATCGAAGAACACCAAAATCGTGATATCGCGTGTTTCGAGCGTTTCTGAGAGCACAGCTCGGTGTAAATGTTTAAAAAACCTTCATTCTACTCAAATACACAAGATCCATGTGTTAAAAGTTGTCTGGCACAGCTGTGGCGAACGAAACATCGAAGAACGCCAAAATCGTGATATCGCGTGTTAGGAGCGTTTCTGAGAGCACAGCTCGGTGAAAATGTGTCAAAAACATTCGTTCTACTCAAATACACAAGACCCATGTGTTAAAAGTTGTCTGGCACATCTGTGGCGAACGAAACATTGAAAAACACCAAAATCATGATATCGCGTGTTTCGAGCGTTTCCGAAAGCACAGATCGGTGTAAATGGGTCAAAAACCTTCATTCTACTAAAATACACAAGATCCATGCGCTAAAAGTCATCTGGCACAGCTGTTGCGAACGAAAGATCGAAGAACACAGAAATCGTGATATCGCGTCTTTCGAGCTTTTCTGAGAGCACAGCTCGGTGTAAATGTGTCAAAAACCTTCATTCTACTCAAATGCACAATATCCATTCGTTAAAAGTCGTCTGGCACAGCTGTGGCGAACGAAACATCGACGAACACCAAAATCGTGATATCGCGTGTTTCGAGCGTTTCTGTGAGCACAGCTTGGTGTAAATGTGTCAAAAACCTTACTTCTACTAAAATACACAAGATCCATGCGTTAAAAGTCGTCTGGCACAGCTGTGGCGAACGAAACATCGAAGAACACCAAAATCGTGATATCGCGTGTTTCGAGCGTTTCTGAGAGCACAGCTCCGTGTAAATGTGTCAAAAACCTGCATTCTACTCAAATGCACAATATCCATGCGTTAAAAGTCGTCTGGCACAGCTGTGGCGAACGAAACATCGAAGAAAACCAAAATTGTGATATCGATTGTTTCAAGCGTTTCTCAGAGCACAGCTCGGTGTAAATGTGTCAAAAACCTTCATTCTACTCAAATGCACAATATCCATGCGTTAAAAGTCGTCTGGCACAGCTGCGGCGAACGAAACATCGAAGAACACCAAAATCGTGATATCGCGTGTTTCGAGCGTTTCTGAGAGCACAGCTCGGTGTAAATGTTTAAAAAACCTTCATTCTACTCAAATACACAAGATCCATGTGTTTAAAGTTGTCTGACACAGCTGTGGCGAACGAAACATTGAAGAACACCAAAATCGTGATATCGCATGTTTCGAGCGCATCTGAGATCACAGCTCGATGTAAATGTGTCAAAAACCTTCATTCTACTGAAATGCACAATATCCATTCTCTAAAAGTCATCTGGCACAGCTGTGGCGAACGAAAAATCGAAGAACACCAAAATCGTGATATCGCGTGTTTCGAGCGTTTCTGAGAGCACAGCTCGGTGAAAATGTGTCAAAAACATTCGTTCTACTCAAATACACAAGATCCATGTGTTAAAAGTTGTCTGGCACAGCTGTGGTGAACGAAACATTGAAGAACACCAAAATCGTGATATCGCGTGTTTCGAGCGTTTCTGAGAGCACAGCTCGGTGTAAATGTTTAAAAAACCTTCATTCTACTCAAATACACAAGATCCATGTGTTCAAAGTTGTCTGACACAGCTGTGGCAAACGAAACATTGAAGAACACCAAAATCGTGATATCGCATGTTTCGAGCGCATCTGAGATCACAGCTCGATGTAAATGTGTCAAAAACCTTCATTCTACTGAAATGCACAATATCCATGTGTTAAAAGTCGTCTGGCACAGCTGTGGCGAACGAAAAATCGAAGAACACCAAAATCGTGATATCGCGTGTTTCGAGCGTTTCTGAGAGCACAGCTCCGTGTAAATGTGTCAAAAACCTGCATTCTACTCAAATGCACAATATCCATGCGTTAAAAGTCGTCTGGCACAGCTGTGGCGAACGAAACATCGAAGAAAACCATAATTGTGATATCGCGTGTTTCGAGCGTTTCTGTGAGCACAGCTCGGTGTAAATGTGTCAAAAACCTTCATTCTACTCAAATGCACAATATCCATTCGTTAAAAGTCGTCTGGCACAGCTGTGGCGAACGAAACATCGACGAACACCAAAATCGTGATATCGCGTGTTTCGAGCGTTTCTGAGAGCACAGCTCGGTGTAAATGTTTAAAAAACCTTCATTCTACTCAAATACACAAGATCCATGTGTTAAAAGTTGTCTGGCACAGCTGTGGCGAACGAAACATCGAAGAACGCCAAAATCGTGATATCGCGTGTTAGGAGCGTTTCTGAGAGCACAGCTCGGTGAAAATGTGTCAAAAACATTCGTTCTACTCAAATACACAAGACCCATGTGTTAAAAGTTGTCTGGCACATCTGTGGCGAACGAAACATTGAAAAACACCAAAATCATGATATCGCGTGTTTCGAGCGTTTCCGAAAGCACAGATCGGTGTAAATGGGTCAAAAACCTTCATTCTACTAAAATACACAAGATCCATGCGCTAAAAGTCATCTGGCACAGCTGTTGCGAACGAAAGATCGAAGAACACAGAAATCGTGATATCGCGTCTTTCGAGCTTTTCTGAGAGCACAGCTCGGTGTAAATGTGTCAAAAACCTTCATTCTACTCAAATGCACAATATCCATTCGTTAAAAGTCGTCTGGCACAGCTGTGGCGAACGAAACATCGACGAACACCAAAATCGTGATATCGCGTGTTTCGAGCGTTTCTGTGAGCACAGCTTGGTGTAAATGTGTCAAAAACCTTACTTCTACTAAAATACACAAGATCCATGCGTTAAAAGTCGTCTGGCACAGCTGTGGCGAACGAAACATCGAAGAACACCAAAATCGTGATATCGCGTGTTTCGAGCGTTTCTGAGAGCACAGCTCCGTGTAAATGTGTCAAAAACCTGCATTCTACTCAAATGCACAATATCCATGCGTTAAAAGTCGTCTGGCACAGCTGTGGCGAACGAAACATCGAAGAAAACCAAAATTGTGATATCGATTGTTTCAAGCGTTTCTCAGAGCACAGCTCGGTGTAAATGTGTCAAAAACCTTCATTCTACTCAAATGCACAATATCCATGCGTTAAAAGTCGTCTGGCACAGCTGCGGCGAACGAAACATCGAAGAACACCAAAATCGTGATATCGCGTGTTTCGAGCGTTTCTGAGAGCACAGCTCGGTGTAAATGTTTAAAAAACCTTCATTCTACTCAAATACACAAGATCCATGTGTTTAAAGTTGTCTGACACAGCTGTGGCGAACGAAACATTGAAGAACACCAAAATCGTGATATCGCATGTTTCGAGCGCATCTGAGATCACAGCTCGATGTAAATGTGTCAAAAACCTTCATTCTACTGAAATGCACAATATCCATTCTCTAAAAGTCATCTGGCACAGCTGTGGCGAACGAAAAATCGAAGAACACCAAAATCGTGATATCGCGTGTTTCGAGCGTTTCTGAGAGCACAGCTCGGTGAAAATGTGTCAAAAACATTCGTTCTACTCAAATACACAAGATCCATGTGTTAAAAGTTGTCTGGCACAGCTGTGGTGAACGAAACATTGAAGAACACCAAAATCGTGATATCGCGTGTTTCGAGCGTTTCTGAGAGCACAGCTCGGTGTAAATGTTTAAAAAACCTTCATTCTACTCAAATACACAAGATCCATGTGTTCAAAGTTGTCTGACACAGCTGTGGCAAACGAAACATTGAAGAACACCAAAATCGTGATATCGCATGTTTCGAGCGCATCTGAGATCACAGCTCGATGTAAATGTGTCAAAAACCTTCATTCTACTGAAATGCACAATATCCATGTGTTAAAAGTCGTCTGGCACAGCTGTGGCGAACGAAAAATCGAAGAACACCAAAATCGTGATATCGCGTGTTTCGAGCGTTTCTGAGAGCACAGCTCCGTGTAAATGTGTCAAAAACCTGCATTCTACTCAAATGCACAATATCCATGCGTTAAAAGTCGTCTGGCACAGCTGTGGCGAACGAAACATCGAAGAAAACCATAATTGTGATATCGCGTGTTTCGAGCGTTTCTGTGAGCACAGCTCGGTGTAAATGTGTCAAAAACCTTCATTCTACTCAAATGCACAATATCCATTCGTTAAAAGTCGTCTGGCACAGCTGTGGCGAACGAAACATCGACGAACACCAAAATCGTGATATCGCGTGTTTCGAGCGTTTCTGTGAGCACAGCTTGGTGTAAATTTGTCAAAAACCTTCCTTCTACTAAAATACACAAGATCCATGTGTTAGAAGTCGTCTGGCACAGCTGTGGCGAACGAAACATCGAAGAACACCAAAATCGTGATATCGCGTGTTTCGAGCGTTTCTGAGAGCGCAGCTCCGTGTAAATGTGTCAAAAACCTGCATTCTACTCAAATGCACAATATCCATGCGTTAAAAGTCGTCTGGCACAGCTGTGGCGAACGAAACATCGAAGAAAACCAAAATTGTGATATCGATTGTTTCAAGCGTTTCTCAGAGCACAGCTCGGTGTAAATGTGTCAAAAACCTTCATTCTACTCAAATGCACAATATCCATGCGTTAAAATTCGTCTGGCACAGCTGCGGCGAACGAAACATCGAAGAACACCAAAATCGTGATATCGCGTGTTTCGAGCGTTTCTGAGAGCACAGCTCGGTGTAAATGTTTAAAAAACCTTCATTCTACTCAAATACACAAGATCCATGTGTTAAAAGTTGTCTGGCACAGCTGTGGCGAACGAAACATCGAAGAACGCCAAAATCGTGATATCGCGTGTTAGGAGCGTTTCTGAGAGCACAGCTCGGTGAAAATGTGTCAAAAACATTCGTTCTACTCAAATACACAAGACCCATGTGTTAAAAGTTGTCTGGCACATCTGTGGCGAACGAAACATTGAAAAACACCAAAATCATGATATCGCGTGTTTCGAGCGTTTCCGAAAGCACAGATCGGTGTAAATGGGTCAAAAACCTTCATTCTACTAAAATACACAAGATCCATGCGCTAAAAGTCATCTGGCACAGCTGTTGCGAACGAAAGATCGAAGAACACAGAAATCGTGATATCGCGTCTTTCGAGCTTTTCTGAGAGCACAGCTCGGTGTAAATGTGTCAAAAACCTTCATTCTACTCAAATGCACAATATCCATTCGTTAAAAGTCGTCTGGCACAGCTGTGGCGAACGAAACATCGACGAACACCAAAATCGTGATATCGCGTGTTTCGAGCGTTTCTGTGAGCACAGCTTGGTGTAAATGTGTCAAAAACCTTACTTCTACTAAAATACACAAGATCCATGCGTTAAAAGTCGTCTGGCACAGCTGTGGCGAACGAAACATCGAAGAACACCAAAATCGTGATATCGCGTGTTTCGAGCGTTTCTGAGAGCACAGCTCCGTGTAAATGTGTCAAAAACCTGCATTCTACTCAAATGCACAATATCCATGCGTTAAAAGTCGTCTGGCACAGCTGTGGCGAACGAAACATCGAAGAAAACCAAAATTGTGATATCGATTGTTTCAAGCGTTTCTCAGAGCACAGCTCGGTGTAAATGTGTCAAAAACTTTCATTCTACTCAAATGCACAATATCCATGCGTTAAAAGTCGTCTGGCACAGCTGCGGCGAACGAAACATCGAAGAACACCAAAATCGTGATATCGCGTGTTTCGAGCGTTTCTGAGAGCACAGCTCGGTGTAAATGTGAAAAAAACCTTCATTCTACTCAAATACACAAGATCCATGTGTTAAAAGTCGTCTGGCACAGCTGTGGCGAACGAAAAATCGAAGAACACCAAAATCGTGATATCGCGTGTTTCGAGCGTTTCTGAGAGCACAGCTCGGTATAAATGTGTAAAAAACCTTCATTCTACTCAAATACACAAGATCCATGTGTTAAAAGTTGTCTGGCACAGCTGTGGCGAACGAAACATCGAAGAACGCCAAAATCGTGATATCGCGTGTTAGGAGCGTTTCTGAGAGCACAGCTCGGTGAAAATGTGTCAAAAACATTCGTTCTACTCAAATACACAAGATCCATGTGTTAAAAGTTGTCTGGCACATCTGTGGCGAACGAAACATTGAAGAACACCAAAATCATGATATCGCGTGTTTCGAGCGTTTCCGAAAGCACAGATCGGTGTAAATGGGTCAAAAACCTGCATTCTACTAAAATACACAAGATCCATGCGCTAAAAGTCATCTGGCACAGCTGTTGCGAACGAAAGATCGAAGAACACAGAAATCGTGATATCGCGTGTTTCGAGCTTTTCTGAGAGCACAGCTCGGTGTAAATGTGTCAAAAACCTTCATTCTACTCAAATGCACAATATCCATTCGTTAAAAGTCGTCTGGCACAGCTGTGGCGAACGAAACATCGACGAACACCAAAATCGTGATATCGCGTGTTTCAAGCGTTTCTGTGAGCACAGCTTGGTGTAAATGTGTCAAAAACCTTCCTTCTACTAAAATACACAAGATCCATGCGTTAAAAGTCGTCTGGCACAGCTGTGGCGAACGAAACATCGAAGAACACCAAAATCGTGATATCGCGTGTTTCGAGCGTTTCTGAGAGCACAGCTCGGTGTAAATGTCTAAAAAACCTTCATTCTACTCAAATACACAAGATCCATGTGTTAAAAGTTGTCTGACACAGCTGTGGCGAACGAAACATTGAAGAACACCAAAATCGTGATATCGCATGTTTCGAGCGCATCTGAGATCACAGCTCGATGTAAATGTGTCAAAAACCTTCATTCTACTGAAATGCACAATATCCATGCGCTAAAAGTCATCTGGCACAGCTGTGGCGACCGAAAAATCGAAGAACACCAAAATCGTGATATCGCGTGTTTCGAGCTTTTCTGAGAGCACAGCTCCGTGTAAATGTGTCAAAAACCTGCATTCTACTCAAATGCACAATATCCATGCGTTAAAAGTCGTCTGGCACAGCTGAGACGAACGAAACATCGAAGAAAACCAAAATTGTGATATCGATTGTTTCAAGCGTTTCTCAGAGCACAGCTCGGTGTAAATGTGTCAAAAACCTTCATTCTACTCACAATACCCATGCGCTAAAAGTCATCTGGCACAGCTGTGGCGAACGAAAAATCGAAGAACACCAAAATCGTGATATCGCGTGTTTCGAGCGTTTCTGTGAGCACAGCTCGGTGTAAATGTGTCAAAAACCTTCATTCTACTCAAATGCACAATATGCATGCATTAAAAGTCGTCTGACACAGCTGTGGCGAACGAAAAATCGACGAACACAAATCGTGATATCGCGTGTTTCGAGCGTTTCTGTGAGCACAGCTTGGTGTAAATGTGTCAAAAACCTTCCTTCTACTAAAATACACAAGATCCATGTGTTAGAAGTCGTCTGGCACAGCTGTGGCGAACGAAACATCGAAGAACACCAAAATCGTGATATCGCGTGTTTCGAGCGTTTCTGAGAGCACAGCTCGGTGAAAATGTGTCAAAAACCGTCATTCTACTAAAATACACAAGATCCACGTGTTAAAAGTTGTCTGGCACAGCTGTGGGAAACGAAACATCGAAGAACACCAAAATCGTGATATCGCGTGTTTCGAGCGTTTCTGAGAACACAGCTCGCTGTAAATGTGTCAAAAACCTGCATTCTACTCGAATGCACAATATCCATGCGTGAAAAGTCGTCTGGCACAGCTGTGGCGAACG
The DNA here is from genome assembly GCA_963932165.1 of Pimpla rufipes. NCBI lineage: Eukaryota > Metazoa > Arthropoda > Insecta > Hymenoptera > Ichneumonidae > Pimpla > Pimpla rufipes. The sequence goes on from OZ010638.1 coordinate 8,736,589, forward strand.
AAACATCGAAGAACACCAAAATCGTGATATCGCGTTTGTCGATCTCATCTGAGATCACAGCTCGGTGTAAATGTGTCACAAACCTTCATTCTACTCAAATGCACAATATCCATGCGCTAAAAGTCATCTGGCACAGCTGTGGCGAACGAAAAATCGAAGAACACCAAAATCGTGATATCGCGTGTTTCGAGCGTTTCTGAGAGCACAGCTCGGTGTAAATGTGAAAAAAACCTTCATTCTACTCAAATACACAAGATCCATGTGTTAAAAGTCGTCTGCCACAGCTGTGGCGAACGAAAAATCGAAGAACACCAAAATCGTGATATCGCGTGTTTCGAGCGTTTCTGAGAGCACAGCTCGGTATAAATGTGTAAAAAACCTTCATTCTACTCAAATACACAAGATCCATGTGTTAAAAGTTGTCTGGCACAGCTGTGGCGAACGAAACATCGAAGAACGCCAAAATCGTGATATCGCGTGTGTTGTGCCCGGCGACTCGGTAATTGATCAGGTTACCAGTCGGTGGGTAATTGTTGTTTATTCGGGATCGTTCGCCGATTAAAGAGTTGGACTCACGCGAACTCGGGTTTACCAATTAGACAATTTATTTGAGAGTAAGATATTTCTGAGTTACAGTTTCTGTTTGTTAGTAATTGTTTCTATTCGTTCTACAACTTGAGGGTACCCGAGTCTAAGAGGAGCCTGACTGCTCAGCTCCGAGTCTGGTCTTCGACTGTCGGTGAATTGCAGTGGATCGCTGCGATTCACCGAAAATCGGTGCGTAAGCATTTCGTGTCAATTCGCCCGATTTCGACATCGGCGAATTCCGGCACGCGCTCGATCGTTCACCCCGACCGGGCGTTCGATTGAGCAACTGAAATTTCGAAATGGAATTTAAATATTCCGGGGTGCAACACTCCTCCCCCCTTAAGAAAAAAAAATGTTCTTCTTGTACGAAAATATTTTTTTTTCCATTAACCTCTACGCAGCGGCTTAGCTGTAGACTCGGGTTTACATTGACTTTCCTATAATCTAAACCCCGTATTACGTCGATTATTATTGTTATGACGATGCGGTAATATTTATTGCCGCCGTGCATTGGTCTGGTCTGCAAATCCGAGTCGGCTGTTTCTGGCGGAGCAGGCTCGTTGCAGTTCCGCGTGCAATCGGCTCTCCGGCCGCGCGTCAGGTGACTGCATGTTTATGCTCAGCGAGGGCCGCGGCAGAGTCGTTGCCTACGCCGACCTTGTCGGTGTCGCGTTACGACCCAGTACGTGCCTGTAGAGCTTGTAGATAGCAAAGCAGACCAATGCTACCGGCGCTATAGCACCCAAGGAATAAAATCCGACATTATGATAATATTGCGGATTATTTTCAAAGTCTTTTTCAATTTGATCACTAATTTCGTTCACACGAGTGCCGAGGTTTTTTAATTCCTCCGGGTTGCGAAGCACATTCACTAACTTCACACTGCTGTTGCCGACTCGCGTGTTGATATTTTTATCGATTGTCGAAAGCGTCAGGTTAAATGACGGCAGGTAGTTTCCGTCGGTCATTTGCGTAACCCGGCGGATCGTTTGGATGCTAAAGTCAGGGGCGGTTACAGTACATGTGCCTACCAGAGCCAAAATTCCCGTGTTTTTTAATTTTTCGTGTATCGCGGGTGCGCTGCCGCACGTGATCGAAATGGGTTCCTCGGCGGGCGCGATGTACAACCACTGCCCCGGCTTGCTCATAGTGATGATTAGGGTTCGTTCCAATTTTACCGCGCGTTTTGGACAGTTAAGTCCGTTTTGCGTGTCGATTTTCGCGTATGTCAATACTTCACATGGCGCGTGACCCGTTATTTGTATGGACGGGTGTAACGGCGCGCACAAATATCGGTTTGCGAAAGTTTTACATTTTCCGAGGTCGTTGCCGGTCAAACGCAGGTAAGTACGGTGGACCTGGTCGATTACCACGAAGTCCTCCGTAGCGTCGATGTAGTAGTATGTTCCATTGCCTGCGTTTGTTGGTATTGGATATACCCGACTGACGCTGTAGCGTTGCGCTCCTATCAGCGGGATATCAAGTATCAGCACGACGGCGGACCCGTGGCCGTAGGCCCTCGTGTCGATGAGCCGCATGAGTGTGGTCGCCTCGCCGCGCGTTATCGCGACGGGGAAGCCCGTGCCGGCCGGCAAGTGTGGTAGTGCGTCGGTGAGGTGCTGCACTAGCTGCCGCGGTGTGAGTACCCCCGCGCTTATCCGCCCGGTGGATATCTCGGCGAGCAACAACACCAACTCCTTCACGTCAGTGAGGAGCTCCTCCACAATGAAGCTCAAGGCTCCGAGGCTTGCGTCGATTTGTTGTCGCCTTGCAAGGTCGTCAGCCCGCGTGGTCAATGTGTCGCGTATGCTGGCGACGAGGTTGAGCAGCATCACTTCGTTCTGCTTCACCCTTATGGCGGTATCGTTGAAGAGATTAAGTGTCGACTTCACGACCTGCAGCTGATTTTTCATTCCATCCTTCAGCGTTCGCTGGTTCGCCTGCAGCGTCGATATCTCGTCGTGTATCTGCTCGGCGTCAGCAGCATCCATATTTCCGGTAATCGATTTGACGATCGATCCCAGGCCGTCGATCAACCCCCGACGCGTGCGCGCCGGCTCGGGTTTCACGAGGTCGTGGACCGTGCCCATGCCGTCGTCGATTTTTGCTATCATTCGACGGACGGTTTCGCCCATTTCGGCGCATTGCTCATCATTCCGTCCTTGCTCTTTCTCGCGGCTGCAAATTTCCGTGAGTTGTTGCAGATTCTCGCGGATTGCTTTCTCCCGCCTCGCTAGTGTGGTTAAGTCCATGCTGATGGCCAGCCTCCAGGTCGCCTTTATCACCGAGAGGCTTCCGATGTCCTCGTAGTAGAGACCGGGGCTGCTCGTGAAGGGGGTCAGCCTGTAGTCGTCCGACGCCTCGGCCCACGGTATCAGGCGGAGGAGTAGCGTTACCGTCCTGCAACGTGAAGGTGAGCGTTAGCGGGACTCGGACCGTGCGACTGCTGATTTTGCAGAATTTCGCCCCCACCCCCCGGTTGTCGTCGGGCCTTCGGGACGCCGCCGCGCTACGAGGTGGTCATTACCGATCTAACCACCAAACCTTCACCACGCAACCAAAAGAAATTCAAAGAGATGGAGTATCTGGGTTTCCACGACGAACGCGAGGCGGTCCGCGAGCTGCTGCGGCGGGCGGTAAGTTCCTCCCCATTGGGTTTTCCCCTCAAAACGCCCCCTGACCGGTTTTTTAATTTTTCCCCCGTTGTTTTATTTGCTTCCAGTTCGATATGCTCGAGCGCCAGCAGCGCGCCGAGCGGCCTGGCTGGTTGAAAACGTTCATCAACCACGCGAAGGAGGTCAGGCTCCAGAGGGAGTTTCTACGGGCTTGTCGGGACTCCCTCTGGGAGAACGACTTCTGGGGAGGGGCTCCCCCCGAGAATCCGTATTACCTGGGCCTGCAACGGCTCTTCGGGGTGGAGCCCGAAGTCCGGTGCCCGTTCTGCCAGACGTATTTTGTGCAGAAGGAGGGCTGCGGCACCCTGCATCGCCCGTCCCGGCAGCAGCTCCGGAGCCTTTCGCCGATTGACGAGCCGTGGTAGCTCGTGACGGGCCCGGACCGCAGCGCCCACCGAATTATTCGTGGATTTTATTGTATTTTTCCGAGCGCTGTATGATGAAAAGCCATCCCCGAGAGGGGGTGGAATAAACGTAGAAAAATAAAAAATACCCCATTGTTTCACCCGTTACTTCCCCATTAATTTTAGGTTAGTTTTAATAGCGTCCCCCCTCGATTATTGATCTACATAGGGACGGAGGCGGTTTGCATGTACCGTCGTCATCTTCCGTCCCTTTTTTATTTCGTAGTCGACGTCGCCTCTTCTCGCCGTCACGAGATACGGGCCCGTCCACACCGGCGAGAGCTTCGCGGCCCGACCTCGACGCACGGTGTCATCGTGCAGGAGCACGTGGTCTCCTACTTGGTACTCGGTCTCTCTCGCTCGCACGTCGTACGCCAGCTTGGCTCGCTCCTTCGCGCTGCGGAGATTGTCGCGGGCTATAGCCCAGGCGGCCCGCAGTCGCTCGCGTAGCTCGCTGGCGTAGTCGTGGTGAGTGTATGTGAGGCGCGGCTCACGTTTCACCGACGTGGGCAGCTCGGCCTCTCGGCCGTACACCAATACATGCGGCGAGAGCCCCGTGGCTGTGTGAGGGGTGGTGTTGTATGTGAACATCGCATACGGCAGCCACTCATCCCAGTCGCACTGGTCCTCGCTGATAAAATTCTTCAGGTATTCAGCCAGGGTCCGGTGCGACCTTTCGAGTGCTCCGTTGCTCTCGGGATGGTAAGCTGTTGTCTGGATCTTCTTTATCCGCAGCAGCTTACATGCTTCTTTGAACGTAGCACTGAGGAAGTTGGTGCCTCGGTCGGACAGGATGATCTCCGGCGTTCCATGCCGGCAGATTATTTCCTCGACGAGGGCCCTCGCCACGGTTTGGGCCTCCTGGTTTGGTAAGGCCACGGCAACGCTGAACTTGGTGAGGGCGTCCTGAAAGGTGAGTATGTTTTTGTTTCCTCGATGGGTTTCAGGTAGCGGACCCACGATGTCAACAGCTACCTTCTGGAAGGCTCGATCGGGCGTGTCAGTGATGACCATTGGCGCCCGATTCTTGATCTTCAATTTATTTTTTTGGCATTTGGAGCAGGCGGAAATGTAATTTTCCACCTCCTTCTTCAGGCCCGGCCAGTTGTACGTAGCGCGAATACGCTTCAGTGTCCGTTTCACCCCCTGGTGTCCACCCAGGGGCGCACTGTGATATTCGCGAAGTATTTCTGGCCGGTCACTTACGGGCGGACAAGTGACGGCTCGGTCATCCTCGCCCGAGCTGTCAGTTGCCTCGCTGGGCCCCGAGCACGTGCTCGCGCCGTCCCCGCTCCCCTCACTCCGGGCGTCGCGCGGGCTTGGTCGGCCGCTTGCACGTATGCTCGTGCCGTCCCCGCTCCCCTCATTCCGGGCGTCGCGCGGGCTCGGTCGGCCGCTAGCACGTATGCTCGTGCCGTCCCCGCTCCCCTCATACCGGCCATCGCGCTGGCGTGCCTGGTTGCTGGGCGACGCAGAGCACGTGGTAGCGCCGTCCTTCTCGCTCTCCCGCGCGGGCAGAGGCTCTCCCGCTCCCGCCTGTAGTCCAGCGGTAGAGCGAGCGCGACCGTGCGCGTCGGCTGGTATAGCGCTGTCCTTCTCGGCAGCGCTCTCCGTCTCCTCGGGTCTCCGCTTTGTGCGGGTCTTCGCGCCGTCCCCACTCCGGCCGCTCGGCCCCGCTGCCTCGTCGCAAGGGCCCTGCCGGCGGTCGGGCGTCTGGACTCTCTCCCTCTCTCTCACTCTCGCGCTTGCCTCCTCTCGCGCTCTCTCTCTCTCTCGCGCGCTTGCTTCTTCCCGCGCGCTTGCTTCTTCTCGCGCGCTAGCTTCCTCCATCTCTCTCGCACGCGCACGGGTCATGATAAAAATGCGGCTAAGCGCGTCGGCGTTGGTATTTCTTTTTCCAGCTTTGTATTCCACCTCAAATTCGTGCTCTGACAATTTGATTTTCCATCTCATGAGCCGGGAACCTGGGTCTTTCTGACTAAACAACCAGGTGAGCGGCTGATGGTCTGTGATTACCTTGAACCGTGTACCGTAGATGTACGGACGGAATTGCGCGATTGCCCACACTATCGCGAGCAGCTCTCTCTCGGGGGTGCTGTAATTTAACTCCGCCTTCGAGAGCGTGCGGCTCGCGTAGCATATTGGCAGGTCCTCGCCGACCTTGCCCTGAGATAATATCGCCCCGATGGCCTTTCCTGACGCGTCGGTCGTTACCAGGAATTGCTTCTCGAAGTCCGGGTATTGTAGCACTGGAGCCGTGGTCAGAGCTGTTTTTAATTCTTCGAACGCAGCATCTCGTACCGCCGTCCACTCGAAGACGGTGTTTTTCTTTATCAGCTCCGTCAGTGGTTTGGCAATTTCCGAGAAATTCTTTATGAACTTTCGGTAGTAGCCGGCTAGCCCGAGAAACGACTGTACTTGCTTCACGCTTCTCGGCACCGGGTAATTTCGGACTGCTTCGAGTTTGACGGGATCTGCTCTCACGCCTTCCTTGGAAATTATGTGTCCTAGGTATGTTGTTTCCTTCCGCAGAAATTGACACTTCCCGGGCTGGACAGAGAGGTTCGCTTCTTTCAGTCGCCGAAAAACCTCCTCAAGTCGCTCGTTGTGCTCTCGCAGATTTTTACCGTATACCACGATGTCGTCCAGGTAAACGTAACATTTTATTCCCTGGATGCCGGCAAGAACGGAATTCATCAGCCGCTGAAATGTGGGGGGCGCGTTTTTCAACCCGAAGGGCATTCGATTGTACTCAAAATGCCCGTTCGGCGTCGAAAAGGCCGTCTTCTCCTTATCCTCGCTCGCCATTGGGATTTGATGAAACCCCGAGGCGAGGTCGAGGGTGGAAAAGTAGTGCGCTTTCCCCAGCTGATCCAGTATTTCCGTGATGTTCGGCAGGGGATACGAGTCGCCGACGGTTACCTCGTTTAATTTACGGAAGTCTACGACTACTCGCATCCGCTGCACCCCCGCCGCGTCGGGTTTTTTGGCCACTACCAGCAGAGGAGCGTTCCACTGGCTGCGGCTCGGCTGGATTATTCCGTCCGCCAGCATCTTCTCCATCTGCCGCTCGACTTCCCGTTTGTGCATTTCTGGAAGTCGATACGGCGGCACCTTTATCGGCCTCGCACCGCTTTTTAGGGGGATGTTGTGTTCCACGGCGTGTGTGCACGGCAGAACGTCTCCCTTTAAGTGGAAAATCCGCTCATATCGATTGACTATTTTCAGGAGTTCGTCTCGTTCCTCGCTGTTGAGGTGACTCAGGCTGAGCTCCTGTTTCAATCGCTCCAGTCGCTGAGCCCCCCTTTCCACCTGCACCGGGCTTACGAGCAGTGCCTTGGCGTTCGCGTCGAGCTCGGCCTCGGTTATCTCGACCGGCTCAAGTGTCACCGTCGGCCGCTCTATCACCACCTCGTGCTCGGTAGTGTTGGCGAGGCTCACCACACAGCTATTCCCTCGTGATGGTGTGTAGCACGCGCCGAGTATCACGCCATTGCTCACCTCCGTACGCGAGACTAAACCGACGTATTTACTCGTCGTCGCGACGTAGGCTATTTTTTCCGAGCGAGGCGCAATCGTTATTTTCGAGCGTCCGTCTATTAGCGGCATGCTGTGGCCGAATAATTTAAAAGTTTCGCCGCTGAGGATGTCGGCCTTATGTTTTTTAATGAAGTCCATCCCCAGCAGCCCGTGCACAGCCAACGGCACGTCGTCCGGCACGACGTAAAACCAATGCTGCACGGATACTCTCGGTGTTTTCAGCGTAATTTCGGCCTTGCAGAGAGGAGAAAATTTACTCCCCCCTGCCCCTTGCAACTCAGCGTCGCTGTCCGCTATTCGCGCCTCGGCCTTCAAGCAGCTGTATTTTACGATGCTGCATTGGGCTCCGGTGTCAGCCTTGAGGGTCAAGAGCTCGCGAGCGGCAGTAGGGCAAGCGATATCGAAGTCAGCGGCGGTGTCGCCCGCCGTATCGCTCGCGGCCGGGAGCGTTATCTGCAATACTCGCAGCGTCTCTTTCTCGGCCGCGGCCGTCTCGCTCCGGCCTTGCGCTACGTGCCGGACAGTCAGTGTGTTGACCTGCAGAGTGCCCAGCGTACGCGCGGCCCCGCTGCTGACGTTGCTCTTGGCGGCCATGCTGGATGCCTGAGGCTTATCATTCCCCCCCGGCTGATTATTCGCCGCTTTATTTTGCTGCTGCTGTCCTTGGCCGTTTTCCTTCTTCTTCTTCAGCCTCTTCCGGCATTCCTGCCAGGTGTGGCCCTTGATTTTGCAGTACGTGCAAATGATGTCCACCTGATTTATTTTTTTATCGTTTGGACCGGCCATTGGCAGGCTCATGCGGCCCGATTTCCGCGTGCAGTCTCGGGCCAGGTGCCCCGCATTTCCGCAGTTATAGCAGGTCTTTGCCCCCTGCGCCGGAGCTGCTGTTGATCGCCGGTTGTTGTGACTCTGTCCGGCGGCGCCGCCTTTCGGCTGCACCATGTTGCTGATTTCGATCGCCCCGGCGATCGATTCGTGCAGTGTGGCGAAATTTCGCGAGCGAACGAGAATTTGGACCTGCCCGTGCAGACCGTTCTCGAAATTCGCCTGGCCGCACTTCCGCGTGACTTCCTCGATAGTCAGCGCGTCGCGCTCAGACGAGACGACACCGCAGAGTTTTTCGATCACCTCGATCGTGAGTTTTTCTGTCCGAGCTGCGTACGCGGCGATGTCCTCGCCCTGTCCCTGGCGGAGGGCGTTGAACTCCAACTGTAGGGCGGCCAGGGACTTGCGCTGCCCGTACAGAGATTCCAGTTCGGTTTTGAGCTCACTCACCGAATTTATGGTTTTGTGCTTGAGCTCACGGGTGGCTTGGCCACCGATTTTGCTGCTCAGCACAAGCTTCAGCAGTATACCGTGTCTGCTTGGAGAAACCATCTCGAACACGGTCTCGCAGCTGGTGATGAAGCCGTCGAGCTCCGTGGGCTTGCTTCCATCGAAACTCTTGATATTTTTTAAAGCCAGCCCCAAATCGAGCGTGTCCGCGTCCCGTCTTGGGGGGTAGTTTGGCGCGTCCGGGTGATAGCCGTACGGCGGCTCCCAGCCGTTCTGGGCCGGGGAACCCCGCGAGTTCCTGTTCGGCGGGACCGGCGGATTACCCGTTGCGCCCGGCGTGTTACCCGAGGCGCCCGGCGGATTTCCCGGAGCGCCCGGCGGATTTCTCCCCCCCCGCGAGGGAGGGCCCCCCTATTTGCCCTCTTAGGGCTTGTAGCTCAACCGTGAGGGTGGCAACCTGCTCCTGCAGACGGCAGGTGAGGTCTACCTCGTCGCCCCTCATCCCCTGCGGGGCCTGCGCCACCCTCCTCCGCGCGCTCGCCCTGGGATCGACCTCCCGAACCGTTGTTTGCTCTTCCCGGATCCGCCTCTCCTCCATCGTCTCCAGACGGTAGCTGTCGTCTCCGTCGTCCTCTGACCGACCGGGCCCTTGAGGGGAGGGCCCCGCGGCGCCCGCAGCAGCCCCCCGGTTGGTGGTGTCCAGCTGGGCGCGGAGCTCCTCAATGCCCCGATCGACCATCGCGTTGGTCACGCGTCGTGTGTCATCCCTGCGGGGATCCATCAGGCTGTCGTCGGGGCCGCCGAACGCGGTATCCCGGACGGTGTTGACGCCGAAAGGCGCACGCAAACTAGCAGCTAACGCCGCTTCTGTGGCCGCTGGTAGTCGCCCTGTCGGCGAGTTTTCCAGCAGGGCCCGCCGGGTCCGGAATGTGATGTCGTGAACCGCGGCCTCTAACCCTGTGGTCGGGGTAACGGGCTCAGCCGGCAAGGTCGAGTCCTCCGAATTCGCCCTCCTTTTCGGCAGCGAGGCTCGACCTCCGGGCATGTGTTGGCCCCCCCCGGGATTACCCGCGCTTCCCCTCGCGTTTATTTTATTTTTATTTTTATTATGATGGACAGTGGTTGGTGTTAGCCTGGCCTCCTGTCTTTCGCGAATTAATACTGTGAATCCGCGTAAGTTGCTACAAACTTATTTGGATTCACAAGTAAGGGTCTCGGTTTTTATTAACGAGAGATCTGGGCTCGCGGGCTCAGTCCCACGGGTTTACGCGATTTTTTTTTTTTTTTTTTTTCGTTCGAGAATTTTTTCCCCTTTTTTGGCTCTGGTATGTTTTTTTTTTTACACAAAAAAAAAACCCTAGCACATGTACGTAACAATCGCCACTTACAGAATTAGCATCCTTGCCATGGCGCTGTTGGTCGTCAGGGCTGTCGTCCTCGGTGCCGTGTTGGCCTGGACGTTGACCCCTGGCTGCGGCGTCTGGATGTCCTTGGTCGGCCCGATCGTCCTCTTCGGCGTGGTCGACCCTTTATCCTCGTCCGTCGGTAGCTCTCGTCGCCGGCGGTCCTCGGCCAACGAGCGTATCGGTCGCGTCCTCCTGGTCGCGCTCTCGATCGTCTGACGGTCTGACGACTGCGTGTCAAACCGCACCAGGTCCTTTGCCCCAACGTCTGCGTGTCGGGTTTGACTCTGGGTTTTATTTTCGTGCGAGGGAAATGTGGCCCCCCCCCCCCCCCGACACGAGATCTTTCGCCTCAAGATTATCCTCGTGGCGTGTCCGGTTCGCTTACGGCAGATCCCACCGCTGCCACCAAAATGTTGTGCCCGGCGACTCGGTAATTGATCAGGTTACCAGTCGGTGGGTAATTGTTGTTTATTCGGGATCGTTCGCCGATTAAAGAGTTGGACTCACGCGAACTCGGGTTTACCAACTAGACAATTTATTTGAGAGTAAGATATTTCTGAGTTACAGTTTCTGTTTGTTACTAATTGTTTCTATTCGTTCTACAACTTGAGGGTACCCGAGTCTAAGAGGAGCCTGACTGCTCAGCTCCGAGTCTGGTCTTCGACTGTCGGTGAATTGCAGTGGATCGCTGCGATTCACCGAAAATCGGTGCGTAAGCATTTCGTGTCAATTCGCCCGATTTCGACATCGGCGAATTCCGGCACGCGCTCGATCGTTCACCCCGACCGGGCGTTCGATTGAGCAACTGAAATTTCGAAATGGAATTTAAATATTCCGGGGTGCAACACGTGTTTCGAGCGTTTCTGTGAGCACAGCTTGTGTAAATGTGTCAAAAACCTTCATTCTACTAAAATACACAAGATCCATGTGTTAGAAGTCGTCTGGCACAGCTGTGGCGAACGAAACATCGAAGAACACCAAAATCGTGATATCGCGTGTTTCGAGCGTTCTGAGAGCACAACTCCGTGAAAATGTGTCAAAAACATTCGTTCTACTCAAATACACAAGATCCATGTGTTAAAAGTTGTCTGGCACAGCTGTGGTGAACGAAACATTGAAGAACACCAAAATCAGGATATCGCGTGTTTCGAGCGTTTCTGAGAGCACAGCTCGGTGTAAATGTGTAAAAAATATTCATTCTACTCAAATGCACAATATCCATTCGTTAAAAGTCGTCTGGCACAGCTGTGGCGAACGAAACATCGAAGAACACCAAAATCGTGATATCGCATGTTTCGAGCGTTTCTGAGAGCACAGCTCGGTGAAAATGTGTCAAAAACATTCGTTCTACTCAAATACACAAGATCCATGTGTTAAAAGTTGTCTGGCACAGCTGTGGTGAACGAAACATTGAAGAACACCAAAATCGTGATATCGCGTGTTTCGAGCGTTTCTGAGAGCACAGCTCCGTGTAAATGTGTCAAAAACCTGCATTCGACTAAAATACACAAGATCCACGTGTTAAAAGTCGTCTGGCACAGCTGTGGCGAACGAAACATCGAAGAACACCAAAATCGTGATATCGCATGTTTCGAGGTTTTCTGAGAGCACAGCTCGGTGAAAATGTGTCAAAAACCGTCATTCTACTAAAATACACAAGATCCACGTGTTAAAAGTCGTCTGGCACAGCTGTGGCAAACGAAACATCGAAGAACACCAAAATCGTGATATCGCGTGTTTCGAGCATTTCTGAGAGCACAGCTCGGTGAAAATGTGTCAAAAACATTCATTCTACTCAAATACACAAGATCCATGTGTTAAAAGTTGCCTGGCACAGCAGTATCGGACGAAACTTTGAACAGCACCCAAATCGTGATATCGCGTGTTTCGAGCGTTTCTGAGAGCACAGCTCGCTGTAAATGTGTCAAAAACCTGCATTCTACTCGAATGCACAATATCCATGCGTGAAAAGTCGGCTGGCACAGCTGTGGCGAACGAAACATCGAAGAACACCAAAATCGTGATATCGCGTGTTTCGAGCGTTTCTGAGAGCACAGCTCGGTGTAAATATTTAAAAAACCTTCATTCTACTCAAATACACAAGATCCATGTGTTAAAAGTTGTCTGACACAGCTGTGGCGAACGAAACATTGAAGAACACCAAAATCGTGATATCGCATCTTTCGAGCGCATCTGAGATCACAGCTCGATGTAAATGTGTCAAAAACCTTCATTCTACTGAAATGCACAATATCCATTCGCTAAAAGTCATCTGGCACAGCTGTGGCGAACGAAAAATCGAAGAACACCAAAATCGTGATATCGCGTGTTTCGAGCGTTTCTGAGAGCACAGCTCCGTGTAAATGTGTCAAAAACCTGCATTCTACTAAAATACACAAGTTCCACGTGTTAAAAGTCGTCTGGCACAGCTGTGGCGAACGAAACATCGAAGAACACCAAAATCGTGATATCGCATGTTTCGAGCGTTTCTGAGAGCACAGCTCGGTGAAAATGTGTCACAAACCGTCATTCTAATAAAATACACAAGATCCACGTGTTTAAAGTCGTCTGGCACAGCTGTGGCAAACGAAACATCGAAGAACACCAAAATCGTGATATCGCGTGTTTCGAGCGTTTCTGAGATCACAGCTCGGTGAAAATGTGTCAAAAACATTCATTCTACTCAAATACACAAGATTCATGTGTTAAAAGTTGCCTGGCACAGCAGTATCGGACGAAACTTTGAACAGCACCCAAATCGTGATATCGCGTGTTTCGAGCGTTTCTGAGAGCACAGCTCGCTGTAAATGTGTAAAAAACCTGCATTCTACTCGAATGCACAATATCCATGCGTGAAAAGTCGTCTGGCCCAGCTGTGGCGAACGAAACATCGAAGAACACCAAAATCGTGATATCGCGTGTTTCGAGCTTTTCTGAGAGCACAACTCGGTGTAAATGTGTCAAAAACCTTCATTCTACTCAAATACACAATATCCATGCGTGAAAAGTCGTCTGGCCCAGCTGTGGCGAACGAAACATCGAAGAACACCAAAATCGTGATATCGCGTGTTTCGAGCTTTTCTGAGAGCACAACTCGGTGTAAATGTGTCAAAAACCTTCATTCTACTCAAATACACAAGATCCATGCGTTAAAACTCGTCTGGCACAGCTGTGGCGAACGAAACATCGAAGAACACCAAAATCGTGATATCGCGTGTTTCGAGCGTTTCTGAGAGCACAGCTCCGTGTAAATGTGTCAAAAACCTGCATTCTACTCAAATGCACAATATCCATGCGCTAAAAGTCATCTGGCACAGCTGTGGCGAACGAAACATCGACGAACACCAAAATCGTGATATCGCGTGTTTCGAGCATTTCTGAGAGCACAGCTCGGTGAAAAGGTGTCAAAAACATTCGTTCTACTCAAATGCACAATATCCATGCGTTAAAAGTCGTCTGGCGCAGCTGTGGCGAACGAAACATTGAAAAACACCAAAATCGTGATATCGCGTCTTTCGAGCGCATCTGAAATCACAGCTCGATGTATATGTGTCGAAAACCTTCATTCTACTCAAATACACAATATCCATGTGTTAAAAGCTGTCTGGCACAGCTGTGGCGAACGAATCATTGAAAAACACCAAAATCGTGATATCGCGTCTTTCGAGCGTTTCCGAGAGCACAGCTCGGTGTAAATGTGTCGTAAACCTTCATTCTAATCAAATGCACAATATGCATGCGTTAAAAGTCGTCTGGCACAGCTGTGGCGAACGAAAGATCGAAGAACACCAAAATCGTGATATCGCGTCTTTCGAGCGTTTCTGAGAGCACAGCTCGGTGCAAATGTGTAAAAATCCTTCATTCTACTCAAATACACAAGATCCATGTGTTAAAAGTTGCCTGGCACAGCAGTATCGAACGAAACTTTGAACAGCACCCAAATCGTGATATCGCGTGTTTCGAGCGTTCTGAGAGCACAGCTCCGTGTAAATGTGTCCAAAACCTTCATTCTAATCAAATGCACAATATGCATGCGTTAAAAGTCGTCTGGCACAGCTGTGGCGAACGAAAGATCGAAGAACACCAAAATCGTGATATCGCGTCTTTCGAGCGTTTCTGAGAGCACAGCTCGGTGCAAATGTGTAAAAATCCTTCATTCTACTCAAATACACAAGATCCATGTGTTAAAAGTTGCCTGGCACAGCAGTATCGAACGAAACTTTGAACAGCACCCAAATCGTGATATCGCGTGTTTCGAGCGTTCTGAGAGCACAGCTCCGTGTAAATGTGTCCAAAACCTGCATTCTACTCAAATGCAAAATATCCATGCGTTAAAAGTCGTCTGGCACAGTTGTGGCGAACGAAACATCGAAGAAAACCAAAATCGTGATATCGATTTTTTCAAGCGTTTCTCAGAGCACAGCTCCGTGTAAATGTGTCAAAAACCTTCATTCTACTCAAATGCACAATATCCATGCGCTAAAAGTCATCTTTCACAGCCGTGGCGAACGAAAAATCGAAGAACACCAAACATCGAAGAACACCAAAATCGTGATACCGCGTGTTTCGAGCGTTTCTGATAGCACAGCTCGGTATAAATGTGTGAAAAACCTTCATTCTACTCAAATACACAATATCCATGCGTTAAAAGTCGTCTGGCACAGCTGTGGCGAACGAAACATCGAAGAAAACCAAAATTGTGATATCGATTGTTTCAAGCGTTTCTCAGAGCACAGCTCGGCGTAAATGTGTCAAAAACCTTCGTTCTACTCAAATGCACAATATCCATGCGCTAAAAGTCATCTGGCACAGCTGTGGCGAACGAAAAATCGAAGAACACCAAAATCGTGATATCGCGTGTTTCGAGCTTTTCTGAGAGCACAGCTCGGTGTAAATGTGTCAAAAACCTTCATTCTACTCAAATACACAAGATCCATGCGTTAAAAGTCGTCTGGCACAGCTGTGGCGAACGAAACATCGAAGAACACCAAAATCGTGATATCGCGTGTTTCGAGCGTTTCTGAGAGCACAGCTCGGTGAAAATATGTCAAAAAGATTCGTTCTACTCAAATACACAAGATCCATGTGTTAAAAGTTGTCTGGCATATCTGTGGCGAACGAAACATTGAAGAACACCAAAATCATGATATCGCGTGTTTCGAGCGTTTCTGAGAACACAGCTCGGTGTAAATATGTCAAAAATCCTCATTCTACTCAAATGCATAATATCCATGTGTTAAAAGTCGTCTAGCGCAGCTGTGACGAACGAAACTATGAACAGCACAAAAATCGTGATATCGCGTGTTTCGAGCGTTTCTGAGAGCACAGCTCGGTGTAAATGTGTCAAAAACATTCATTCTACTCAAATGCACAAGATCCATGCGTTAAAAGTCGTCTGGCACAGCAGTGGCGCACGAAACATCGAAGAACACCAAAATCGTGATAACGCGTGTTTCGAGCGTTTCTGATAGCACAGCTCGGTATAAATGTGTGAAAAACCTTCATTCTACTCAAATACACAATATCCATGCGTTAAAAGTCGTCTGGCACAGCTGTGGCGAACGAAACATCGAAGAAAACCAAAATTGTGATATCGATTGTTTCAAGCGTTTCTCAGAGCACAGCTCGGTGTAAATGTGTCAAAAACCTTCGTTCTACTCAAATGCACAATATCCATGCGCTAAAAGTCGTCTGGCACAGCTGTGGCGAACGAAAAATCGAAGAACACCAAAATCGTGATATCGCGTGTTTCGAGCGTTTCTGAGAGCACAGCTCGGTGTAAATGTTCAAAAAACCTTCATTCTACTCAAATACACAAGATCCATGCGTTAAAAGTCGTCTGGCACAGCTGTGGCGAACGAAACATCGAAGAACACCAAAATCGTGATATCGCGTGTTTCGAGCGTTTCTGAGAGCACAGCTCGGTGAAAATATGTCAAAAAGATTCGTTCTACTCAAATACACAAGATCCATGTGTTAAAAGTTGTCTGGCATATCTGTGGCGAACGAAACATTGAAGAACACCAAAATCATGATATCGCGTGTTTCGAGCGTTTCTGAGAACACAGCTCGGTGTAAATATGTCAAAAATCCTCATTCTACTCAAATGCATAATATCCATGTGTTAAAAGTCGTCTAGCGCAGCTGTGACGAACGAAACTATGAACAGCACAAAAATCGTGATATCGCGTGTTTCGAGCGTTTCTGAGAGCACAGCTCGGTGTAAATGTGTCAAAAACATTCATTCTACTCAAATGCACAAGATCCATGCGTTAAAAGTCGTCTGGCACAGCAGTGGCGCACGAAACATCGAAGAACACCAAAATCGTGATAACGCGTGTTTCGAGCGTTTCTGATAGCACAGCTCGGTATAAATGTGTGAAAAACCTTCATTCTACTCAAATACACAATATCCATGCGTTAAAAGTCGTCTGGCACAGCTGTGGCGAACGAAACATCGAAGAAAACCAAAATTGTGATATCGATTGTTTCAAGCGTTTCTCAGAGCACAGCTCGGTGTAAATGTGTCAAAAACCTTCGTTCTACTCAAATGCACAATATCCATGCGCTAAAAGTCGTCTGGCACAGCTGTGGCGAACGAAAAATCGAAGAACACCAAAATCGTGATATCGCGTGTTTCGAGCGTTTCTGAGAGCACAGCTCGGTGTAAATGTTCAAAAAACCTTCATTCTACTCAAATACACAAGATCCATGTGTTAAAAGTTGTCTGACACAGCTGTGGCGATCGAAACATTGAAGAACACCAAAATCGTGATATCGCGTGTTTCGAGCTTTTCTGAGAGCACAGCTCGGTGTAAATGTGTTAAAAACCTTCATTCGACTCAAATGCACAATATCCATGCGCTAAAAGTCGTCTGGCACAGCTGTGGCGAAAGAAACATCGAAGAACACCAAAATCGTCATATCGCGTGTTTCGAGTGTTTCTCAGAGCACAGCTCGGTGTAAATGTGTCAAAAACCTTCGTTCTACTCAAATGCACAATATCCATGCGCTAAAAGTCGTCTGGCACAGCTGTGGCGAACGAAAAATCGAAGAACACCAAAATCGTGATATCGCGTGTTTCGAGCGTTTCTGAGAGCACAGCTCGGTGTAAATGTTCAAAAAACCTTCATTCTACTCAAATACACAAGATCCATGTGTTAAAAGTTGTCTGACACAGCTGTGGCGATCGAAACATTGAAGAACACCAAAATCGTGATATCGCGTGTTTCGAGCGTTTCTGAGAGCACAGCTCGGTGTAAATGTGTCAAAAACCTTCATTCTACTAAAATACACAAGATCCACGTGTTAAAAGTCGTCTGGCACAGCTGTGGCGAACGAAACATCGACGAACACCAAAATCGTGATATCTCGTGTTTCGAGCGTTTCTGAGAGCACAGCTCGGTGAAAATATGTCAAAAACATTCATTCTTCTCAAATAAACAAGATCCATATGTTAAAAGTTGCCTGGCACAGCAGTATCGAACGAAACTTTGAACAGCACCCAAATCGTGATATCGCGTGTTTCGAGCGTTTCTGAGAACACAGCTCGGTGTAAATGTTTCAAAAACTTGCATTCTACTCAAATGCACAATATCCATGCGTTAAAAGTCGTCTGGCACAGCTGTGGCGAACGAAACATCGAAGAAAACCAAAATCGTGATATCGATTGTTTCAAGCGTTTCTCAGAGCACAGCTCGGTGTAAGTGTGTCAAAAACCTTCATTCTACTCAAATGCACAATATCCATGCGCTAAAAGTCATCTGGCACAGCTGTGGCGAACGAAAAATCGAAGAACACCAAAATCGTGATATCGCGTGTTTCGAGCGTTTCTGTGAGCACAGCTCGGTTTAAATGTGTCAAAAACCTTCATTCTACTAAAATATACAAGATCCATGTGTTAAAAGTCGTCTGGCACAGCTGTGGCGAACGAAACATCGAAGAACACCAAAATCGTGATATCGCGTGTTTCGAGCGTTTCTGAGAGCACAGCTCGGTGTAAGTGTGTCAAAAACATTCGTTCTACTCAAATACACAAGATCCATGTGTTAAAAGTTGTCTGGCACATCTGTGGCGAACGAAACATTGAAGAACACCAAAATCATGATATCGCGTGTTTCGAGCGTTTCTGAGAGCACAGCTCGGTGTAAATATGTCAAAAACCCTCATTCTACTCAAATGCACAATATCCATGTGTTGAAAGTCGTCTAGCGCAGCTGTGACGAACGAAACTTTGAACAGCACAAAAATCGTGATATCGCGTCTTTCGAGCGTTTCTGAGAGCACAGCTCGGTGTAAATGTGTCAAAAACATTCATTCTACTCAAATGCACAATATCCATGCGTTAAAAGTCGTGTGGCACAACTGTGGCGAACGAAACATTGAAGAACACCAAAATCGTGATGTCGCGTCTTTCGAGCGTTTCTGAGAGCACAGCTCGGTGTAAATGTGTCAAAAACCTTCATTCTACTCAAATGCACAATATCCATGCGTTAAAAGTCGTCTGGCACAGCTGTGGCGAACGAAACATTGAAGAACACCAAAATCGTGATATCGCGTCTTTCGAGCGTTTCCGAGAGCACAGCTCGGTGTAAATGTGTCAAAAACCTTCATTCTACTCAAATACAAAAGATCCTTGTGTTAAAAGTCGTCTGGCACAGCTGTGGCGAACGAAACATCGAAGAACATCAAAATCGTGATATCGCGTGTTTCGAGCGTTTCTGAGAGCACAGCTCGGTGTAAATGTGTCAAAAACCTTCATTCTACTAAAATACACAAGATCCACGTGTTAAAAGTCGTCTGGCACAGCTGTGGCGAACGAAACATCGAGAACACCAAAATCATGATATCGCGTGTTTCGAGCGTTTCTGAGAGCACAGCTCGGTGTAGATATGTCAAAAACCCTCATTCTACTCAAATGCATAATATCCATGTGTTAAAAGTCGTCTAGCGCAGCTGTGACGAACGAAACTTTGAGCAGCACAAAAATCGTGATATCGCGTGTTTCGAGCGTTTCTGAGAGCACAGCTTTGTGTAAATGTGTCAAAAACATTCATTCTACTCAAATGCACAAGATCCATGCGTCAAAAGTCGTCTGGCACAGCTGTGGCGAACGAAACATTGAAGAACACCAAAATCGTGATATCGCGTCTTTCGAGCGTTTCCGAGAGCACAGCTCGGTGTAAATGTGTCAAAAACCTTCATTCTACTCAAATGCACAATATCCATGCGTTAAAAGTCGTCTGGCACAGCTGTGGCGAACGAAACATCGAAGAACACCAAAATCGTGATATCGCGTGTTTCGAGCGTTTCTGAGAGCACAGCTCGGTGTAAATGTGTCAAAAACGTTCATTCTACTAAAATACACAAGATCCACGTGTTAAAAGTCGTCTGAACGTGTCGAAAAGTCGACACACACACACACACACACACACACACACACAC
The DNA here is from genome assembly GCA_963932165.1 of Pimpla rufipes. NCBI lineage: Eukaryota > Metazoa > Arthropoda > Insecta > Hymenoptera > Ichneumonidae > Pimpla > Pimpla rufipes. The sequence goes on from OZ010638.1 coordinate 8,755,921, forward strand.
ACACACACACGCACGCACGCACGCACGCACGCACGCACGCACGCACGCACGCACGCACGCACGCACGCACGCACGCACGCACGCACGCACGCACGCACGCACGCACGCACGCACGCACGCACGCACACACGCGCACACACACACACACACACACACACGCGCGGGCGCGCGCGCGCGCGCACACACATACAGACATATTTTCTAGACCACTTTTCTCGACGTTTTAGGTGATTCTGAGTATGTTAACATGAAAATCTCGAAAAAAAAAAAATTTCACGAAAACAAAGCTTCCTCTATGAGGAAGCAAAAATGTTAACCCCAGTCAACCCTACCTTTAAACCAGCTCACTCATATTTCGATATATGTATTATTGACGCCAGACTCAACATAGCCACATCATTTAACGATAAACTTGAAATGTTGCCATACGACAGCGACCACAACACTATCACTTTCACCATTCACTTCCCCGATGATAGCTTAATACACTCCAATACCCAGCCACAAGCCTTTAATTTTAAAGCAACAAAATGGAATAAATTCGCGGATAAATTAGAAAAAACATTTAACTCTAATACCCCCAAAAATCGTAACCTCACATTGGAAGAAATTGATTCCTCCTTGGAATAAATGAACGCTGCCTTAATCGAAGCAATTCACAGCTCTGTCCCGAAATTCAGGGCTCAAAATAGTACGCACAAGTACAGAACCGCGCATTTCTCTCGCATGCACAAAAAGAAAGCTCTTCTAGTACCCCTGCTACATTCACTTCACATCTCGGACCCAACATCACGACTAGCAACAACAAAAATTGCTAAAATCTCTCTAATGGTACTAAGAGATAAATTTCGAAAGGAATTTCAAAAATCAACCGAAAAATTTGGGTACAATCAAACAAATCGATTATCGAAAATCTGATTCATTCTTCCCAAAAATCAACCGATATCTAAGACCAAAATCCCATCTTAAAATCGAAAATTTATATATTGATCAACAAAATCAACCCCTAATCCAGCGCAGTGAATGTAACGCGAACATGGCCGAAATTATCAACGGCAAACTTGTCCCGCGACCCATATATGCTCATATATGAGTTCAGGCATAGTCTGCTAATTCGTCTCAAATGAGTTCGTCTCACATCTCCGGAGGACAAATTAAATATTATTGGAGCCTTTTACGAGTCGATCCCCAGATATCTAAATTCCCAGACTCCCAGATATCAAAATTCTGATACCCTATTAAAATCCATTGTCGACAGAGTTGCAGAAAATATTTAAAAAGAATTTAATGCAAACAGAGATAACAACACCACACTCTCAATTTTTTCCGACAATAATAAAGCAACAAACCTGTCGTATATCGACTGAGAGCGCATGACGTCAGGACTACGCGAGATAATTCGGAGCTCCGTTTCCGGTTTCTTCTCGCTGTCTCGCGCGGACTGTCGCGCTGCACATACTCACCTGTATTATTATCTGACCGTATAATATAGCAGTTAATTATGAATCTCGTTCCTTTATTTTCCCCTGTGTATAAGAATACAACAGTTGGCGACGAGGATTCGAGCGATACCAATGTGGTGAATTACTTGTGATGAAACGTGCGAATAAATCCGGCGAATAATTACGCCACGTGCGCGTCGGTGCTCTGTGTGAACGGGCACGCATGTCGCTCTCGGTTACATGTGTATATATCACAAACACAAATATCACGTGACAATATCACACGTCATCATATCACACCCATAAAAATCACAGATCCAAAAAACCACAGGTTGAAATATCACACCCATAAATCAAAGATAATACGGGTTAAAATATCACGTGTGAAAATTGCACGCATAACAAAACCGAAGATAAAAATATCACGCATATAAAAATATCACACGTGTGATGTACCACATAACATTTATTCATGCACATGAATAAAACTAACTATATCCGTCTACATAAACATATGCAATTGTTGTTTCATTTAATTCATTGATGAATTTTGACACAGATACCACACGCGGACAAAATTTATGAACTTGTTATCTACACAGCATTGATCCATACATGTGACCACACATGTAAATAACCACACTAATGGCATAACAGATACAAGCTGCAAAAAAAAATTAGTTACTGTTAGGAATTATTATCAATGACACTCATTATCAATAGTTAATATATAACAACTATTAAACTATATAACAATATTTTCAGGCTCAATTCTTGACGAAGGGGATCACGCACATGCCCCAGACCCGGGAAAAGTGAATGCCATGAAAATAGTAAAAAAAAATAAAAAAGACAGCGAAGAAGTCAACGGAGCCAACACGGACAATCATCACGAGAGCTGCTGCTCAAGCGTCAACAAGCGCGGCAGCCGAGCTCCCTGCGCCGCAGTTGCTAGCACGGACAGTTCAACGAATTCGTGCTGGTCAAAATCCACAACTATCAACACCAGCATCAAGAAAGGATCTTCACTTACCGGAGCATTACACGAAAACATTGAAAGGCGAGCAATTTCTACTACACGATGAGGGTGGAGAGAAGGACCGATATCTTATTTTCGCAACCCAGAAAAATCTTCAACATTTATCGGAAACTAATATCTGGCTGTGTGACGGAACATTTAAGACGATACCAAATATCTTTTCGCAATTATATACGATACACGGCTTAAAAAATGGCAAAGTAATGCCTCTAGTATATGTTCTAACACCGAGCGAGAAAAAACGCATGTATAAAAAAATTCTCAACTTCTTGAACAACGCGTATGAGGGTATGAATCCCGAAGTAATCGTCACAGATTTTGAACAAGCTTTCATCACAGCCGCTCAAGAAGTATTTCCAAACGCATCCATTCACGGATGCCATTTCCATTTTGGTCAGTGCGTGTGGCGACATGTTCAGGAACTTGGGCTCCAAACTCACTACGGAGCGGATGACGAGTTCGCCCTTCATGTCCGAATGCTAATCGCATTGGCATACATCCCTCCCGACCAGGTCGTTGATGCATTCCGCTTGCTCCTAAATGATAACTACTATAATAACAACGACGAAATGAAGCCCATCCTGAAGTACTTCGAAAAGACATGGATTGGTTCTGTCAGCTCCCGTACCGTGCGACATCCGATTTTCGCTATCGAGCTATGGAACTGTTATTCGGCAGTTCTGAATAACGAACCACGAACAAACAATGCCGTCGAGGGATGGCACAATGCTTTGAACAGTCGGATCCAAACAGCTCATGCATCAATCGGAAAGTTTATCACGTGTCTCATGGAGGAACAAGCCACAACGGAAGTACTACTGGAACAGAACACTGCAGGCAGAGATATAACGACGCGCAAACGTCGAAAATATCTTGATTACGATACAAGACTACGCAACGTAGTCACCAACTTCAATACAACGAGCGACCACCTCGATTACTTGCGCGGCATAGTCTACAACATCCGCATTTAGGCTGTACAATTACCTACTTTTCATATTTCATTTTTCATATTTGAATTGTGACGTATTTTTCGTGAGCGGAAGCGCGAACGCCATAATCAAAAAAACCCAAAAAACCGAAACGTCACCTTCGGCCGTCCGCCCTCACTTGCGCATCCGCAAACCCGGTGGCGCCAGTAAATTTTTGTTTCACCGGAATTAGCAAACCGGTATGTCCGAGGAATCGAGGTGAGCAGACTCGATTCCAAACAAAATAGAAATAAATCGAAAGTTTGGAGCAAAAACTAACGATCGGGAACAATCATTAACGAAACCGGTAACTTAGTTAATTTTTGTGGGCGCGTAAAATTAACAAACGCAACTGGATGCACTCACGAGAGCGAACGGTTGCGGAATTGCACGGCCGCTCAGGCTGCTAGGTTGTGGTAGAGAGGGTCGAGGTAATGGCCCAATAAATAGCCTAACGCGAAAACATAATCAAACGCGAACTCTAATCATTGAGTGAAATTCCGTAAACCGGACAAATAATAATCTTCAATTATTATTATCGCGGCGAAAACTCGCGGAAAACGCGAAAAATCGTGATCGGTATCGCGAGGATCGAACACCTGGCGAGAACGGCGATCGAAAATAATTCGATCGCCGAAGAAAAAAAACAATCGAGAACAACTCACCAGCTGGTCCGGGGCGGCGACAACGACACGAACGATATTCAAGGGCGGAGCGGCGGGTGCACGGAACGCGGCGCACGGCTGCGCCGCACGGCATCACTGCGCGCGAACACTGCTCGTTCGAGATAGGGCTCGAACGAAAAATCACTCACTAGTTTTCGAATTTTCGAATTTTTCGAATTGGCGAGAACTGCATCTTCACGATGCACGGAATACGATGCACCGAACTGCATTTAGTTGGCCGTAGAGACGGCGCGAGAACACAACGATTTCTCGTGAGAAATCGAGCACGAGATCGCGAACGCAAAATCACACGCGAGAACGGGCGTACGGGCGAGCGCGTGGCCCGAGTACCGTACGCGAGCGAGCGAGACAGACAGAAAAACTGTCAACACGGGAGCGCGCGTTAATACCGCGAGACACCTCGGCGGTGGCCCGCGATCGACTGCCTAATATACGTGATCGCCTTGACCGCTCAATTATCATTATTTCCAGATTCCCTTGCCCGGGAGCTACTGCCCTCACTCTTATCGCCGAATAATCGTACGAGAGCGCATTTCTGCCGGTAACTCGTGACGTATCCGCGCGAGCGCTTCCCTCAACGCTTAGCGCGAGAGCGGGCGATTACGCTACTCTCAACGAAGGGCACGAGGGCTACTCCGCCCTCTGCCCAAACACAAAACTACCCGCTCTCCAGCGCAGTGCATTTTTCGCCTCTCAGGGCGCCGGATTTACACCGGACTCTCGCTGCACCGCGCGAACAGTCGTCGGCACGCTCTTCTCTGTTGGGATGCTCGGTTCGTTGAGCTCTCGTCCCCGCAACAGAGTCGAGTGACCGACCCGCAACTCCAACATATCGCGAAACTGACGGGATCGACAAACGAAGGGAACGTGGCGATACGAGGAGCGACAGCCACGGAACTTAGCAATACGATAAAAATGCTCGAACTCACCGGTACTTAAATCTTGTGACCGTGATTCTGAAAAATCACGTCACAGAATAAACCTTTATATTGTGTCTATTATTTACTTTGATGTATTGTTTCTACCCGTATTATCCTGTTTTGCAATACCGTCCCTTGGATTAGCTCCAGTGTTTTTCTGACGTGAGATATTTTTTACTAAGATATTTTCGGGCTGTGGTGTTCTAACATGTGATATTATTGACTGAGATATTTTTCTGTGATAATATTTACTGTAATATCACAGACATGTGATATTTAGACGTGATACCGTCGCCGTCGCTCTCGGACAGCGAGAGCGAGCAGGAAAAACTCTCGGCCGATCTTTCAACGGAAGAAGGTGATATTAGGAGTGAAAAGAAAGTATTTGGAAAAAACTTTCGGGACGAGAAAAGGTCAGTAGATGAATTTTCTGGTTTTTTCGCCCAACATATTCATGCCGCGAGTGATCGGACGGTAAATTTTCAAAGTATGGCTACCATCGGGAAATTAACTGAATTCGACGCGAGTAAAGAGAACTGGGGTAGTTATATAGAACGATTCGAGTTTTTCACTGAAGCGAATAAAATAACTGAGGACAGCGGAAAACGTTGCACTTTGCTTACTGCGGTAGGTGCGCGAACGTATGAGACAATTAAAAATCTTATCGCGCCAGATACCCTGAGTTCTGTGTCTTACGTGCAAATAAAAGAAAAGTGTAACGCCCATTTTTGCAAGCCGGTAAACGAATTGTTAGCGCGAGTGCGATTTCAAAAACGATACCAGCGACCGGATGAATCGTTGCGCGATTTCGAGCGTGAGCTGAGGAAACTCGCGCAAGACTGTAAATTCGGTGGTGTGAACGAGAAATTGCCGACGGACATGATGTTGCGGGACCGATTCGTTGCAGGAATTCGAGATGAGGAATTGCAGCGGTACCTTTGTCGACGACACGAAGAAACGCTCACGAAGGACAACAAAATCGGCCTGACATTGGAACGGGCTATCGAAATCGGTGGCAGCATTGAGGGAACCGAGATTCTTCAGAAAATGCTTAAAAAGGGGGACGCTTCGAACGTAAAAATTCGCAGTGATCCACTGCAATTCACCGGCAGTCGAAGAACAGACTCGGAGCCGAGCAGTCAGGCTCATCTCAGACTCGGGTACCCTCACGTTGTAAAACAAATAATAACAAACTGTAACGTAAATCAGAAATATATTTTCTTCAAATAAATTGTCTTTAAGGTAAACCCGAGTTCGCGTGAGTCCAACTCTTTAAGGGCAGGGTAAAGTTAATTCGGCGAAAAAAAGGCATGTTTTTAAGATTTTTTTTGGCATAACGGATAGTGTTCGTTTATTGAAAAATTTACATATAATAAAGTAACATTTCAACAACATTTTCCCAAATTTTCATTGAAAAATTTTCAAAATTGAGCGAATGAAAATTAATCCCCGGAGCCGCCGCGAAAAAAAGGTGGTTTGCGGTGAGCATCATAACTCGCAACAAAATCATCTGAAACAACAAAATCAAAATGCATTTGTTAAAGGAGATGTTTTTTGAGGTAATGACGGGAGGTTTTTTTTCGATTTTTCGATTTTTCGTAGCACTTGGAAGTCAAAAACCCGATTTTCGCTTTAAAAAATCGGGTAATTTGTTGTTGAAAAATTAGTAATTATTAAAAAAAACAAAAAAGCTCTCGACAATACCTGGTAAATTATGTGAAGAAGTACTGTGCAAAATTTCAAAGCGATTGGTCCAGTAGATTTTGAGTAATCGTGCTCACGGACTTCAAAAATGACAAGTCTCAGAAAAACGGTTTGAAAAACGCAGAAGAGTTTGGTCGCTTAGCGCTCATTGCACATAAGTTTGAGAACACTTCTCGATTGCATAAAAATCTGAGAAAATTCATGCATATTAACGGTACTCAAAAGATTAATTTTGCATAATAATAATTCTAAAATGTTATTAACAAAATGATGAAAAAAAAAATAGACAACAAATTTCCCCGCAATCTAATTTTTTTCCTGATTCGTTCATTTTTCTGTATATGTATGAATTTTGCTTCCTCATAGAGGAAGCCTTGTTTTCGTGAAAATTTTTTTTTTCGAGATTTTCATGTCAGTACACTCAGCATGGTCCAAAACGTCGAGACAAGTGGTTTGTGCGAAATGTCTGTATGTGTGTGTGTGTGTGTGTGTGTGTGTGTGTGTGTGTGTATGTGTGTGTGTGTGTATGTGTGTATGTGCACGTTTTTTTGTTTACACGATAACTGCCGTAATTTTTTAAGAATATTCTTCAAATTTGGCACGCACGTACGCTATCATAGAATTCATTATGGGATTGTAGTTGACGCGAATCGGTTAGGAAATTCAGATTTTACGGCATTTTGAAAATTTGGCCAAAATCGTTTGCGCGCAGTAACTTCCGCAAATTGAGAGATATCGGGATGAAATTTTGTACGTCAATAGATCACCATCAAACCATGATCTGTACCAAATTTGGCGAAAATCGGCAAAGCAGTTCTCATGTTATTGCAATTTAATTATTTTTTCAAATGTCTGTAATTACTTTAGCTCCTGTAAATTATGAGACATCTGATTGCAATTTCGAACATGCCATTACGTTCATTGATTATTAACGATGAGTTTCGTCGAGGAAACTGCCATTGTGTCGGTAAATTTGGATTTTGCTGCATGAAATACAAAAAAAGTCGACACGGCGAAAAAAATGGGAAATTTTTTTTGCAGAATTTGCTCAAAATTGGTTCACGTATGGACAACCATGGACCACGCTTCGAGTACAAATTTGACGCGGATCTGAAAAGCCGTTCAAATTTTATGGCATTTAGAACATTTTGAAAAATCTCGTTCTCACGCTAGATCATGCAAATTACAAGGTACCGGCTTCTAATTTGGTCCACACATTGACTATCATGAACCAAGGGTTGGGTACAAATTTGTGGGAAATCGGTTCGGTGGTTAAAATCTTACATTTTTATTTATTAAAAAAAACAGCCGAAAAAACCTGCAAAGTAGAACCTTGCAAATTGCTTCCTCAGTATTTTACACTTTTGACGATGCTTCCTCTATGAGGAAGCCAAAATTGATCAACATACTTCCTCATCGAGGTAGCATCGTCAAAAGTGTAAAATACTGAGGAAGCAATTTGCAAGGTTCTACTTTGCAGGTTTTTTTCAGACTTTTCAATTATCTTTGAATTTTTAGAAATTCAAAATAAAACTCGATAATTTTCTTATACTCACTGAAAGTCGTCGATTCCAGGTCCGTAGAGTAAACGACTTCCATCAAGATGATCGAGAGCATCTTTTTGCGTTTGTCTACGCAAAACTCTTTCTTGTTTACTGTCGTGCGCCGCTTGCTTCTCTGCACTACTAATTCGCAAATCGTCAACTTGTCGGGCCCATTCGCGAGAACTTGGCCCTGTACTGATTTGCATTTCTTCCATAAAGGCCAACAAGTGCCGTTACCAAGTGCCGTCGCCTGATACAGTCAATTCTGACGTTTCTTCTACATTATTTGCGTCAGACATTGCTTTTTGCTTCCTCATAGAGGAAGCTTTGTTTTCGTGAAATTTTTTTTTTTCGAGATTTTCATGTTAACATACTCAGAATCACCTAAAACGTCCAGAAAAGTGGTCTAGAAAATATGTCTGTATGTGGGTATGTGTGTGTGTGTGTGTCTATGTATGTATGGTCCAGGCACCGAACATTCAATTGTTCATAACTCAGGAATGGCATGATGGATCGCGCTAAAAATTGGCACGCAAGTAGAGTATTAAATCCTCTGTAATTCACATATTTTAAAAATTAAATATATCCATGTATACAAATTTTATCGAATTTTAAATTTTTCAAAAAAATGGCCTGATCGCTCTAACTTTCGGAAAAGTTCGACGATTCAGCTGTATACTTCATCATAAATAAAGACACGTTCAATGTTGTTTGGTATTGAATTTCAGCTAAATCGGTAAAGCGGTTCCGGTTTTATAGAATTTTGAATTTTTCGAAAAAAAAAAATTTTGCTCTAAATCACGTCGAATCTCATCAAAAGAACCAAAATATTCAACAGTAAAAAAATAACATACAGCGCTGCTACGTATAAAATTTGGTGACGATCGGTAAAGTCGTTCGGATTTTACGCTGTTATGAATTATTTTTTAAATTAAGATTTTCGCTGTAACTTATGGAAAAGTTATTAAAGTAAGTCAAAACTTTGTATCTAATCAAAATGAGATGTAACGGTGTTTGTAACGGAGTTTTCTTTTGTTCAAATTTAAAAAAAGTTGCAAAGTAGAACTTTGCACACTGCTTCCTCATTAATTCCCCTTTTTCACAAAGCTTCCTCTATGAGGAAGCCAAAGTTAATAAATAAGCTTCTTCATAGAGGTGGCTTTGTGAAAAAGGGGAATTAATGAGGAAGCAGTGTGCAAAGTACTACTTTGCAACTTTTTTCTCTTCTTGTGCAGCCGATGCGAAGAACTTCTTGGCCACATTTTGTATAGCTTCACAATGTTTTTTCATATATAAATTATAGGCTGGTTTCGATAAGAAAGCACTCGCCAAATCCATTAGTCCGCAGAACTTATTACATCCGGCTAAACCTAAGTCCAACACTCGCATTACGAAAGCAAACCGATAATTGACATCGTATACACCACTGTCTATTCTTTCACTTGATGGGATGTAGTGAGGCTGTTTACACTTTTCACATGTCACCTTGATGTTGAAACCAAGACCTTCTTTTTTGCATGTTTGGAATATCACTTTTCCATCACACTTCACACATTTGACGACAGTAGCAATTGACGAAAAAACAAGAACGAAATCTATCATTCGATAATGTTTTTGGATGTCTTCTACCACCACAGCGGAATTATTTTTAATTTTTTTCGCTGACGCGCTACTAGCTACCGGTTCGTCGTTTTTACGCTTTTGAGGAGGCGCTTTTTTTTTGGTCGGGACAATTGTCCAATACCACCCTTACGATCTTCTCTGCTTACTTTTCGAGGCATTTTTCGAGGTACGAATACGGACGAAAACGGACTCAAACTTTTAGTGTGACTTGCTACTGCTCAGCACGGCATACAGCGGTCAACTGATGTATAGACTAATGTGCATACTTATATACACCATACCTCGAATATATATAACGGGACCGGAACAGGCCCGTTTATCAATACATTTATTCGGGGTCGAAAAATACAACAGCGCGCCGCGCAGCTGCCGCCCAGGTATAAGACCCGCCTGGAGCAATAGACGCTTAAATACTCATAGCTTCGTCAATTTTACTCCGATCGACTTAAAATTTTTACACAATATTCTTGAGACATTAGGCATTCATTTAAAAAAAATGTAAATACTTTAAATTTTTTAATCAGCAAACGATCCCGATAAAACAAACAATTACCCTTCGACTCGTAACCTGATCAATTACCGAGTCGCCGGGCACAACATTTTGGTGGCAGCGGTGGGATCTGCCGTAAGCGAACCGGACACGCCACGAGGATAATCTTGAGGCGAAAGATCTTGTGTCGGGGGGCCACATATCCCTCGCACGAAAAAACCCAGAGTCAAACCCGACACGCAGACGTTGGGGCAAAGGACCTGGTGCGGTCTGACACGCAGTCGTCAGATCGTCAGACGATCGGGAGCGCGACCAGGAGGACGCGACCGACACGCTCGTTGGCCGAGGACCGCCGGCGACGAGAGCTACCGACGGACGAGGATAAAGGGTCGTCCGCGCCGGAGAGGACGATCGGGCCGACCAAGGAAATCCAGACGCCGCAGCCAGGGGTCAACGTCCAGGCCAACACGGCACCGAGGACGACAGCCCTGACGACCAACAGCGCCATGGCAAGGATGCTGTTTCTGTAAGTGGCGATTACTATGTGCATGTGCTAGCTTTTAAAAAAAAAAAAGATACCGGAGCCGAAAGAAAATTTCCCGAACTAAAAAAAAAATCGCGTAAACCCGTGGGACTGAGCCCGCGAGCCCAGATCTCTCGTTAAAAAAAAATCGACACCCTTACTTGTCAATCCAAATAAGTTTGTAGCAACTTACGCGGATTCACGGTATTAATTCTAATGGACCCCCGCAGGGATGACACACGACGCGTGACCAACGCGATGGTGGATCGGGGCATTGAGGAGCTCCGCGCCCAGCTGGACACCACCAACCGGGGGGCGGCTGGGGGCGCTGCGGGGCCCTCCCCTCAAGGGCCCGGTCGGTCAGAGGACGGCGGGGATGACAGCTACCGTCTGGAGACGATGGAGGAGAGGCGGATCCGGGAAGAACAATCGACGGTTCGGGAGGTTGATCCCCGGGCAAGCGCGCGGAGGAGGGTGGCGCAGGCCCTGCAGGGGTTGGGGGGCGATGAGATAGACCTCATCTGCCATCTGCAGGAGCAGGTTGCAACCCTCACGTGCGAGTTACAAGCTCTAAAAGGGAAAATGCGGGGACCCTCCCTCGCGACGGGGGGAAATTCGCCGGGCGCCTCGGGTAATACGCCGGGCGCTACAGGAAATCTGCCGGTCCCGCCGAACAGGAACTCGCGGGGTTCCCCGGCCCAGAACGGCTGGGAGCCGCCGTACAGCTATCATCCGGACGCGCCCAACTACCCCCCGAGACCGGACGCGGACACTCTCCGATTTGGCTTTGGCCTTGAAGAATATTAAGACCTTCGATGGTAGCAAGCCCACGGAGCTCGACGGCTTCATCACCAGCTGCGAGACCGTGTTCGAGATGGTCTCTCCCAGCAGGCACGGAATATTGCTCAAGCTCGTGTTGAGCAGCAAAATCGGTGGCCAAGCCACCCGCGAGCTCAAGCACAAAACCATAAATTCGGTGAGTGAGCTCAAAACCGAACTAGAATCCCTGTACGGGCAGCGCAAGTCCCTGGCAGCCCTACAGTTGGAGTTCATGCCCTCCGCCAGGGACAGGGCGAGGACATCGCCGCGTATGCGACCCGGACAGAGAAACTCACGATCGAGGTGATCGAGAAACTCTGCGGTGTCGTCTCGTCCGAGCGCGACGCGCTGACAATCGAAGAAGTCACGCGGAAGTGCGGCCAGGCGAATTTCGAGACTAGCCTGCACGGGCAGGTCCAAATTCTCGTCCGATCGCGAAATTTCGCCACGCTGCACGAATCGATAGCCGGGGCGATCGAAATCAGCAACATGGTGCAGCCGAAAGGCGGCACCGCCGGACAGGGGCACAACAACCGGCGATCAACAGCAGCTCCGGCGCAGGGGGCAAAAACCTGCTGCAACTGCGGAAATGCGGGGCACCTGGCCCGGGACTGCACGCAGAAATCGGGCCGCGTGAGCCTGCCAATGGCCGGTCCAAACGACAAAAAGATTAATCAGGTGGACATCGTCTGCACGTACTGCAAAATAAAGGGCCACACCTCGCAAGAATGCCGGAAGAGGCTGAAGAAGAAGAAGGAAAACGGTCAAGGACCGCAGCAGCAAAACAAAGCGGCGAATAATCAGCCGGCGGGGAACGATAAGCCTCAGGCATCCAGCATGGCCGCCAAGAGCAACGTCAGCAGCGGGGCCGCGCGTACGCTGGGCACCCTGCAGGTCAACACACTGGCCGTCCGGCACGTAGCGCAAGGCCGGAGCGAGGAGGCCGCGGCCGAGAGGGAGACGCTGCGAGTATTACAGATAACGCTCCCGGCCGCGAGCGATACGGCGGGCGACACCGCCGCTGACTTCGATATCGCTTGCCCTACTGCCGCTCGCGGGCTCTTGACCCTCAAGGCTGACACCGGAGCCCAATGCAGCATCGTCAAGTACAGCTGCCTGAAGGCCGAGGCGCGAATCGCGGACAGCGACGCCGAGTTGCAAGGGGCAGGGGGAAGCAAATTTTCGCCTCTCTGCAAGGCCGAGATTATGCTGAAAACACCGCGAGTATCCGTGCAGCATTGGTTTTACGTCGTGCCGGACGACGTGCCGTTGGCTGTGCACGGGCTGCTGGGGATGGATTTCATTAAAAAAAACACAAGGCCGACATCCTCAGCGGCGAAACCTTTAAATTATTCGGCCACAGCATGCCGCTAGTAGACGGACGCTCGAAGCTAACGATCGCGCCTTGCTCGGAAAAAATAGCCTACGTCGCGACGACGAGTAAATACGTCGGTTTAGTCTCGCGCACGGAGGTGAGCAAAGGCGTAATACTCGGCGCGTGTTACACACCGCCACGAGGGAATAGCTGTGTGGTGAGCCTCGCTAACACTACCGAGCACGAGGTGGTGATAGAGCGGCCGACGGTGACACTTGAGCTGGTCGAGATAACCGAGGCCGAGCTCGACGCGAACGCCAAGGCACTGCTCGTAAGCCCGGTGCAGGTGGAAAGGGGGGCCCAACGACTGGAGCGGCTGAAACAGGAGCTCAGCCTGAGTCACCTCAACAGCGAAGAGCGAGACGAACTTTTGAAAATCGTCAATCGATACGAGCGGATTTTCCACTTAAAGGGAGATGTTCTGCCGTGCATGCACGCGGTGGAACACAACATGCCCCTAAAAAGCGGTGCGAGGCCCATAAAAGTGCCGCCTTATCGACTTCCGGAAACGCACAAACGGGAAGTCGAGCGGCAGATGGAGGAGATGCTGGCGGACGGAATAATTCAGCCGAGCCGCAGCCAGTGGAACGCTCCTCTGCTGGTAGTGGCCAAAAAACCCGACGCGGCGGGGGTACAACGAATGCGAGTAGTCGTGGACTTCCGAAAACTGAATGAAGTGACCGTCGGCGACTCGTATCCCCTGCCGAACATCACGGAAATACTTGATCAACTGGGAAAAGCGCACTACTTTTCCACCCTCGACCTCGCCTCGGGGTTTGATCAAATCCCAATGGCGAACGAGGATAAGGAAAAGACGGCTTTTTCGACGCCGAACGGACATTTCGAGTACAATCGAATGCCCTTCGTGTTGAAAAACGCGCCGCCCACATTTCAACGGCTGATGAATTCCGTTCTGGTCGGCATCCAGGGCATAAAATGCTATGTATACCTGGACGAAATCGTGGTTTACGGGAAAAATCTGCGTGAACACAACGAACGACTTGAGGATGTTTTCCGGCGACTAAAAGAAGCGAACCTCTCTGTCCAGCCCGGGAAGTGCCAATTTCTGCGGAAGGAAACAACGTACCTGGGATAGATAATTTCCAAGGAGGGCGTGAGAGCGGATCCCGTCAAACTCGAGGCAGTCCGAGATTACCCGGTGCCGAGAAGCGTAAAGCAAGTTCAGTCGTTTCTCGGGCTTGCCGGCTACTACCGGAAATTTATAAAGAATTTTTCGGAAATCGCCAAACCACTGACAGAGCTGATAAAGAAAAACACCGCCTTCGAGTGGACGGCGGTACGAGACGCTGCGTTTGAGGAATTAAAAACAGCTCTGACCACAGCTCCAGTACTACAATACCCGGACTTCGAGAAGCAATTCCTGGTAACGACGGACGCGTCAGGGAAGGCCATCGGGGCGATTTTATCTCAAGGCAAGGTCGGCGAGGACCTGCCGATATGCTACGCGAGCCGCACGCTCTCGAAGGCGGAGTTAAATTACAGCACCACCGAGAGAGAGCTGCTCGCGATAGTGTGGGCAATCGCGCAATTCCGTCCGTACATCTACGGTACGCGGTTCAAGGTAATTACGGACCATTAGCCGCTCACCTGGTTGTTCAGCCAGAAGGACCCGGGTTCCCGGCTCATGAGATGGAAAATAAAACTGTCAGAGCACGAATTTGAGGTGGAATATAAGGCTGGAAAGCGAAATACCAACGCCAACGCGCTTAGCCGCATTTTTGTGACAACACGTGCGCGTGCGAGAGAGAAGGAAGAAGCCAGCGCGCGAGAAGAAACGAGCGCGCGAGAAGAAGCGAGCGCGCGAGAGAGAGAGAGAGAGAGAGAGAGAGAGAGAGAGAGAGAGAGAGCGCCCAGACGCCCGGCAGCCAGCAGGGCCCTTGCGACGAGGCAGCGGGGCCATGCGGCCGGAGTGGGGATGGCGCGAAGACCCGCACAAAGCGGAGACCCGAGGAGACGGAGAGCGCCGCCGAGAAGGACAGCGCTATGCCAGCCGTCGCACACGGCCGCGCTCGCTCTACCGCTGGGCAACAGGCGGGAGCGGGAGTGCCTGTGCCCGCGCGGGAGAGCGAGAAGGACGGCGCGACCACGTGCGCCGCGTCGCCTAGCAACCAGGCACGCCAGCGCGATGGCCGGAATGAGGGGAGCGGGGACGGTGCTGGTAAGCGCGCCGCGCCGCTTAGCCGTCAGCCAGGCCCGCGAGACTCCCGGTATGAGGGGAGCGGGGACGGCACGAGTATACGTGCTGGCGGCCGACCAAGCCCGCGCGACGCCCGGAATGAGGGGAGCGGGGACGGCTCGAGTATACGGGCCGCGCCGCCTGGACGCCAGCCGAGCCCGTGCGACGCCCGGAATGAGGGGAGCGGGGACAGCGCGAGCACGTGCTCGGGGCCCAGCGAGGCAACTGACAGCTCGAGCGAGGATGACCGAGCCGTCACTTGCCCGCCCGTAAATGACCGGCCAGAAATACTTCGCGAATACCACAGTGCGCCCCTGGGTGGACACCAGGGGGTGAAACGGACACTGAAACGCATTCGCGCGACGTACAACTGGCCGGGCATGAAGAAGGAGGTGGAAAATTATATTTCCGCCTGCTCCAAGTGTCAGAAAAATAAATTAAGGGTCAAGAATCGGGCGCCAATGGTCATCACTGACACGCCCGACCGAGCCTTCCAGAAGGTAGCTGTTGACATCGTGGGTCCGCTACCTGAGACCCATCGAGGAAACAAAAATATACTCACCTTCCAGGATGCCCTCACCAAGTACAGCGCTGCCGTGGCCTTACCAAACCAGGAGGCCCAAACCGTGGCGATGGCCCTCGTCCAGGAAATAATCTGCCGGCATGGAACGCCGGAGACCATCCTATCCGACCGAGGCACTAATTTCCTTAGTGCTACATTCAAAGAGGCATGTAAGCTGCTGCGGATAAAGAAGATCCAGACAACAGCTTACCATCCCGAGAGCAACGGAGCACTCGAAAGGTCGCACCGGACTCTGGCTAAATATCTAAAGAATTTTATCAGCGAGGACCAGTGCGACTGGGACGAGTGGTTGCCGTATGCGATGTTCACTTACAACACCACACCTCACACAGCCACGGGGCTCTCGCCGCATGTGTTGGTGTACGGCCGGGAGGCCGAGCTGCCCACGTCGGTGAAACGTGAGCCGCGCCTCACGTATACTCACCACGACTACGCCAGCGAGCTACGCGAGCGACTGCGGGCTGCCTGGGCTATAGCCCGCGACAATCTCCGCAGCGCGAAGGAGCGAGCCAAGCTGGCGTATGATGTGAGAGCAAGGGAGACAGAATACCATGTAGGAGACCACGTGCTCCTGCACGAAGATACCGTGCGACGAGGACGGGCCGCGAAGCTCTCGCCGGTATGGACGGGCCCGTATCTCGTGACTGCGAGGAGAGGCGATGTTGATTACGAGATTAAAAAGGGACGGAAGACGACGACGGTACATGCGAACCGCCTCCGTCCCTATGTAGACCAATAACAGCGAGATCGAGCCAGGGGGGACGCAATTAATACTAGCCTAAAACTAACAGGGAAATAATAGGGGTAAATACACGTTCGGACATTTTTTTTGTTTTGTTTATTCCACCCCCTCTCGGGGATGGCTTTTCACGAAGTACAGCGCATCAAGGGGAAAAAAAATTCAGATGATAACAATAATATTGATGGTCGCTGCGGTCCGGGCCCATGTCGCGGATTACCATGGTTCATCCGTCGGGGTGGTGCTCCTCTCTACCCGCCGGGACGGATGACTCGGGGGGTTGTGCCCCACGGTGGCGCAGCCCTCCTTTTTTTCGAAATAGGTGCCGCAGAATGGGCACCTAATTTCCGGCTCCACGCCGAAGAGCCGCTGCAGTCCCAGGAAATGGGGGTCCGAATCCGGGGGCCCCGCCCAAAAATCATACTCCCAGAGGGAGTCCCGGCAGTCCCTCAGGAAGTCCCTGTGGAGGCGAACTTCCTTAGCGTGGAGGATGAACGTCCTCAGCCATCCGGACCGCTCCACGCGCTGCTGGCGCTCCAGCATGGCAGACTGCAAAAAAAGCAATGAGGAGAAAATTAAAAATCTGATCGGGGGGCGTCTTGAGGGGAAACAAACGAGGGAAAAAAAACTCACCGCTCGCCGCAGCAGTTCGCGAACCGCCTCGCGTTCGTCGGAAAAGCCCAGGAACTCCATGGCGTTTTTCTGGTTGAATTATTTTCGTGTGGTGAAGCGGAAGGTTCGGTAGCTCGGTCGTTAATGACCACCTTATGAGCGCGACGGCGTCGCGAAGGCCCCGACGAAAACGGGGGGTGGGGGCGAAATTCCGCGAGATCGGCAGTCGCACGGTCCGAGTCCCGCTAACGCTCACCTTCACGTTGCAGGACGGAAACACTACTCCTCTGCCTGATACCGTGGGCCGAGGCGTCGGACGACTACAGGCTGACCCCCTTCATGAGCAACCCCGGTCTCTACTATGAGGACATCGGAAGCCTCTCGGTGATAAAGGCGACCTGGAGGCTAGCCATCAACATGGATTTAACCACCTTAGCGAGACGGGAAAAAGCCATCCGCGAAAACCTGCGACAGCTTACGGAAATTTGCAGCCGCGAAAAAGAGCAGGGTCGAAATGACGAGCAATGCGCCGAAATGGGCGGAACCGTCCGTCGAATGATAAGAAAAATCGACGACGGCATGGGCACGGTCCACGACCTCGTGAAACCCGAGCCGATGCGCACGCGTAGGGGGTTGATCGACGGCCTGGGATCAATTGTCAAATCGATAACCGGGAACATGGATGCTGCTGACGCCGAGCAAATACACAACGAAATATCGACGCTGCAGAAAAACCAGCGAACGCTGAAGGACGGATTAAAAAACCAGCTGCAGGTTGTGAAATCGACACTCAACCTTTTCAACGACACCGCCATAAGGGTAAGGCAGAATGAAGTAATGCTGCTAGTAGTAAGGTACAGGTATAGGGAGACAGAGGTTACCCCCTCCCTACCTCCCGTCTGGACCGTTGGCGCCAGTGCTAGACAGGGGGAGGGGGAAGAGTGGGGGTAAATTCCCCGAGCTATGATTGGTCTAAAAAATCCCCTCTCCTCCCCCACTCCTTCGGAAAAATTTTCCCTGTAATGTTTGAGAGGAGTGGGAGTAATTAGCATAATTCCCCGAGTTCTGATTGGTCTGAAAAAATCCCCTCTCCTCTCCCACTCCTTCGAGAAAATTTTCCCTGTAATGTTTGAGCGGAGGTGGGGTTGATTAGCATAATTCCCCGAGCGTGGGTTGGTTGCTAGGTCCCCTCTCTTCCGCCCCCGCCACTCCTTTGAATTTTCCCTGTGTCGTCTCGTCCGAGCGCTGCGGTGGCGTCCCCTCTCCTCCGCCCCCACCACTCCGGCTTTTCTCTGTGTCGCAGCGGCCGAGCGTCTCGGCGGTGAGTGGGGGTCGGTTGGCGTGGGCCTTGATTCCCCGAGCGCTGGTTGGCTGTTAAGCACGTGGAGATGATTTCCCGCGCGCTGATTGGTCGGTTGAGATTTTGTCCACTGCGTCAGATTTTCGAGGTAAAATCGCGAGCGCGATCGTGCAGCAGCAGCCGTCGGTATTGTCACGCAAACCCGTACACAGCTAATATACGCGTTTAAACATAGAATTTTTTGTTTTCCCCACAACACCTTGTGACGAATCTCGCAGATTTACACGCTCGCGCAAACCCATACACATCTAAAAAATTTATGTTTATACGTATATTAGATGTGTATGGGTTTGCGCGAGCGTGTAAATCTGGAGATTAGACACAAGGTGTTGTGGGGCAAACACAAAAATTCTATGTTTAAACGTATATTAGATGTGTGCGGGGTAAAATCGAGCGCGATCGTGCAGCAGCAGCCGTCGGTATTGTAGATTTTTAGCCTACGATCGGTAACTCACGCTTTTCGATGGTAGGTTTGCGGGATGATGGTAAATATTTCCGGTCGGTAAGTCGTGAAATGAAAAATTCGAATTTTCTCGAAAAATAGATTTATTTTAAACACATGATATAGTTTGTGTGTGTGTGTGAAAATATTACAAGTGTTCAGACGGCGGTTGAGTGGTAGATTTTTGGAATGCTCAGCCGTGGTTTGGGCCGTGGTACACCGGGCTCTGCAGCTGGTGGCTCAGCAGCTTGTTGTATGCAGGTCTTGCATTCCCTCTTGGTCGGAAGATTGCCGTCGATTTGCATGTATAGATCTGGCAAGTCAGTGTGATCTATACAGAGTTGATACGATGCAACCTCGGGATCCAGTTGAATATGCGTTGGTAGTTTATCCCAGAGAATGGGGATATAGTCACCCCAGTGTTGTATCAACAGTGGTTTGCCGCAGTCGATGACGAGTATACCACTGATGACCTCCATGTTGTAGTGTTACAGCTTCTACAGTTCTTTCGAAAATGTGTTTAATAGCACGATGTGTGGCTGCTTTTATACTGGAACCACAGATGTTGGTGGTGGTGGTGGTGGGGACGGTGGAGAAGGATGGTGGCGCCGGCGGTGGTATTTTTTATAAGTCACGACACGTACATTTTTTTCATTTTTATTCGGGTGTTTACAGATGGCACCCGAAACGGGCTGTACAGGTTTGTATACACGCTGTATTACACATATTGCCAGCCCCTTCAAGCACACTGGATCGTCTATTTCTCGCATAACGTTTTTCGCGTTTTACATGTTTCAGATTTTTGTAGTAGCGTCGTACAATATTATCATTTTTCAGCTTATCTGCCGAAAATAGACGTAGAAACATAGCCAGGCTATAGCCCCGAGACATATAATCAAGAAACATAACACAGTACTCTCCACACACTCGAGACTTGATTGATTGTAGAGTTCTTGTATTCCACTCGTAGGTTGCGGTGTTTCGACGTATACGGTTATGGTGTTTGTTAACGAGAGGGGGTAGGCCGTAGCTGTCGAAGAAGATACCTCGGCCATCGTTGTCAACGTACACGGCAACCCAGTGCGTCCCCGGTTTGGTATGATCGTCGGTATTGGCGACGATTGCAGCGGGCCTAGACCAGCGACTCGGGATACGATCGGCGGGAAACACTCCTTTCGTCTGCGCCGGAATGTGTTGTAGTGCTTTCAGTAATTCCAGACTGTTCATTATATACGCTCTCGGGTCCCTGGTGGGGACGGCGTCGGCGTTGATGCTGGTGATGATGATGATGATGCTGATGATGGTGTCCACCACCACCAGCGCGTGTAGCGGTCGGTGTTGCCTGTCGTTTCGGCGGTGGTGGTGGTGGTGGTGGGGCTGAGCGTAGAGTCGTCGCGCGGAAAAGGGCGACTATTTCGTCGTCCGCGGGAACCGAGGCGTCACAGGTGTTTGGCGTGACACTGTTGACACCCTTCGCCGCTACCTGAGATATATACCCCTGGCCCGCAGCGGCAATCTCCGACTCGGTGGGCATCGTGATGCGGACGGCTTTTTTATCTGTGTCATCTGGTCGGCTCTTCCGGGGCACCGATCCCAGTGGCTCGGAATAAATTGGATTGGCCGTATCGACAAGCTGTGTTTGAAGAAAACGTTTTAGTTTTCCCACGTTATTTAACGCACATCTCACGTTATCCTCCCGCGCGACGCCGTGATAAATGCACCATGTGTCGTACGGGGGCATTTTCTTGAAACTCGGTCCCTCGAAATTCTCCAGGTTGATAATGTCTCGTCCAAGTATATCTTGTGGAATTTCGGCTTTTTGGGCTCCGCGCGTGTATATGCGTACGGCGTAGCGACACATGGCTCTAAGGTTAACGTAAACTTTCCACAATGGCGTATCACCGTCCACCCACTCGAGTCCATGATGGTAGCACGTCAGTTGATTATTGCTGCCTCGTATTGCTTTTGGTAAATCTCCAAAGCCGTATGGTGCTTCAACGACCCAGTGGCCGATATTATCGCCTTGTAGTGTTGTCACGGCAATCTCTTTAGGAAGGAACTCGCCTTGTTTTCCGTAAAGGGCCTGAATATCCACTATAGCGTCCATGATGAGAAGTAGCGATGAACTGTTGTCGAGCATACGCGTGTAGAGGCTCTTAAATACCATTCATGAGACGAGTCGGTTGCTGCGCCCTCTCCGTAACATCTTGACAGCGGCGACGGCGGCGGCGTCGGCGGTTGCGGCGACGGCTGCGCCGGCTGCGCCGGCTGCGACGATGTAGGGACGAGATTTTTAGCTTTTCCGGTGCTCAGGCACTAAAATCGGTGATGACTTGACGGGCTGAATCAATTTCAATAACGTTGTCGTACTCGGCGTAAACGATGCAGTTTAACGTTGAGTTGAGGGGTTTAGCGAAGCGTACTTCAATTCGTACGCTGCCGTGTCTCACGAGATTCCAGTGCGTGAAGCAGTTTGCCGATAAATCGGGTGTTAAGTCAAAGGCAAAGAGACAATAGCCTCTAGCGTATGCTTCGCGATCAATGTCCAATCCTTCGTTTTGAAAATGTATCCCCGTGCCGGAGAAGAGAGTGTGGTAGCTCTGAACCCATGTGTCGTTACCGCCAAACTCCGGTTGAAGTGGTTTTCCCGGTATCTGCTGGCCGTCCACGTAGAGCGATAGATAATTTATCGAGGTGTTTTGGAAATTGAAGGGGTTGAGTGTCTTGTCGCCGTTGAATGCTTTATTGTAGACAAAGCCGAGAATGATTCGTTTCGGTAGTTGTCCGAGTATCACATTATCCAATGTATCACCGATAATTCCACTATGCATGGTGAATGATTTAACCTCCACTCGTGTTATAGGGTACTTTGCCGTTGTCTTGGCCAGTGTTTTTGCGTGTGCGATAAGCACACCAGGATTAATTTTCGCTCGACGCACCATCAGAGTCACATCGCTTATTCTAACTTTGTGCGTAATTCCCTGTACTGGTGCTTCCATAAGACAAAAATCGTCTTTCGAGCGTACGAGTCGTAGACGCACTTCCACGCCGTTTAGTAGAAATTTATCCTGATTAAAAACGTCGCAGTGTAAATGCCCAATCATATCGAGAGTTTTACCGCCTTTAATATACTTCGCCCTTAGCTCTTGGCCATTATTGGTTTTCGCGCCGGGTAGTGAGTCAAAGCCACCTGCGTCGTCGGCGAACCACAGGGCGGTCGTGAGATGCGATTGTTTAGCAGCAGGCCCGTAATTCAACAATGTCTCAATATAAGCCCTGTATGCGTAAGCATTATTGGGCGGTGCAACGAGTTTTTGATTGAAAAATACGTCGACCTGATTGAAGAGGCTGTGTAAAAAGTTATTAACAGGTGCTACTTTGTAGGCTGAGTCAGCGTTTGCTAAAACTTTGAGTTTTACACAGAGCATTGTGTGGGCTAGGTCAAGGTATTCCTCACCGTGGCCAGGTATAACGAACTCGATGGGCCCGTCGTCCGAGAGCGAGGAGACGGGTTTATAGTGGACATATTGCGACGACTCGATGGACGTTTGTGTCGGTGGTATGGTGAATAAGTCGAGCTCCGTCTTCATACATTCACACGAGTGTGAGTGTAGAAAAGACATGTTTAACCGAAGATATCGCTGGGTCTTTTCCTTTTTTTAGTACTCCCGCCTCGCCCGCGTTTCTTCGTCACTCTTCCCCTCGCCGTCTTGCGACTGCTGCTGCTGCTGCTGCTCTTCTTCTTCTTTCGCCTCTTCTTTTTCGCGGCCGCCGTTGACGATGCACCGCTTTTCCTTTTCGTCGCACGCTTTCTCGTCGAGGTACGCGCGCGTGCACGACCCGTTAACGACTGCATCGTCCGCGTCGCGAATGCACTATTATACCCCGAGCCGTTCATGAGTAGAGAAATTTTTTCGTTGGCTTTTCGGGCTAAATTTTCTCCCGATTCTGCAGCGCGCCGTTTGAACGACTCCTTGAACGGTATATGATTGCCGCTCACATCTTCGATCACGCGTAGTCCACCGCGTAGAGCCTCTTTTCCGATGGCTTTAGCGCCTCGTGTCAGTAGCGGGAGAACGCTCCTGAAGAGTCCGCCGAGGAATCTGCCGATGCCGTGCCCTCGTTGATACGGTGCGCCGACAAAGACGTTGCCTATACGACTGCCGCCTCCAACCTGGTTATCGTAGTACGCCGTGTAATGGGCCACCATTACGCCGACGGTTCTGAGGAGCGCTCGCTAGTGCGAGTTTACGCGATGCGTTTAAAGTGAAGCGTTAGGGTTAGCGTCCCGTACTCGAATGGTATTGGCTTGCCCAGATGATCCCTTATATCGATTTCGACTGTGCGAAAGCAGTTGCTTAATAACGGTATGTAATTTGGCGGTGAAAAACATTTCACTTGTGTCGAACCATACGCGTAGCGTATTGTATTCAAATTGACTATACGTAATAGCGCGGCCTGAGTATCG
This sequence comes from Pimpla rufipes, assembly GCA_963932165.1. Taxonomy (NCBI): domain Eukaryota; kingdom Metazoa; phylum Arthropoda; class Insecta; order Hymenoptera; family Ichneumonidae; genus Pimpla; species Pimpla rufipes. Next base: position 8,779,458 of record OZ010638.1, read on the forward strand.
CCCAGTGTATAGGGTATACAGAGATCCGTGTAGACAAAGAGCTGTTCAGGTAGAGCTCGAGAGATGGAAGCGGGTGTTTGTCCCACGTGTTGGTGTCCACGCTTGAATCGCAGGTATGAAGACTGTCCAGACTTCCAGTCATTAGTGCCGATGTTTTCGGTGAAGCCTAGTATACGCTGGACCTTCTCGCTAACTCGTAACCCGTTGTTTGGCCATGTAATTTCTTTGCCACACTTTACCGCCCGCTCATCACTCGCAATAGCCGCGTAACCACTTGCATCTTCGGCATTGACCATCTGTATACCGGCCTCACGAAGGCCCGGTACATTGTTCATCTTTGTCATGAGATCTTCGTGGTTTTTGTAAACACCGTACGGTATGTGAGCGTTCTTATATTCCAAGTTGTTGTCGCACGCTATCCACTGAATCAGCGTGTCTTCTCGCTGTAAGTGCGCCATTGTGCAGGGTATATGTATTTCCGATAAACCCGCGGTCCAGTGGCCGTTCAACAGTACTTCACGTGAAAGTTGTGTAATAAAATGCGTTGTCGTGTTTTCCGGATAATAATGCATACTGCTGTTACTCGGTAATACGAGATAAAAGTTTTCGTCGTTGTACATGATGACGGTTGCGGCGGCGGCGGCGGCGGCGGCGGCGACGATAACGGGTGGCTTCGAGCGGGCGCGCGCGCGCGCGGCGGCGTTTGTCAGGTGTCGAGGGTGTAGGCGTTAGCCGCAGGTATCCAAGAGTTAAATTTCGAGGGGTAGCCTACCCAGCTGACGAAAAGTTGTTTCTTCGCGCCTCGTCCTTTGGTCCGTAAGATACGATCGATTTTAAAATCTTGATCTGCAGTCAGGCGTTTATTTTTGCCCCTTTTATTAGCACCCATTATCACGGGCCTGTTTAGTAGACTGTTTGGCGGCAACGGTGGTGGTGGTGGTGGTGGTTGAAGTGGTTAAAAAATTAACAATGGAACACGCAAAGAAAATGGTTTTAGTACCGGCGGAGGAGGTGGTGGTGGCGCCGCCGCCGACAGCGGTGAACGAGCCAATGATCGGTGGTGGCGGCGGCGGCGGCGTTCAAAAATCCGCACAGACTCCGGGCAATCCTATATCACGACTTGATGGTGAACTTGCGAGTATCTTAAACTCGGGAAAATATCCTGATGATGGCGCCAAATGGAAAGCATATCTACAAGTTCTACAACGATATTTGTATCTCGTTGAGACACGGAATGGACCACCAGATCCATCGTTACCTGGAGTAAAAGCAATAGCAGCAGCAGCAGCATCGTCATCGCAACCGGAAAATCACGATTTCAACGTGACTAATATTGTGAACAGCGTGCCGGCAAAACATCAACGTAGAGCTCACGCTTTACTGCTATATATGCGTAATTCACCGCGTGTGTCACAACGAGTCAGCTGGGACAACGAGGGACGTGTGACTATTGACGGAGTGCTCATTCACAATTCGAACATTCTCGATCTTGTTAATGACGCAACACGTGAGAGAAAAGATTTCAAAGCCAACGGCAGGCGTCAGTTTATTCGGAGCCTTCGAGAATGTGCTGTACCACATGAATTTGTCGGAAATAACGAATTATGGGCTATTGGTGGCCGGAGTGCTGCTGTTGCTGGTGATGCTGCTACTATTGCCGGTGTAAAACGTCGAAGAAACGATTCAACGCATTACAACAACGATGCCAGCGACGAAGACGACGACGACGACGACGACGCTGAAGAGAACTACGAACCCAGTGCAAAAAGATCGAAAAATAAGCGGGTGCGACAGTGGTACGAACCATCGATCAGCCGTAAACACCGTCGAAGAAAAGTGACCATACCTGCTGCTGCTGCTGCTGCTGCTGCTGCTGCTGCCGACCCCGATCCTCGAGAGATACCTGTGGCGAGTTCGACACCGTTTAGGGCAGCAAGGAGGAGGCAGAAACCTGTTACACCTACAGATCGACGAATTACCGCTGGTGCAAAACGTATTCTCGAAACTTCTATCACGGGGAAAAGAACACAATCTTGCCCCGGATTTGATTATTGGCTTCGAGCATAAATACGCGCGCGCTCGTGTGCAATATGAAATTCGAAAACTCATATTACGATCCCGTGCATCCTGTGAGTTACTCCGGTGCACGGCATCTAATAAGTATTAAAAAAAATAAACCAATCAATGTTTATGACTGGTTGAGCCAACAAGACGCCTATACACTACATAAACCCGTGAGACGACAATTCCCACGACTTCACTATAATGTCGACAATATAGACGATGTTTGGGAAGCCGATCTCGTGGATGTGCGATCGATAAAAAATTATAACGATAATGTCGCTTACCTACTCACGGTCATTGATGTGTTAAGCAAATTTGCATGGGTCGAACCGCTACCGGATAAAACTGTGCACTCTGTCACCGAGGCATTTAAACGAATTTTCGAACGCAGCGAGGGTCGCTTACCCGTATACCTGCAGACCGACAAAGGCAAAGAATTTGTCGGCAAAGAATTACAGGCTTTTCTACAAAAAGTCGAAATTCGTTTTCGAGTTACACGTAATCCCGATATAAAAGCCGCAATTGTCGAACGATTTAATCGCACACTGAAAGAACGAATGTGGCGCTACTTCACACATCGAAATACACGACGATACATCGATGTATTACAAAAATTTACTTATGCCTATAATCACGCAAGACACTCGTCAATTAAGATGCAACCGGCTGCTGTGACGCTATACAATGCGAATGTCGCACTGGAGAATATGACAAACGCGGCGGTGAAGCAACGAGAAAAAAGACGTCACAGTAAGGTTAAATACAACCGCGGCAATTACGTGAGGATTAGTCGAACAAAAGGCACCTTTGAGAAGGGTTACGAGCGAAATTGGAGTGAAGAAATTTTTCGAATCGACAAAGTCACGACCCGTCAAGGAATACAAATTTACGAGCTACGGGATCTCGAGGGAGAATTAATCGATGGATTCTTCTACACCGAGGAAATAACACCTGTGCACGAGAAACGCCTGACTGCAGATCAAGATTTTAAAATCGATCGTATCTTACGGACCAAAGGACGAGGCGCGAAGAAACAACTTTTCGTCAGCTGGGTTGGCTATCCCTCGAAATTTAACTCCTGGATACCTGCGTCCAACGCCTACACCATCGACACCTGACAAACGCCGGGGGCGCACGCTCTAGGCCACCAGTCGTCACCCCCGCCGCCGCCGCCGCCGCCGCCGCCGCCGCCGCAACCGTCATTATGTACAACGACGAAAACTTTTTGCTCGTGTTACCGAGTAATAGTAGTATGCAATACTATCCCGAGAATACGACAACACATTTTATCACACAACTACCTCGTGAAATACAATTAAATGGTCAATGGACCGTGGGTTTATCGGAAATACATGTGCCCTGTACAATGATGCATTTACAACGCACGGACACGGACCTTGCATGGAACCCTTGTACTAAAGAGGAAGAAGAAGAAGAACTCGAGACCGGTCAAATACCGCATGGCGTATACAAAAGTCACGAGGAACTTACGACAAAGATAAATAATGTGCCGGGCCTACGGGAGAACGGTATAAAAATTGTCGCTGCTGAAACGGCAAATGGTTACATGGCTATTGAGGGTGCAACCTGGACGGAAAAGTGCAGTTCAAAATTAGTAATGACCAATGCGCTACGCATGAGCGAGAAGGTTCGGCGTATACTGGGCTTCAATATAGACCCAGTGCAATATGACTGGACAGTCGACGAACACTCGTACATACGATTCGTCCGAGGACGTCAACGCGTGGCAGAAATACCCGCGTGCATCTCTAGAGCTCTACCTGAACAGCTCTTTGTCTACACGGACCTCTGTATACCCTATACAGTCGGTGATACTCAGGCCGCTCTATTACGTATAGTAAATTTGGATACAACACATTATACGTATGGTTCGACACAAGTGAAATATTTTTCACCTCCAAATTACATACCACTACTCAACAGCTGTTTTCGCACACTCGAAATAGATATAAGAGATCACCTCGGCAAACCAATCACATTCGAGTACGGGACGCTAACCCTGACGCTTCATTTTAAACGGCTCGCGTAGACTCGCGTGTGAGCGCGTGCTCGCGCCCCGTGCAATGGTGGCCCATTATACGACGTACTACGAAAATCAAGTCGGAGGCGGCAGTCGTATAGGCAATGTGTTTGTCGGCGCACCGTATCAACGAGGACACGGCATCGGCAGCTTCCTCGGTGGTCTCTTCAGGAGCGTACTCCCACTGTTAACAAGAGGCGCTAAAGCCGTTGGAAAAGAGGCTATACGCACCGGACTAAAAGTCATCGAGGATGTGAGCGGGAATCATATACCGTTCAAGGAGTCGCTCAAACGACGCGCCGCAGAATCGGGTGGAAATTTACAGCAAAAAGCTAACGAGAAAATCGCTCTACTCATGAACGGCGCGGGGTATAATAATGTGTTCGCGACGCGGGCGATGCAGTCGTTAACGGGTCGTACGCGTGCGCGTATCTCGAAAACGAGAAAACGTGCGACGAAAAGGAAAAGCAGTGCAACATCAGCGACAACGAAGAGGCGAAAGAAGAAGAAGAAGAGCAGCAGCAGCAGCAGCAGCAGCCGCAGGACGGCGAAAGGGAGAGTGACGAAGAAAAAACGCGGGAGTAGTAAAAAAAGGCGAAGACCCACCGATATTTTCGGCTAAACATGTCTTTTCTACACTCACACTCGTGTGAATGTATGAAGTCGGAGCTCGACTTATTCACCATACCACCGACACAGACGTCCATCGAGTCATCACAGTATGTCCACTACAAACCCGTCTCTTCGCTCTCGGACGACGGACCCATCGAATTCGTTATACCTGGCCACGGCGAGGAATACCTCGACCTAGCCCACACAATGCTCTGTGTAAAAGTCAAAGTGTTAGCAAACGGTGACTCACCCTACAAAGTAGCACCTGTTAATAACTTTTTACACAGCCTCTTCAATCAGGTCGACGTATTTTTCAATCAAAAACTCGTTGCACCGCCCAATAATGCTTACGCATACAGGGCTTACATTGAGACATTGCTGAATTACGGCCCTGCGGCAAAACAATCGCATCTCACGACTGCCCTGTGGATTGCCGACGACGCAGGTGGCTTTGACTCATTGCCCGGCATGAAACTCAATAATGCCCAAGAGCTAAGGTCGAAGTATATTAAAGGCGGTAAAACCCTCGATATGATCGGACATTTACACTGTGATGTTTTCAATCAGGATAAATTTCTACTAAACGGCGTGGAAGTGCGTCTACGCCTCGTACGCTCGAAAGACGATTTTTGTCTTATGGAAGCACCAGTACAGGGAATTATGCACAAAGTTAAAATAAACGATGTGACTCTGATGGTACGTCGAGCGAAAATTAATCCTGGTGTGCTTATCGCACACGCGAAAACTCTGGCAAAGACAACCGCAAAGTATCCTATAACACGAGTGGAAGTTAAATCATTTACCATGCACAGTGGAATTATCGGTGATACACTGGATAATGTGATACTGGGACAACTGCCGAAACGCATCATACTCGGCTTTGTCTACAATAAGGCATTTAACGGCGACAAGACACTCAATCCCTTCAATTTCCAACATACATCGATAAATTATCTATCGCTCTACGTGGACGGGCAACAAATACCGGGAAAACCGCTTCAACCAGAGTTTGGCGGTAACGACACATGGGTTCAGAGCTATCACACCCTCTTCTCCGGCACAGGAATACATTTTCAAAACGAAGGATTGGACATTAACCGCGAAGAATACGCTAAAGGCTATTGTCTGTTTGCCTTTGACTTAACGCCCGATTTATCGGCAAACTGCTTCACACACTGGAATCTCGTGAGACACGGCAGCGTGCGAATTGAAGTACGCTTCGGTAAATCTCTCAGCTCAACGTTAAACTGCGTCGTTTACGCCGAATACGACAATGTCATTGAAATTGATTCAGCCCGTCAAGTCATCACCGATTTTAGTGCCTAAGCACCGGAAAAGATAAAAATCTCGTCCCTCCATCGTCGCAGCCGGCGCCATAGCCGCCGCCGCAGCCGCAGCCGTCACCGCCGCCACCGTCGCCGCCGCCGCCGCTGTCAAGATGTTACGGAGAGGGCGCAATCGACTCACCCCGTGAATGGTATTTAAGAGCCTCTACACACGTATGCTCGACAACAGTTCATCGCTACTTCTCATCATGGACGCTATAGTCGATATTCAAGCCCTTTACGGGAAAGGAGGCGAGTTCCTGCCTAAGGAGATTGCAGTGACAACACTACAAGGTGATAATATCGGCCATTGGGTCGTTGAAGCACCATACGGCTTTGGTGATTTACCGAAAGAAATACGAGGCAGTAATAATCAACTGACGTGCTACCATCATGGACTCGAGTGGGTCGACGGTGATACACCATTGTGGAAAGTTTACGTTAACCTGAGGGCCATGTGTCGCTACGCCATTCGCATATACACGCGAGGAGCACAAAAAGCCGAAATTCTACAAAATATACTTGGACGAGACATTATTAACCTGGAGAATTTCGAGGGGCCGAGCTTCAAGAAAATGCCGTCGTTTGACACATGGTGCATTTATCACGGCGTCGCACGGGAGGATAACGTGAAATGTGCATTAAATAACGTGGGAAAACTAAAACGTTTTCTTCAAACGCAGCTTGTCGATACGACTAATCCAATTTATTCCGAACCACTTGGAGCGGTACCCCGGAAGAACCGCCCAGATGACACAGATAAAAAAGCCGTCCGCATCACGATGCCCAGCGAGTCGGAGATTGCCGCTGCGGGCCAGGGGTATATATCACAGCTACCTGCTAAGGGTGTCAACACTGCCACGGCAAACACCTGTGACGCCACGGTTCCCGCGGACGACGAAATAGTCGCCCTTTTCCGCGCGACGACCCTACGCTCAGCCCCGCCGCCGCCACCGACACCGCCGAAACGACAGTCAACGCCGACCGCCACGCGTAGTGGTGGACACCATCATCATCATCATCATCATCATCAGCGCCGACGTCGTCCCCACCAGGGACCCGAGAGCGTATATAATGAACAGTCTGGAGGTACTGAAAGCACTACAACACGTCCCAGCACAGACGAAGGGAGTATTTCCCGCGGATCGTATCCCGAGTCGCTGGTCTAGACCCACTGCAATTGTCGCCAATACCGACGATCACACCAAACCGGGGACGCACTGGGTTGCCGTGTACGTTGACAACAATGGCCGAGGTATCTTCTTCGACAGCTACGGGCTACCCCCTCTCGTTAACAAACACCATAACCGTATACGTCGAAACACCGCAACCTACGAGTGGAATACAAGAACTCTACAGTCAATCAAGTCTCGAGTGTGTGGAGAGTACTGTGTTATGTTTCTTGATTATATGTCTCGGGGCTATAGCCTGGCTATGTTTCTACGTCTATTTTCGGCAAATAAGCTGAAGAATGATAATATTGTACGACGATACTACAAAAAACTGAAACATGTTAAACGCGAAAAACGTTATGCGAGAAATAGACGATCCAATGTGCTTGAAGGGGCTGGTAATATGTGTAATACAGCGTGTATACAAACCTGTACAGCCCGTTTCGGGTGCCATCTGTAAACACCCGAATAAAAATGAAAAAATTTACGTGTCGTGACTTATAAAAATACCACCGCCGGCGCCACCATCCTTCTCCTCCTCCTCGCCCGCCCCCGCCCCCACCAACATCTCCGGCTCCGGTATAAAAGCAGCCACACATTGGGCTATTAAACACACTTTCGAAAGCACTGTAGTAGCTGTAACACTGCAACAACATGATGGAAGTCATCAGTGGTATACTCGTCATCGACTGCGGCAAAGATCCATGGGAACTCACGAGAGAGGAACTCGCATACGTGCCCAAACCACTGCTGATACAGCACTGGGGCAACTATATCCCTATTCTCTGGGATAAACTACCAGCACATATTCAACTGGACCCCGAGGTTGCATCGTATCAACTCTGCATAGATCACACGGACTTGCCAGATCTATACATGCAAATCGATGGCAATCTTCCGACCAAGAGGGAATGCAAGACCTGCATACAACAAACTGCTGAGCCACCATCCGCAGAGTCCGGTGTACCACGGCCCAAACCACGCCTGAGCATTCCAAAAATCTACCACTCGACCGCAGTCTGAACAATTGTAATATTTTGACACACTCGCACATACAATATCATGTGTTTAAAATAAATCTATTTTTCGAGAAAATTCGACTTTTCATTTCACGACTTACCGGCCGGAAATATTTACCATCATCCCCCAACAGGTAAACTTACCATCGAAAATCGTGAGTTACCGATCGTAGGCTAAAAATCTACAATACCGACGGCTGCTGCTGCACGATCGCGCTCGATTTTACCTCGAAAATCTGACGCGGTGGACAAAATCTCAACCGACCAATCAGCGCGCGGGAAATCATCTCCACGGGCTTAACAGCCAACCAGCGCTCGGGGAATCAAGGCCCACGCCAGACGCCCCCACTCACAGCAGTCGCGGCGCTCGGAGAAGACGACACAGGGAAAATTCTCCAGAAGGAGTGGGGCGCTGGGGTAGAGGGGACCTAGCAACCAACCCACGCTCGGGGAATTATGCTAATCAGTCCCACCACCGCTCAAACATTACAGGGAAAATTTTCCCGAAAGAGTGGGGAGGAGAGGGGATTTTTAGACCAATGAAATCTCGGGGAATTATGCTAATTACTCCCACCTCCTCTCAAACATTACAGGGAAAATTTTTCCGAAGGAGTGGGGAGGAGTGGGGATTTTTAGACCAATGAAATCTCGGGGAATTATGCTAATTACTCCCACCTCCTCTCAAACATTACAGGGAAAATTTTTTCGAAGAAGTGGGGAGGAGTGGGGATTTTTAGACCAATCAGAAGTCGGAGAATTTACCCCCACTCTTCCCCCTCCCTCTGTCTAGCACCGGCGCCAGGGACCCAGACAGGGGCAGGTATGGGGAGGGGGAAGTGTCGTCTCCCTATACCTGCCCCTTACTACTGCTGCTCAACCTCGTCGCCAGCATACGCGAAACGATGACCACGCGGGCTGACGACCTTGCAAGGCGACAACAAATCGACGCAAGCCTCGGAGCCTTAAGCTTCATTGTGGAGGAGCTCCTCACCGACGTGAAGGAGTTGGTGTTGCTGCTCGCCGAGATATCCACCGGGCGGATAAGCGCGGAGGTACTCACACCGCGGCAGTTAGTGTAACACCTCACCGACGCACTACCACATTTGCCGGCCGGCACGGGTTTCCCTGTCGCGATAACGCGCGGCGAGGCAACCACACTCATGCGACTCATCGACACGAGGGCCTACGGCCACGGATCCGCAGTCGTGCTGATACTGGATATCCCGCTGATAGGAGCGCAACGCTACAGCGTCAGCCGGGTATATCCTATACCAACAAACGCAGGTAACGGAACGTACTACTACATCGACGCTACGGAGGACTTCGTGGTAATAGACCAGGTCCATCGTACCTACCTGCGGTTGACCGGCAACGACCTCGGAAAATGCAAAACCTTCGCCAACCGATATTTGTGCGCGCCATTACACCCGTCCATACAAATAACGAGTCACGCGCCATGCGAAGTATTAACATACGCGAAAATCGACACGCAAAACGGACTTGACTGTTCAAAACGCGCGATAAAATTGGAACGAACCTTAATAGTCACTATGAACAAACCGGGCCAGTGGTTGTACATCGCGCCTGCTGAGGAACCCATCTCGATCACGTGCGGCAGCGCACCCGCGAAACACGAGAAATTAAAAAACACGGGAATTTTGGCTCTGGTAGGCACATGTACTGTAACTGCCCCTGATTTCAGCATCCAAACGATCCGCCGGGTTACGCAAGTGACCGACGGAAATTACCTGCCGTCATTTAACCTGACGCTTTCGACAATCGACAAAAATTTCAACACGCGAGTCGCCAACAGCAGTGTGAAATTGGTGAATGTGCTACGCAACCCGGAGGAATTAAAAAACCTCGGCACTCGTGTGAATGTAATTAGTGATCAATTTGACAAAGACTTTGAAAATAATCCGCAATATTATCATAATGTCGGATTTTATTCCTTGGGTGCTATAGCGCCGGTAGCATTGGTCTGCTTTGCTATCTACAAGCTCTACAGGCACATACTGAGTCGTAACGCGACACCGACAAGGTCGGCGGAGGCAACGACTCTCCCGCGGCCCTCGCTGAGTATAAACATGCAGCCACTTGACGCGCGGCCGGAGAGCCGATTGCACGCGGAACTGCAACGAGCCTGCTCCGCCAGGAACAGCCAACGAGTTGGATTTGCAGACCAGGCCAATGCACGGCGACAATAAAAATTACCGCATCGTCATAATTGTAATAATCGACGTGATACGGGGTTTAGAATGTAGGAAAACCAATGTGAACCCGAGTCTACAGCTAAGCCGCTGCGTAGAGGTTAAAAAGAAAAAAAAATATTTTCTTACAAAAAGAAGAACATTTTTTTTTCTTAAGGGGGGAGGGGTGTTGCACCCCGGAATATTTAAATTCCATTACGAGGCAATGGGGAAATTTCTATTGCTCAATCGAACGCCCGGTCGGGGTGAACGATCGAGCGCGTGCCGGAATTCGCCGATGTCGAAATCGAGCGAATTGACACGAAATGCTTACGCACCGATTTTCGGCGAATCGCAGTGATCCACTGCAATTCACCGGCAGTCGAAGAACAGACTCGGAGCCGAGCAGTCAGGCTCGTCTCAGACTCGGGTACCCTCACGTTGTAAAACAAATAATAACAAACTGTAACGTAAATCAGAAATATCTTTTCTTCAAATAAATTGTCTTTAAGGTAAACCCGAGTTCGCGTGAGTCCAACTCTTTAATCAGCAAACGCTCCCGATAAAACAAACAATTACCCTTCGACTCGTAACCTGATCAATTACCGAGTCGCCGGGCACAACAAATACATGGAAGTTCGAAAGCGGAACACGACGAGCGATTGGAGCAAGTATTGAAGAGACTAAACGAAGCAAATCTACGGGTCAACCGAGAGAAATGCATTTTTGGAGTTCGCACTATGGAGTTTTTGGGGTACCAGATTTCCAGTAAAGGGATACAACCCCTGCAATCAAAGCTGGACGCGATCAATAAAATGCCGGACCCAACGTGCGTGAAGGATTTACAAGTTTTTCTAGGCGGAGTCAACTTTTATGCGAGATGCATCAAAGATAGGGCGGTAATCGCCGAGCCATTGCACCGACTTCTCGACAAAAATACAGAATGGATTTCGATCGACGAACAAAAAAAGCGATAAAGTTGTTGAAGCAACGATTAACGTCGGCACCAGTGCTGTGTCATTACGACAGCGAAAAACAAATCGTCGTTTCGGCCGACGCATCTCCGACAGGAGTCGGAGCGGTACTCTCAAATATCGGGGAGGACGGCATCGAACACCCGGTCTCATTTTCGTCAAAGTCGTTGACCAAGACGCAGAGAAGATACTCACAGTTGGACCGAGAGGCACTAGCGTTGGTGGACGCCGTTCGCCATTTCCATCCGTATCTCGACGCAAGGAAATTCATTCTCTATACGGACCATAATCCGTTATTGGGAATTTTTGCACCGGACCGACCGACTCCGGAGGTAATCTCACCGAATCTGAGTAGATACTCACGAATTCTGGGAGCGTACAGGTACGATCTACGCTACCGTCCGGGGAAGCATCACGGCAACGCCGATTTTTTGTCGAGGTTGCACGCAGAAGAAACGGTGGAAGAGGATGAGGAAAATTTCTCGGAAGTCCTCATGATCGAGAATACGTCGGACAGCGCAATTTCGACCGGGGAAATTGTCGAAGCTACAGGTAGGGATGAAACGCTCAGCCGCGTGATGAAATGGCTGAGAGAAGGCTGGCCGGCAAAAGTACCTGACTACAAAAAAATGTCTCTTATGGGGAAGCCGAGTCGTCATTCCAGTGGACTTGCATTCACGAATGTTGGAATATTTGCACGGAAATCACCTGGGAATTTGCAACACTAAGGCAATGGCACGGTCGTACGTTTGGTGGCAAAGAATCGACTCGGAAATTGAAGCATTGATAAAAAATTGAGAACAGTGCATGAGAACCTTGGCAGCGCCGAGGAAAACTCCCACGGCACCGTGGGTTTCGCCGAAGTCCCCTTGGAGCCGAGTTCACGTGGATTTTGCAGGACCGATCGAAGGGAAACATTTCCTCATAATGGTTGACGCTACAACTAAGTGGCTGGAAGTGAAGAAAATGGCCTCAACGAACTCCACGACTGTGATAAAGGAAATGCGGAGAATTTTCGCATCATTCGGGATACCGGATACGATAGTGTCGGACAACGGAACCGCGTTCTCGTCGGAAGATATCAAGGAGTTCTACAGGAAAAACGGGATCGACTATCTTATGGTATGGTGCAAACAACGAAGAACTCGCTAAAAAAATTGACGGAAGGCGACTGGGATTTAAAGCTGACACCCGCCGTGTGTGGGCGAAGGGTCAACAGGACCGGAAGGGGGGGCCGGCCGGAGATATGTCCCCTTGGTCGGATGAGAGATTTGTGTTGGCCCTGAAAAGGGCCGTTTTTTTCCTAGCTACTCCTAGAGTAAGAAGCTCATTTTTGAGCTACGACCTCTGATGTCGTCGGGCGCCTCGGGAGGGGGTCGCAGTCCGGTCCGAACAGGTTGATTAGGCGACTTTTCAACCTGCGCGGTCCTTCTTACTAGGTACTCGCGAAGGCAGATTAATTCTGTCTCGCGACACCGTAATCCTCCTCACGAGGTACGCCCGAGGTACGTCCGTCCACGATGAGACGCGTGAGACGGGCAGTGGGGGGAAGCGCGACGTCAGATACGATGCGAGGCTCGGCGAAGGAGAGTCGCCTGGCCGCCTTCTCCTCTCGGGGAACTCCCCTCGGCCTCGCGTTGAACACGGAAGCCGGGATCGTTTTCCCGGGAGTCGGAGGAAGCCCCGTGGTTACCTCCTCGTAATCGCGCAGGAGTACCGCGATGTCTGCCGCCAACGTTGGCCGAGGCGGGTCACCCCGGAGAGCCGCCACCCGCGGATGTGGTATCCGCGACTGCCGTACTCCGCGATGACGTCGTCCCGCTCGTTTCGGCATGCAGACACCTCGGGATACCTCGAGATGCCGAGAGAGGCGATAGGCGACTCAGGGTCTTGGCTAGCCGCGACCGCTCAACGGGGCGAGCAGTTCCGTCGCTGCCAGTCGAAACTGGAGCGGGAGGTTAGCCGCGTCCGTTGACCGGGGCGAGCTGGTTAGGAGGGTAGGCCGCTGCCGACTCACGGGGCGAGCAGAGCCGTCGCTCCCAACGAGAGTTGGAGCGAGCGGGTGCCGCGACCGGAGTGCGGAGCGATATCCGAAAGGAATATCGAAAGCAGCAATATGAAATTGTTTTTGAGAAAGGGGGTTGAGTTTTTCCACAAGGAAAAAACTCGACAAAAATTTATTCGACAACGAAAGTTTTCTACCATCTGCACCGAGTGCTTTATTTCGTACTCAGTACGGAAATGATCGGAAGACAAAAATTACATTTTTTCGGTCTCCTTATATACCCTCCAAGGGGTCTCACCGCTTGCGAGAAACAAAGTGCGAATGCGCCGCGTGGCGGTGGAGTTCGAGAACTAAAAATGCGGTAGCCCACAATTCCAATTGGGGACCCACAATTGAAAGTGTCGGCACGGTAGACCGACAATGTCGGTAGGGTAGCTGGGTAAGTCGGTAAGGCAGATTCCTACCTTATCAATCGAGTACTGAGGTCGGTAAAACAGCGATCTGTTGCACCGACTGATGGTCGGGCAGATCCCTCTGGCCAAAAGTTGGCAGTCGGTATGTCTGAATCTGCTTTACCGACAGGACCGAATTTTTGAAGAGTGTCGTTTTTAAATATTTTAAGTGGGTGGGACAATTGTCGCGGATTGCGTACAACAAAGCTAGCTCGACTACTCTTCAAGCAGCACACCACTCCAACTACTCCGACTGGAAAGAGTCCGGCCGAAGGGATGTTCGGACGGAAATTACGTACGGTTCTGGACAAAATAAAACCGTTCGGGGGAGATGCAGAAGAGGCGAACGACGAATCATCGTGGCCGCGGAAGATTCGCGCTATAACACCCGGTTCAAGAGTGAGGTTGAGGAACTACAGAGCTGCGGGTCCAAGATGGATAATCGGATCTATATTGGAGAAACGTGGAAAGAGAAACTACATCGTAAAAGAAGCAGAAACAGGCCTCATTCACAAAAGGGACATAGATCAGCTTTCCGAACTTCCTCACGATACCGTCTCAAGTGAAAATAGCCAACAGAAAACTATAGCGACCCCATTCTTCGATTCCGCGAAGGCGGAAATTTCGGGGGAGGGAGAAGAGAGAGAGGACGATCAAGAGCAAGACATACGGAACGACGAGGTAGCCGAAACTTCGGCACAGGTTGACCAAGAAGAGCAAGCTCAAAGGAAGAAGAGACCGAGACGTGCGTGTGTCGAAGGGAGTAAGAATCGATACCGTGAAAGCATTCTCGAAGCGAGCTTCCATGAAGGGCTGCCGTGAAGATCTGCAAAAACAACAAAATGCCTATACCTGATGAGCTGTTAAGTCGAGGTGCCAGGTATTCAAGAAAGGCGAAGAAGACGATCTTGGCCAACATCTACGGAGGGAGAGATGTCGTATATCGACTGAGAGCGAGCGGGCCGAGGGCAGCACTCGCTGGCTCATCGGACGCTCACGGATGACGTCAGGACTACGCGAGATAATTCGGAGCTCCGTTTCCGGTTTCTTCTCGCTGTCCCGCGCGGACTGTCGCGGTGTACATACTCACCTGTATTATTATCTGACCGTTTAATATAGCAGTTAATTATGAATCTCGTTCCTTTATTTTCCCCTGTGTATAAGAATACAACAAAACCTCATATCTGATAACGAGAATAATAACAACAATCTCAGCCCATTTACCAACACATAACAGTAACGGAAATACTAAAACACCTACCTGATAAGACATCGAGCGGTACAGATCACATACCAACAATCGTGCTAAAACACCTACCGAAAAAAATGATAAAAGAATATACGATTTTATTTAATAATGCGATTAATTGAAATGACTTCCCAAAACAATGGAAGCAAACTATAGTCCTGCCTATTTTAAAACAAAAAAAACGCAAACGACCCATCTAGCTATCGTCCCATTAGTTTGACGCCTAATATCAGTAAAGATTATGAAGCAATCCTAAATTCAAAAATATCGGTCTACTGCGCACTTAACAATATTATTCCCGATACTCAATCCGGATTTACACATGGGCACTCAACCACCCACGCAATACACAAGCTCTTGTCTGATGTCAACACTAGCATAAGCAACAGCCATTAAGTCGGGGCCGCTCTGCTTGATCTTGAAAAAGCATTCGACTCCGTATGGATTAATGGCCTTCTCTACAAACTCAAGAAAAAACTGTTCCCAGACTGGCTTATTGCTAATGTCTGGGATATGATATCCGACACGACTTTTATTACGTGCGGTGGCCCAAATAAGTCCTCGCTTACATTTAAAATTGAAGAAGGCCTGCAACAGAGGACCGTGAATTCCCCCATTCTCTTTAATATCTTTACCAGCGACCTTCTCAATTTATTCAATATAAATGCGAACGGCAACACTTCGGCTATCGCCTTCGCCGATGACGTAATTATTTACACTAAGAGCCCCCAAGGACGGATAATTCGCACTGCTCTTGAGGAGATAGTCGAAAAGATTAACCAATATTATATGAAATGGAACCTAAAGCTTAACTCACTAAAATGTGAAACTATTCTTTTTCGTAAACCGCTCTATCACATCAACTCTAAATATAAAGCCGGAGCAAAATAATTCAAAGTAGAAACCACGGTACCGGGCACTAACACAAAAGCTTCCATACCTCATAAACAAATAGTTAAATATCTAGGGGTTAACATCGACAAATAGAAAAGGCGAGAAAATCACTCCAAGCCAATTGCGCATGTTTCTATAATAAAAACCTAAGTGGTAAAACTAAAATCATTCTCTACATGCTGTTAATCAGACCGATTCTCACGTATGCCGCGTCAATATGGTGGATTACTGGGCAATCCGTAATGGAAAAACTCCGTGCGTTTGAGCGCAAATGCCTCCGCATCTGCCTCTGCTTAAACAGAACCGAACACACAGAATTCCACCATTTCATTAAGAATAAAATTATCTACGACCGAACGGACATACCGCGTATAGATAATTTTATCCTTAAACTCACTAGAGACTACTTTAGCAACATCCCACAAGTAGCCAATGCGACTATACAAAACTTACGTGACCAAGACACACAAGTATCTCGCAAACAAATGTCATCGGGCTACGTTACGCCTCAAGTATTCCCTCTATGTGAGAGATTGGGCATCCTGCAAAACGCGAACAATGTACCGACGTTTTACCACTGGAAACGTAACAAGGCGAATAAACGTATTTCGCTAACCTACAGCGATTATCTACTATTGCCAAATAACTTCACGGGCTCCCAATCGATCCCCCGTTATGACTATGTCGATTTTCATAGATTAAAGACAAATAAATATAGTTGGTTGGACAACTCCTGCCCCCATATTGCAGAATTACGAGCGAGAAAAGCCCTATTGTCACGTAACAATCGGCACAATAACCGGCGTCAATCCGCCTGCCAATAAAAACATATAAATATAATTGTAAGAAATAAAAATCAAATAAACCACACGCGCATGCGAGCATTTCCCCAGGCTTTGGCCTACACTTGTATGTATGTATACTGTAGCGATTTTTTCCCTATATTTTCCAAAACACCACAAAGCTAAAGCCTTAAGTATTTTCCCCTTTATTTATCATGGGCGCCAGGCGCTTGCGGGCCGGGGAAAATACTCGAACGAAAAGGCCAAGCTGCTGTGCCGGGCTAGCCGCAGCCTTCGAAATGGCAGAGTGGCGGGATAAGGAGTCGGTACTCTTGGTACTAGGTTTCTCTCTCTTTCAACAACTGACCAATAAATAAACTCGATTCAGTCACTGATTTTGCGGGAATTGACAAGTCTGTAATTTATTCAGAACACAATGAAATTATTTGACTCGAGATCATTTAAACAGTAACAAAGAAAATTAATATTCCCGCAGCTAAATGTTTCCCTTACAAAACGGGGGGAGAAATAATACAAAAATATAATCAGGCTCGTCTCTCGGCGCGAACGCAGCCAGTCCTCGCAAGGACGCGAGTTCCCGCGCGCGCCGCGGCTCTCGCCACACTCACACACACTCGTTCACTCAATCCGCGACGAGAGGAAAATTTGGATTCACCGGACGGACGATTTTCCCGCCGGTTCTCTTCTCCGCTTTCTCTCGCGCGGTCACACACGCGGCGAGGCGGGACGCGACAACGACAAACGGTGACTCGAAATTGAATAACGAAGAAAGAAACAAATAAAACACTCTACTGCCCACTCGAAGGCGCTGACAGGTCTCGCGGTCACGCACACTCTCGGCGGCGCAAAATCCGGCTACTCCGTCCACCGGTTACAAAGACAAAAATATTTGACTCGCGAAACCCACGCACACGTCCCTGCACCCGTGTCGTCCCCGCATTCGCGCACTGACTCGAACGTTACTTAATAAAAAAACAAACAAACAAAAGACAACTTCCCGACCGAATACGACCGCGGAGCTCGGCACAGGTGTTTTTTTCCGTACGGCCGCCCGGTCGTCCGGGCCTTCCGCGACACGCCTGTCCGGCTTTTACAAAATTTCCTCGGCCCGTTGCCGCGTGGGCGGGAATCCGAGGAAAAGGGCGCTCAAGCGCGTGGACAATGGCGCGACCGGCGATCTCGCGGGAAACCCGTTGACTCGGCCGTCGCTTGCCCTCGTCGAGCCAAAAGCAAATTGCCTAACAGCGGCTGGTCAGAAGGACCAAATGTTAAGCGGGAAAAAAAACAAGAAAACGACGCAAAAGTAAAATACGGAATCGAACGCCGCGCGACGTGGCTCACCCGTCGACCGTTTCCAAGACGCTCGTCCTTCTTTGGCACGCGGGACTGGCTCGTGCGTTCCTCTCTCTCTCGATTTTCCTCGATTCTCCTCGCTATCTCTCGACGGTGGGCTGCGTGCTCGATGTCGTTCTCGCTCGCTCGACTCGTCCTCAGGAAGTGTCCCGAGGCCTCGCTCGCTCGCACGCACCGGGGTTCTGATCCCCTCTCTCTCCGTTCGACGGACAGGCGGCCAACTCTGTTTCGTCGAACGACTGATCGACCGCGGACAGCGACGATCATCCGCGCCACAGTTGGTAAGCGTGGCGCGAGGCACATGCGGCGGCGGTCCTCCAGTCGGCGGCGGCGGCGGGAGATACGAAGGCGTTGAACGCACAGTGGCGTAGCGTTGAGGTTGCAGCGGCAGTCCCGCGTCCTCTCTCCGTCGCACTCCCACGCTGACCTGTCGATGAGGGTTCGCCCCGGCGCTCGGCGCCAATTCTCGTCGGAAAAACGCGGGAAACAATTATAAAAAAAACAAGCATTAATAATAAATAAATGAGATATAGACTATAGCCCTGCGGATCGGTCTAGGCTCGGTCGAGCGAGCGGGAAGCGATGTCTCGAGCACGGCCCAATATTTTCCCGTGCTACAATACATTAGTATTTAAGAGATTAGGTTTAAGATATCTTAGATTGAAGCCATAGCCGGTACTAATAGTGATTAAGAGGTTTTGTTTGCACATCTGCTTTTGTTTTCCTCTTTTTTATTGCGAATCCGGAGCGCATACTAATGATAGTATCTCCCTCAAACTTAGGGCCATACTTTTATCACCACTACAGTACTTCTACCAACTCATGTTTACTTTAAACAAATATTGAATTGTATCCGAGAACTGCATCAAGTAGTCATGTTTACACCGATCTAAGACTGATTGACTTTTGTTTACCACGTTTATTGTAGCCACACAACAAATTTTGGAAAAAAAAGTAACGTACCAGGCTAGAATTCTGGAGGTTCCCGGTTCGAACCCGGGTCGTGGCGGAATTTTTTCTCAATTCGTTAAATTAGACATTATCGCCTCTGTCTGCTCCATTGAGTCTTAATAGATCCATGAAGCAGTCAGAGACGACGAAAATTAATTATTCCGTGTTTGCAGGAAATCATCGGTAACATAGGAATCTAGGCATCTCTGACTCAGACCCGAGTTGTGCTTGCCGAATTTCCATCTTAAAAGAATAATATAGGCCGAGAAGACGCGTAAACGGGGAGTCCAAATGTACAAAGACACGGCCAATGCAATATATTGTAACGCTCGTGGGTCAATGAATAGGCGAAATAAGAAAGTACGGATCGTTTATTTCCGATTCGCGGTCTATGATATCGGTCGCACGTCCGTTCGAGTCGCAGTGTCAACCGAAACTGTCTTGTTTAGCTGTCTTCGTCTGGTTGCTAACGTCCATCGGTTGTCATGATTATCGTCTAGTGTGCCGCGCTCGGTCAAACCCCAATGCTCTCGATCTAAGCGGGTACATTCGTTACACTACTCCCCTCCCTTTTGAGTTGCCGTCCCGGCAACTCCCTAAGAGTACTGGGATGTGGTTGCCATGGTCCATCCAGTTCTATTCGCGACCTAATTACGTTGCCCTGGCATTCGCCCTAGTCCCGAGGGAAAACCATGGCTGAAAAACCTGGGAAGGACAACGTTTACAAATTTGAAGCTCCTAAATTTGAATGAATTTAAATTATTGTCTCTGTCACGCATCAGTCTAAAGTCAGTCTTTAAAATAATACAATAAATGAAATTGTTGAATCGTTCTTCTTCTTTCATTTTTTCTTTCCACTCTTCTTTCTTTTTCTCTCAGTTTCTTTTCTTTTTCCTTCGGTGCAGAGTTTCTTCAGAGCCCATCAAATCCTGGGGATGTTCCTTACGGATGGAGGAAAGGAAGGAGGATTTTCAGGAGTCCAAGGAAACCTGTGACAAAAAAAATAACTCTGCGAAGAAATCTGCGAATCATATTTTTAAATGGTTTGTGGAATTGTCAACCCGGAATATCCGACATCAATGTGTTACTAGGGAAAGATTTCAAAAGATCGGTCACTGTTGCGCGAGTAATATAGTGTGCACCCTCCTATTACCCCAGTGTTGCCGAACGAAGGAATCAGGTAAACGTCCCGGGATGTTCTAAAGTAATCAATAACCGAGATTATGATCAGTAATCAAGATTATTTTATAATTACCCTAGCCCCTAGCCAGCGAAACCTGAGCGGGAAGTCCCAAACTCTAACCAAGCCTAGTCAGAAATTCAGCTAAATCCCTCTAGATTCTCCGGAAACCCTTAACAGGACGCTCTTCTACACTTTACCTGGTGAAACAAAGAAGCGTCCAAGGCTCCAGCCAAGCAATCAAAATACACTCTCCCCCATTGACGCTCTATGATCTGTCACCTCTAAGTAACCTTAATTTTCGAAAGGGGCTAAACGGTCGATATGAACAATTTTAAGTTTTCCACGAGGGGGTTTTTGAATTCCGTAAACTACGTCGTTGATTTTAGTTTTAACTATAAATGGTCCTACCCAATCTCTTTGTAGCTTAGCTAACTTTCCTTTGACTTTATGGGGGTAATAAAGCCAAACCTGTTGATCGGGTTTAAAGGAAAGCATATGTGATTTAATGTCGAATCTTGATTTCATCTTGTCACTTTTAATTTTGAATCGTTTTCGGATTTGCTCGTGAACTGTATTTAATTTTAGCTTAAGTTCGTCAACGTCAACGTCGTTTAAGTTCGTCATCGTCAGATGTGTTAAGCGTTTGATTTCGTTCGCGAAAGTAGTGAGATCCTCGTCGAATTTCTGTTTTCTCGCGCTTAGTTCGGTAATTGCCAAGAGATCGGAGGAAGTGACCCCGTAGCTGACATTAAGAGCGTGCTTAAGTTTGTCAAATTGACGCGTATCGTCCGCGGTGAGGGTGTCGAGGACCCCTTTTGCCGAGCCGCGGAGCGATGAGCCCAGCACGAGAGCCTTTTCTTCAACCGAGTAATTGTTGAACGTAGAAATCATTTCGAATTGTTTATAGAATTGTTCCCACGATCCCAGACCGTCGAACGTGTCGATTTTCAAGTTGGATCGGTTGGTGTGAATGATCGTTTGTGTTGGGATATTCTCGGTCGCGGCGCGATGGTAAGCAGACGGATTTGGGTCACGCGGGACCTCATGAATTTGAACGGAATTAGAAGAAGGGATAGCGGAGGCAGAAGAAGGAGGGACAGTAAATGAGGGAATATTATCTGTGTGGTTTTTGTTGATCTCCGCCAAGAAGACTTTCGCTGTTTTCCGAGCAGTGATGGAAGCGGTCTCCTGGGCGATCTGTTGGGCGATCTCCCTCACTGAGGTGACGGCCGCTTCTCTCGCTGTGGTTAGGCATTTTCGAGTTGTCGTTGGGTGCGTTGTCGCTCTGTCTCGATCTCCTCTCTCAGCCGATTAATCTCGTCGGGTGCGCCGGCTCCTGTCGTTGCACTCGCGTCCGGTTGTGGTCCGGTGACGATTTCTCGTCGTCGCGTGTGTCTTGTATTCATCCTCCCTTTTTTTTTTTTTTTTTTTTTTTTACGTTCGCGTTCGCGTTTCCCGGATTATCGCGGTAAAAAGATCTTAGGTGGGAACGTCAAACACTTCTGACACCAATGTAACGCTCGTGGGTCAATGAATAGGCGAAATAAGAAAGTACGGATCGTTTATTTCCGATTCGCGGTCTATGATATCGGTCGCACGTCCGTTCGAGTCGCAGTGTCAACCGAAACTGTCTAGTTTAGCTGTCTTCGTCTGGTTGCTAACGTCCATCGCTTGTCATGAGTATCGTCTAGTGTGCCGCGCTCGGTCAAACCCCAATGCTCTCGATCTAAGCGGGCACATTCGTTACAATATGTACAAGTTATCAACTGTCTTTAAACGACAATGGAATTGAAAGAGAATTTCGCCAGGGCCACGGTGGCGTAGTTGGTAACGTACCAGGCTGGAGTCTCGTTGAGGCAGCGAACGCAAACGGACGTGCTAGAGTGCCGCTCTGCACCAAACCCACGTTCTGTGTATTCCCGTTCACTTTTTCGCAACGAGAGTGAGGCTATCATTGACATCAGCGGGCCCCTGTTGTCCACGCTACGTGAGAATTTGGCCATTTCGGCACAGAAAACCGGGTACTCTGGCTCCCACCAACGACGACAACGAAGCATCATGGCGCCGACGCTCGCGCGCCCCAACAACAAGCGTCTAATCGACGCCGAGACCGCCGAAGGAAGCTAACGCCTAACAGCCGACATAAGTAGACGAAATGAGGAAAAAATTCCGAAGCTGATGTAACGGCTGGGCCGAGAATTCGGGGATGTGTGTAGGATGGTCGTGCAGATGAGTTGGCGAAGTTTCGAAGAGAGAAAAGATATGGTGATCTCCGGGACTCGAACCCGGAATGTTCATTCCTTAGTCAGAGCGCTAACCACTGCGCTAATGTCACCTATGCTTTTATCTCATTCGAATCGTCTTCTTATATGAAGACGGGCCGTTACACACTCCCCCTTAGTGAACTCGACGTCCTCGTCGACTGGGCAGAGCGGGTGTCCGATTACGCGATTGCAGGGGAGACGCTGCGCTCCATCGGTACAAGGCGCAGAGCAGGTAGCCTGTTACGCGATTGCAGTGGAGCGTCGTAGATCTCGTGAAGCCTATCTCCATCGTCGGACCTCTTCCCTCGGCCGTGTTGAGTCCCGCGGTGCAGCTCTTCAGTGCCAGGCCGGGGTCATCTGTACGCCTCCGTCGGTACAAAGGCGCAATTGGGGATCGTGGGCCCGAAAACTTCTGACACCATGTAACGGCTGGGCCGAGAATTCGGGGATGTGTGTAGGATGGTCGTGCAGATGAGTTGGCGAAGTTTCGAAGAGAGAAAAGATATGGTGATCTCCGGGACTCGAACCCGGAATGTTCATTCCTTAGTCAGAGCGCTAACCACTGCGCTAATGTCACCTATGCTTTTCTCTCATTCGAATCGTCTTCTTATGTGAAGACGGGCCGTTACACTGACCACGGCCAGCTTCGAGCGGTTATATAAAGAAGCCCTGAAACGAAAGGGGGCGAACAAATTCCCGAATGCCGCGCCGAATTTAGGCGCGAGACGAAAGACGGGAACAAAGGCGCCGTCACCGTTTGGCGCAACTTCGCAACCGGCTGACGTGTTCCCCCCGCGCTCCAGCGGGCTACCGACACACGTGGGCGACTTACCGATGCACGTCGGTAACTTAACGACTTCGGTCGACCAATTACCGACCATCGGTAACTTAACGAGTTCAGCCGCTCAATTACCGACTGAGAACGATACATCGACAAACGAAGACTGGCACTTCCCGAAAAAAGCCCGCAGAGCCAATTCAACGCAGAAACGCAACGATTCCACAGATTCGCGGAATAAATTCGATGCTCTCATGGAATACCGCGACGAGCAAGAAAGCGACAACGATGAAGAAACACAGATCAATTCGCAAGATAAACAAGTAAGACCGATAAAGCCCCCACCCATCCACACTCAAGGCCAAAAAATCAACGATACCATCAAGCTGCTGGCAGCTAATGGTATTACCAAAACGGACTTCACGATCACCCAATCGGATCAAAATAGCCACACAATTCGGGCCTGCAGCAGTGAAAAACACCAAGAAATAATCCAAATTCTTGAGAATAATAAAACGGAGTTTTACACATTCACTCAGACCAACGCCAGACCCAAATCGCTGATAATCAAGGGCATCAAGGGGGACTTCACACCCGAAGAAATCCTCAGCGAGATCAACGAACAGCTGCCGCCGGAGGTCGAGATTCTCAAAATCAGCAAATTCTGCTACGACGCAACAAACCCATCAAGATTTCACCACCTCATTCAGATCTCGCACAGAGTCCCCACGACCCAGTTCTACCAAATCAAGAAACTCGCCTATCAGAAGGTAAGCTGGGAAAAATTGGCGAAACCCAACATTTCTCAATGCAGAAACTCCAACGACTCGGCCATGCCAGTCACAATTGCAAATTGAACTACAAATGTGTTAAATGTGCAGGCGCTCGCAGCCCCGGTAAATGCGAAATGTCGCAAAACTCAGACAAACTCGCTCTTAAGTGCGCGAACTGTGGTCAATCCGGCCACCCTGCATCCTACAAAGGCTGCCCGTATATTAAATTCGCACTCGACCTGAAGAAAGAGCAGACATCTCACCGACTCACCCAGCAGAGACAGAAGACGACCCAGCTGGCCAACATGGTCAACAGCAAACTCACGTTTGCCCAAACAGCACGGCGATTCGCACCACCGCAGCCAGCTCCAACGCGGCCACCTCCTCGAGCAACGTCCTACCAACCGCACAGGAGCCAAGCAGAACACGCAGAAAACGAGCCTCAACAGCCACCGTCTTGGGTACACGATTTCAAAGCCCAGATCATCGCCTCAATAGCCGACCAATTTCAACCAATCAGCGCGAAGGTACACAGAGAAAACAGTCTATGTTAGGACAACTCACCACAAGTCACTGCAACAAATTCTGTATGTCAATATAGTGACGACAAACGCTTCAGTGACGGTAACGAAAAAATATTTGTTACGCTTTATTTGTTAGAGCAACAAATAACATTTGCCAGAATAACGTTTTCGGATTGATCGTACTAAAACTTATTCATTGTATAGCGTAGAGAGTGTATAGCATAGCGAACGAGGCGACATATGGTAGACAGACCAAGTTTATTAGTTCCGAAAATCATACACGTTGTCAAATAAATTTACTAAATTAGCACAAACCGTACCGCATAATATGCATAACCCGATTAAGTACGAAAGCCCAGAGAAATAACAAACAGCGAGAAATCAACGAGCCGCGCGTAAATCGGCGAGAGAAATCCAGGCAAGTTTGGAGGTTAGGGTGACACGCCAAAACAACCACAGCACAGCACAGCGAAAAACAGAGATAAAATGTCTCAACCTGCACACGGAAGGACAACGCCAGATCCTGGCCTCGCATGTTTGGAGTGCGGGCAGCTGGGGGACCAAAATGACCCACAAGGAGCAACAATGTGGAAATGTGACATGTGTGGAGGTGTCACTTGCGTCGAATGCAATGGAATTGCACCCCCTGAGGTAAGGTGCTTGCAGATGAAAAAATGCACCCTCATATTCTATTGCAAAAAATGCAGGTAAAATATCAACAAGATGCCAGAGCTACGTAAAGTCGTTGGGAAACTCCAGACAGAAGTGTTGAATCTCAAGGTCAGCGCACCAGCTCCGGCAGCCCAGGCAACGCTCGACAGCCTCGCAGCGATGATGGCTGAGATTCGGCAGGACCAGGTAGCAATCCGACACGACCAGGCGGGAACGAGCAGCAAACTCGAGGATATTGCCACCCTGAAAGGGGAGATTGTGGAAATTAAGCAGCACGCACAAGGCCTGCCGAGCACAGGTGAGATTGAAAACCTTAGAGCGGAACTGCGAGAGCAGATCAAAGACCAAATACGCAATTTACCGAGTGCCGCTGACTTCGAGAATATGAAGGCCACGGTCGCGGCACTGCAGCAAAACCACGAGGACATGGCGGCTACCGCATCTACATCAACGGGACAAAGGCAGAAAATTAGCGAGACCACTGAGGAAGAAATAATTGCAGAAACGGTGGAGCAGCACAAAAGAGCTCGAAACGTCATTTTGGCCGGCTTACAGGAATCTACCCAAGGTGGAAGCGAATGGAAGAGGAGAGAGGACGTAGACAAGCTGAAGGACATCCTAGAGCCTCGGGGCAGCTACTGCGCGTGATGATTTTATACACGAACCTGGCATCTCTAATGGCAAAACTCGACAAATTTGTGAACGCTGTGCACGATCTCAAACCTGATATTATTGTCGTCACGGAGACTTGGCTAAATAGAGGTATCCGGATTCTCTCATCGACATAAGGGGATTCAGCGTATTTAGAAAAGACCGAGAGGAAAGACGAGGAGAGGGAGTCGCGATTTATGTCGCTGACGAGATCGCGGGACGGCAGACGGCAGCAATGCGACACCCCACCCTCGACAGCCACGGTACAGAGAGCTTATGGTTTGTCATCTCGCTTCAGGGCGTCCGCTTGACTATGGGTGGGGTATATCGGAGCCCCAGTACCCCGGAAGAAGAGCACAGGAGAATTATCGAAGTACTGGACGCTGCAGCAACCAGTGGGCCAGCCGTAATCCTGGGGCAGTTTAATTTCCCAGGCATCAGATGGGACACGCTGCAGTCAACATCCTCGAACAAGCAAGAACAGGAGTTTTTGGCCTTCTTCACGGACAGTAATCTTAACCAGGAAGTGAGACAGAACACACGGTTCCGGAAAGGCCAGGCACCATCATGTCTTGACCTTCTGATGACGAATGAAGACGACATTATCGCAAATATCGAGTATCTTCCGCCGATAGGAGCGAGCGACCACGTACTCATCCTCGGAGAGCTGCAATTCGAAACAACGACCCACACACGAGACAATGAAAGGAGAAAAAGGAGAAACTACCGGAAGGCAAACTACGACAGGGTGGCGAACCGAGTCCAAGTGCGAGCTGAAATTCTCACACGGACCGCGAGAAGTACTGACGAATTATGGGCCATCTTCAAGGACGGTATCTATCAACTGGCTGAAAGCAAGGCACCGATATGTGCGAAAAAACCGGCGCGCATAGAGAGACCCTGGAGAAATCGAGAGTGCCGTTCGCTGTCGAAAAAGAAGAAACGTGCATGGAAAAAATACAAGGACACGAAAACAGACGAGGACCACGAAACATACAGGCAGATACGTAACCGAGCAACAGCCACCAACAGAGAAACGAGGATGATATTTGAAGAACAGTTGGTCGCGCAGGGTCCAAAGCCATTCACCGGGTATATCCGCCATTCGATGACAGGAAAATCATCAGCCCCCCGGTGCCTACAAAGAAGCGATGGTACAATCACAGACGACCACGCGGAAATCACGGATATTCTCGCATCGCAGTTCGAGAGGGTGTTTGTCGACGAGTCTACCCCGCCAAATGAGATCTGTAACGACGTGAGAAGAGTCGAAGCGACGTTAGACGACATTCAGATGAGCACTGGAGAGGTTGCGAAGATTCTGGCGGAACTCGACAGCGAATCCTCACCGGGACCCGACGGTGTCCATCCCTGCCCGCTGAAAGCACTGAGCCCGCAATTTGCGCCAACACTGGCGCACATAATGAAAAGCAGCTTGAAATCAGATAGACTCACGCAGGACTGGCTCACAGCATCGGTCACAGCGATTTACAGGAAAGGCGATAGGATGCGTGCGGTGAACTACAGACCAATATCGCTGACATCCACACCGTGCAAGGTCATGGAGAAAATCGTCACCGCTAGAGTCAGGGAATTTTCCCTGGGAAACGCTCAGCGTTCAGGGAACGCTCAAGGGGTCATACCGGCAAACCAACACGGCTTCGTCCCAGGCAAATCAGAGACAACAAACCTGCTACTAGCTACGCAAGAATGGGAAAAGGCCAACATCCGAGGCGACCCAGTGGATATAGTTTACCTCGATTAAGAAAAAGCATTTGACAAAGTGCCGCGCGCAAGGCTCTTCAGGAAACTGGAGTGGGTCGGAATACGGGGAAAGCTGCTCAGGTGAATAGCGACCTACCTATCAGGGCGGACATTTCGGGTAAGGGTATGGGACGCTTGGTCCTCGGCGCACCCAGTGATGAGCGGAGTGCCGCAGGGGTCCGTCCTCGGGCCCTTGCTGTTCATTTTATATGTCAGCTAGCTACCGTCGGTCCTGCAGGCGCCAACTGCAATGTTTGCCGACGACACCGAATTCTACGGTAATCCATTCATGCACGATCTTCAGGGCGATCTGAATACGCTCCAAGGCTGGACAGAAAAGTGGATGCTCTCGTTGAACAGCGAAAAATGTGTCGTAATGCACATGGGCAAAAACAACCCAAGGAGATGTTACGTCGCGAACTACTATTTTTGAGACACAAATGATAAAAGGCAAAGGAAAAAAAATCTCCCCCTATTGCTCTGCGGTATCAATGTGACTCGGCAAATCGCGGAGGTGTTACGTTTAGAGCCTACCCTTTCGGGCAAAAGCTCGGGAAGGAACTTGAAAACGTAATTCTGACTTTAAATTAAATCACCAAAAATAAAGATTAAACGAATGAAACCAAAAACTAATCCGTGCGGCGAAAATGGGCGAATATGGGATGAAACCGTGTGATTGATGAATAACAAGATGAATGAGAAGGTAAGAATCAGAACAATCCCAGTGATCCAACGGTTGCGATAACCCTCCGGCTCTCCATTCGAATATCAGATGAATGGAATATTCCGATGACAAGGAAGGACGATGGTGTGGTTCTTTCGGATTTAAACACTGGTCGTAATTCACTGGTAAAATTGATTTTTATTCTGCCCGTTCAGGTTGTCAGGGCAATGTCAAAATAATATTTCACATAAAGTTTCAGTTCACAATTCAAAATTTTGATTATTGGTTGTTTCACAATTTCACAGTTAAATTTTTTTTTAGTCGGAAACAAAATATGATTTATAATTTAGTACATAATATTTGATTTTAACAGGTCGATTCACCACTCGAGATTTGGTTTTAAAGCAGTGAAAGTTCACAGTTTCACAAATACGGCGTATTAGAAAAGACGAAGTTCACAATTTCGAATTCGGATTAAAAGAGTCAAAGTTCACTATTACACAAATACGGAGTTTCAGTCACAACATCGAAGACAAATGAGATTTTAGATATAAAGTCCGAATTATTGTTTAAAATGTTGATGGTTTAAAATATCTAATGTTGGAGAGTTTTAACGAACTCAATTCACAAATTCACGGGTTTAATTCTTTAAGTCGATCTGACGGATAATTCGATGACAAAAATGATTTGATTCGGGTCCGGAATATTAATGAGCTCCGTCGGCTTTTGCGGCTCATTAAATAAGCTCCTCGCTATTTCCCCGCTGTCGCCTTGAGGAAGGGGTGACGGTCGAGCGGTACGTTACGCGTCTTACCGTCCCCTCACGCTTCATACCTAGCGGGCTACTCTCATCGCGCTCACTTCCACTCAAGCGTCACTTGCTTCTTTCACATTACGCTCATTTTTTATTTATTAAATTATTATTATCATTGATAGTAATTTATCCTGTTTCTGTTAATAAACTATATGTCACTCCTATTATTTACTTGAACGAACTCCTAAATATTAATTGTTTATATAATTATTTATCAATAGATTCATGATTTACTCATGATTACATTTAATTTAAAAAAAACACCTTGTTGATGGAATTTATCCCTATTTTAACCTCAATTTTTATAACAATAGTTTCACAATATTTATCGATAAATTAAAACAATCGCGGGGAGGAAATCGTGTGATTCAGTGACGTTGTTCCCCACGCTTACTCCAGACTTTTCCTCCTTCTCCAATAGTGTCGGTGGTGTGGTCATCATTTCTCCTGTTTTGGACTGGACGGGTTGTTGCTAGGTGCGTCAATTTCCTTTGTCGTCCAATCTTCTTGGGTGGTGTTTCTGCGTCGTGGATTGGAATTTTTCTGCACTGGATCGTGTGTTGTTTCACACCACCGACGATAAGTCACACTTCGTTATTTCTCTCTTCGGTTTCAAAAATCGATATTACCATTTACCGGGTGTTTAACATTTGGATAATTATGATTTAATATTCATTAATTATTAATATTTTTCGTTATCTTTTGTTCGTTTATTTGTTTTTCTAATGTTTTTCCTCTACCCGACTGTCTCGACTTGACCCGTAGATTTTTAATTCATAAACGAACTCGATTAATTTATTATTTTATTTGCAACCGTTTCCCCACTAATTCACCATTAATTCACAAATCATAATTTGTTTAGGTCAGTGGAGTACGAAAATGAGTGGAGATTACGAAAATGGTATGATTCACATATTTTTGATCACCCGGTAGACACGTCGCGAATCCCCGCGAAGAGTCACTGGAACGCACTGTCTTTCGGTTACTCGGTCAGGACAATACCTGACCCATTCGATATGATAAGATTCGCCGATGCACGCCCGACTCGTTATACTTGCGATCTCCGGTGCCACATGACGCACCTCATATATATGGGTGACGCGTGTATGTGTGTCCACCTACGGCCGCTACTCACACTCTCTCCTCTTTGCCTTATTTATTCCATATAAAAAGGATATATTACCGTAATTGATTTTTTAGTTAAAAACGTGTAGTCCCGAAAAATCACGGGACGTAACACAGGCAATACACCTGGAGCGTCAAAAGGATCTCGGCGTCATTGTTTCCAGGAACCTCAAGTGGAGAGAACACATCTGTGCAACAGTAAAGAAGGCGAACTCGTTTCTCTACGTGGTGAGGAAAGCCTTCAAGAAAATAACGACCGAACTCTTCGCCAAGATCTACAAGACATACATCCGGTCGATGATAAAATTTGCAAACATCGTGTGGGCATCGAACTTCCGAGGGGATATCGACACCGTGGAGCGAGTCCAGAGGAGAGCCAGGAAACTACCGGGTGCACTGAGTGTCGTTGATTACGAAGAGCGACTGGCAATACTCGACCTGCCAACGCTGGAAGCCAGAAGGGAGAGGGGCGACCTCATCGAGACATTTAAGACCCTGAACGGACACTACGAGATGAACGTGCTCGACATCTTCCTACCGTCGAGAAACCCCCAACGTCGAGGACACAGGGCGAAACTGAAGACGAGGCCGGTTCGGAAAAATCCTTGGAAGCACCCGCTGGCATACAGGGTCGTACGTGCGTGGAACGTGCTGCCACCAACGGTTATCGAAGCAGAGACAACAAATCAATTTAAAAACAGACTTGATAGACACCGGTCTACCTAAGGGCGAGCGCGTGATAACGCCTCGTCACAATGTATTGAAGCAGATTTTATAAGTTACAAACTTTCTTTCTGTAAATAATAATAATAATAATAATAATAATAATAATAATCGCGACGGTGGACGACGTTACACAGGCGTTGAGACAGGTGACAGGACGGGACGGGGAGTTCGGAGTCCACATCTTCGGTCCGAACCAGGCCGAACAGTACATGGCGGTGTGCGACCTCGAACCGCACGAAGCTGAGAAACTGCTCGGCCAGGAGCGGATCGGGATTGGATGGGTCCGATGCCGTGTCCGCAAACGACTGACGGTGACGAAATGCCACAAATGCCTGGGCTACGGGCACACGAAGGCAAACTGCACAGGGACCGACCGGACAAAAAGCTGCAGGAGGTGCGGCGAAACGGGACACTACGCCACGGACTGCACCAACAAACCGGCTTGCCCGCTGTGCGACGAGGCGGGGCACGCGAACTCGGCGCACCTCACGGGATCCGGGAGGTGCTCAGTGTTCCGAGCTGCGCTGGAGGAGTGCAGAAAGCGGGCCGGAAGACGGACAGAATAATCCAGGGGAACCTGAACCGAAGTAGGACAGCAGACATGTTACTACCACAGATAGCAGACGAATACGACGCAAACGTACTGATCCTGTGCGAACCGTACAGGAAACGACCGACGCAGACGTGGATCACGAACGACACTGAGACCGTAGCTATCTGGGTGAGGGGCGCTGCCCGATCCCGGGTGAACGGCCGAGGTGTGGGGGATGACTATGTCTGGGCCAGTGTGGGCTCTGTCACCTATGTCAGTGTCTACCTGACCCCAAACTGCACCGCGGCGGAGTTTGAGAGAAAAGTGGCGCTCCTTGAGGACGGAATTAGGGATCTGCGCAGGGACATCGTAGTCGCGGGGGATTTCAACGCGAGGGCGATCGAGTGGGGCATGACAACAACGAACAAACGAGGACGGCTACTGCTGGAGATGGCCGCAAGGCTTGACCTGGTGGTGGCAAACACAGGAAACACACCGACATACAGACGAACGGGTTACGGGGAATCCATTCCAGACGTGACGATGATATCAGACGGACTGCTGCCGCTGATTAGGCGATGGCGGGTGGTCGAGGACTACACGGCCAGCGACCACCAGTATATCGCCTTCGAGGTGGCAGGACAGACGGCGACGGCACGGAAACAGGTTCGGCACCCCCCGCGGTGGAACACGAACAAACTGGACGAACAAAAGTTCTCGGAGGAACTGGCGGCAGCGCCAGCTCCGATTACCAACGTTCCCCCGGAGCTGACTGGCCGGCTGCGGGCGGAAAGACTCGCGGAAGAGACGGCCAAACTGACGGAACGGCTGTGCAACAGCACAATGCCAAAGAAACATTACAGACAAGACAGACACTCACAATACTGGTGGACTGACGAGATAGCCGAGCTGCGGAAAGAATGCCTCGCAAGACGACGAGACGTGACAAGGGCCAAGGGCAAACCCGAAAGGGAAGCCCTCCAGGCCAAGCACAGCACGGCACGAAAGACACTGACGAACGCGATACGCGACAGCAAGGCGAAGTGCTGGAAGACGCTCTGCAAGGAGGTGGAACAGGACCCCTGGGGTACCGGTTACAAGATAGCAACCGGTAAGCTAGGGGCCCGGGCCCCACCGGAACTCAAGGACGCGGAAACCACACGACGCATAGTGGACGGACTTTTCCCGACACACCCGACGCGAACGGACGCAACAGACGACGACGAGACAGGGGCGGAGGAACTCACCAGAGCAGCCGCCGCCGTGAAGCCGGGTAAGGCGCCAGGGCCCGACGGCGTACCGAGAGAGATTATCAGGCTGATGGTCAATCTGAGGCCGCAGATTTTCCTCGACCTGTACAACACGTGCCTTATGACAGGGACTTTCAGCGACCGGTGGAAGATCGCGAGGCTGGTCCTTATCCCCAAGGGTAAGGGCGACCCCAGCACTCCATCGGCGTACCGGCCGCTGAGCCTACTGGACACAACGGGGAAGCTATACGAACAGTTACTGAGACCAAGACTGACAGACGCGATACAGACAGGGGGAGGTCTTTCGGACCAGCAGTTCGGCTTCAGGAAAGGTCGGTCGACAATCGGAGCAATCCAGAGAGTCGTCGACACCTTCCTGGACACAGACAAGCACTGCCACGCGGCGCGACCCATCGTGCTGATGGCGACACTGGACGTCAGGAACGCCTTCAGGACAGGTGACCAAACAGATCACCGCGGGGGTGGCCCAAGGATCCATACTTGGACCAGACTTTTGGAATGGAGTGTACGACAGCCTGCTCAGGCTGGAGCTCCCGCTTGGCGTCTCACTCATCGCATACGCCGACGACGTCGCGGCGGTGATCGTCGAGCGGACTCCAGAACTGGCGCAGTTGAAACTGAACCAGACGATGAGACGGGTTGGACGATGGATGACAGATCACGGACTGCAACTGGCAACGGACAAGACGGAACTCGTGTTCCTCACTAGGAAACGCATACAGACGAGACTACCGATGAAGGTCGGGACAGAGGACATTGAGGCCACGGAGGAAGTCAAGTATCTAGGTGTGACCACAGATACGAAGATGACCTTCTGGCCTCACATACAAAAGACGGCCCAGAAGGCGGCTGAGAGGGTATCAGCTTTGAGCCGCCTGATGGCAAACACAAACGGACCGAGACCGGGGAAACGCCGACGACTTATGTCGACGGCCCAGTCGATCCTTCTCTACGGCGCGGAGATCTGGGCAGATGCCCTTAAGACGAAAAAATACTGCCACGCGATGACAACATTACAGAGACAGAATGCGCTGGGGATCGCCTGCTCATACCGGACGGTCTCTGCACAGGGCGTTCTGGTTGTAGCGGCCGTGATTCCTATAGATCTTCTGGCATTCGAGCGCAAGAGGATCCATGGAAGGGGAACGGACACACGACGACAGGACGCGGCAAAGGCGGAGAGAGACAGGACGATACAGATGTGGCAACAACGCTGGACAGAAGACACAACAAGCAACTGGACGAGACGATTAATCAAAGACCTGAGATCGTGGACGAGTCGAGAGTTTGGGGATGTGAACTTTTACATCACCCAATTCCTGACGGGACACGGTTACTTCAGACAGTACCTCTACAGGATGGACAAGGTACAGACGCCGGACTGTACGTACTGTGGACACGAACGGGACGACGTGGAACACACGTTCTTCATATGCGACCAATGGACAGACCTGAGACATGGACTAGAGACGACCGTCGGAAGTATCACTCCCGACAACATCGTGGAGGCGATGCTCCACGGAACAGACTGGTGGCTACTCATCGCCACATACATTGAAACGATACTGCGACGGAAGAACACCGACGGCTGCCTGTCATGACGGACCTGACGTAACACACACGAGACAACATCAACAACGGGTTTACAGAAAGACACACGGACAGGCTCCCCCAGCTAGAAGTAATACTAACGTAGTTCCTGGCTGAGGGGGAGACGCGGAGGATGACGCGGACAGAAGTGGTTTTCTCTCAACCGGACGAAAGCGGTCCCGTTTTTGTCTGGGGGAGGGGCATTACGGGTTTGGCAAGAGTACGATATCCTGGGCGCCAAGATTTGACGGTGGTTTCTTGTAGCACTTTTTGTGGGGAACAAAAAAGTTCATATGGACTATGGTCCTAACTGCTTTAGTTTCCGAGATATTTAATGTTAAAAATTGTAATTGGGCGTAAAAAATGGAAACACGCGCTTAGACGTGTATGGCTGAGCGACTGGCGGTTGAGTATCATTAAAAAATTCCTGTGTCTTCAGAGGGGGGGGGGGGGGGGGCTCCGCCCCGGACCCCACCAGGGGCTTCGCCCCTGGACCCCACCAGGGCTTCGTCCCTGGACCCCGCATTTCAGTCTAGTCGGAAAAAGTATCGTATGCTACGCGGTCGGTCAAGCTTCCGCAGGATACGCAAGCCGTCTGTGCTGCCGAACGGTTCTCTTTCCGTGTGCTCTCCGATAATTATTTTCTTCACATTTGCCTCATTACTTCGGTCGACTTTATCGTTATACGAAAATTATTTTTAGTTTACACTTTCTGTTAGATTTAATTCTCGTGTGTTCTTCATTCTGTCTTTAATTAACTACGCGTGTTTATAAAAGTTTTAGTTTCTAAGTTATATATAAATCCAATTCTCCCTTATTCGCCGCTTCTCTCGCTTTTCCTTTTCTGTGA
Organism: Pimpla rufipes; assembly: GCA_963932165.1. Classification (NCBI taxonomy): domain Eukaryota; kingdom Metazoa; phylum Arthropoda; class Insecta; order Hymenoptera; family Ichneumonidae; genus Pimpla; species Pimpla rufipes. Next base: position 8,814,742 of record OZ010638.1, read on the forward strand.
TTCCTCTCTTTATTTTTCTTTTTCTTCACCTGGTGAGTTTTTATCTTTATTTTTTTTTTTGTGTGTGTGACGTTTTTTTTTTTTTTTTTTATATTATATTCTGTATCGTGTAAGTTTATTGAATTATGTCGGACCCTAGTCCTAAGTCCACTAAAAGGAAAACTTTGAGTCCTGATGCCGTCGATAATCAGGTTTTTTTGCCTCCGGAGAAATCTAATAATCGAAAAACTATTATTCCTAAGTACATTCTCAATCAGATGTCTAATCGTTACAACGATTCCTCTTCAGGACCTTTCACGGTCGAGATCTTTGACAACGACCCCGAGAAAAAACTAGGCAATTTACACACGATGGCGATCGGGAAAGCTTTCGCGGATTATAACGATCGGCTATTGCAAATCGCTCCTTCGGGAAATGATAGTTTATATTTGACATTTAGAGACAGTGCTTCGGCCAACGAGATGATCTCCGATATCCACGCGATTATGGGAATTGGTGTCATTAGGGGTATTGATCTCGAGTTATCGGACGACGAAATCATGGCGGGTATTCGCACTCCCGCATCGAACTGCAAAGTCATGAAGGTGGAAAGAATTTTCTCGAAGTTTTCTCCTAATAGGACGGAGTCTGCTGAACCCCATCCTACCTTCTCGGTCAAGGTTTTTTTTTACGGTTTCGATCTTCCGGATTCTATTGCCGTTTGGTACGTCAAGAGAGACGTTAGGGTCTATATCCCTCCTAGTAAAAGGTGCTTCAATTGCTTTTTATTTGGACACATCAAAGCGCAGTGCAGATCGAAAAAAATCAAATGCTCGAAATGCTCGGGCGTCCATCAAGTGGAAAAATGCACAGCGAATTCCGAATACTGCTGCAACTGTCATCTCGATCATTCTCCGCTGTCCAGGGATTGCCCTGCTTACATTTTCTACCAGAAAGTGCATAAGTATAGTTTCGAAAAAAAAGTCTCGAAAAAGGAAGCAAGGGCTATTCTCCGTCGCGAAGTCTCAAAAACAGAGTCCAATCCCAAATTCAACCTGGATTCCGTTAGAGAACAATTCCCCGCTCTCCAAAAAAAAAAGCACAAAGGTATCCACGAGCCAGATCCGCGCTGAATCGGATCTGTTTATCTCAGCAGAAGAGATTAACGACTCTCAGAGCTCATCCAATAATATTATGGATAACACTCTTGTCGACCAAGAAGACGCTGGTTCGACTATTTCTTCTTCGGCTAATCTGACTCTCCAAACAATCGACATCGCTGCTATTGTAGCGTCCGAAGTCGCGAAATATATTCGTGCGTATAATACAGCTCTGTGCGCCTCTCTAAGAGCTAAATTTCCGGAAGCAAATCAAATTGTAGAAACGATAATTGCGGCGGGGGAGCAATTCATCAGTTCCGAAATTTCCAAGGATGGCTAGGCATAGTCAAGGGCTTAATATTGCGCAATGGAATTGTAGAAGCGTTTTGAGCAAACTTCCTGATATTCAAAAATTCATTTTAGATTTCGATATCATTTGCCTTACGGAAACTTGGCTTAAGGATAAAAACTCTTTGTCATTTAAATCTTTCAGTATTGTTAGAAAAGATAGAAATACTTCAACTCACGGAGGTGGTGTAGCCATTTTGATTCGCTCTCATATTCCTTTCGAATTAATTGATCTCACTTTTATAACCAATAAAATTGAATTTGTGTTTATTAAATTCAAAATAGATTCTAAAGTATATCATCTTCTGAATATTTATAGACCTCCTAATTTGTCGTGCTTTCTATCAGCTAATGATTGGTCCCATTTTTTCAATGCGATTGTGCCTTTATATAGTAATCTAATAATTTGTGGAGATTTCAACGCTCAACATTCGTCGTGGGGTAGTGAATTGACCAATCCGTCAGGTGACGCTCTTGCGTTTGCTCTTCTTTCTTCTAATTTATCTATATTGAATGACGGCTCACCCACTAGAATTCATATTGACCTTTCGATTAAAAGCATCCCTGATTTAACGCTTGTATCAGCCGATATTCTTCCGTTAGCAAGTTGGCATACAATGGTAAATTCTATGTATAGTGATCATTGGCCAATTAATATCAATTTGTCTTTACCACTATTTTTCAAGGCTAATGCTAGACCGGTTTTTAATTGCAATAGAATTGATTGGAAGGTTTTCAATAATCTTATGAAGAATTCTTCCGTCAACTTGTCAATGGATAACGATTCTGCTCTCGATCTTTATGATGAATTTACTGAGTCAATTTCTCTTAATTTAATTAAATCCGGGGCTAAATCTCCGAGTAATTCAAAAAATTATGTTGCTCCTCCTCCAGTGCCGTGGTGGTCTGATAACTGTACTAAAGCTGTAGATCATAGAAGATTTTGCGAACAGGAATATTTGTCTCATCCCTCTGATAAGTCTTTTGATGAATATCTCGACTCTTGCAAAAATGCTACTAAAGTGTTGAAAAAAGAAAAGGCCAAGAGTTACAAAAAATTTTGCGCATCTCTTAGTCCCCGTTCGGACGTTGCTAAGACATGGCGCGTTATTAAAGCTTTCAAACGGAGATATAACGCTCCTAAGTCTGATTTAGGTTTTTCAACGGATAATCCTCACGTTATGGAAGCTATGGACAAAATCGCCCCACCTAATTCCATTTTTACACCTTTTTCTCTCTCTCCGTCTTGCGATAATATTTCAGAAATTAATAAACCTATCTCGTTGGACGAACTTGTAAGCGCATTGAATAAAGTCAATCAGAATTCTTCTCCAGGTATGGATCTCATCACTAATGTTATGTTGGTTAATTTACCAATTGAATCGAGAAAGATATTAACTATGTTGTTTAATCGCTTCCTATCTGAAGGGATTATCCCTACTATCTGGACGGAGTATTACGTTTGTTTGATTCCCAAACCTGGCTCGAAAAAACTTAGACCTATAGCTATTACTTCGGCTATTCTCAAACTTCTGGAAAAAATTATTAATGAAAGAATGCATTGGTGGGTGGAACGTAATTCTATCCTTCCAAATCAATTTTTCGGGTTCAGAAGAAATAAATCGTGTATGGATAGTATTGCCACTTTGATTACGGATATTCACATCAACTTTATCAGACAAAACTATCTTTCCGCTTGCTTTATTGACATTCAAGGGGCTTACGACAACGTAATTCCTTCTATCCTTCTTGATCATCTGCAGAAGCTCAATCTCCCTATGTCTATTATCATTTTTATTCGTAATATTATATTAAAAAGGAAAGTATCTTTTTCTATTAATAATGTAGCAATAGAATCTAGAGTAGTTACTAGGGGCCTTCCCCAAGGATCGGTTCTTAGTCCTATTCTATTTAATATATATATTTCTAATATTTTGCGAAACATAGGTCCTGATACTAAGATTCTTACTTTCGCCGATGATATTGTTATTTATAGCTCGTCCCGCTTTCTTGAACGCTCTTTACGAACAACGGAAACATCTTTGGAGATTCTTAATATCTGGCTTAAGGAACGCGGTTTACAAATAGCCGAACAAAAAACTCATTTGGTGGTTTTTACGAAGAGAAACCTTCCTCTCTTCCAGATCGAGATTTCTCTTAATAATATTTCCATTCCTAATTGTGACTTCGCTAGATTTTTGGGAGTTATTCTAGACTCTAAACTATCTTGGAAACGTCATGTCAAACATATTAAACAAAAAACAATTAATTCAGTTAAGATTTTAAAAGCTATTTCTGGTATTAGTTGGGGGGCTCATCCCTCAACATTATTGCTCATATATAAGGGATTAGTCCGGGCTTCGATTGATTGGGGATCTCAATTTTACTTGGATGCTCCATCCTCTTCTCTTATCCTCCTAGACAGGATTCAATACTCATCGCTGAGGTGTGCATTGGGGTGCATTTCAACGACTCCTACTAACACCCTTTTACATTTGGCAGGCGAACCCCCTTTAGCTGCTCGAAGGGCTATGTTATCAAAAAGATTGATTGCAAAATTTTATTCATCGTCTAATAATATTGTTATTCCCAGATTCAAATTGATGGAGGAAATATTCGGTAAATCAGGCCAGAAAAGAAAAACATATTTGCATGGGCTCTTTCGTATTTGGAGCATGTATAAACACTTGTTTATGGAAATACATAGGTATAATATTCCTATTTGTTACTCTTTGCCTTTCGACGCATATATGTTGGGTATTAATTATAATATTGAAATAGGTTTAACGATTAAAAATAATATTGATGAGATTTCTCCCAATGTCTTGTTTAATGCTGGTATCGGAGATCATTTTCCCGGTGCCGCGGTCCTTTTTACCGACGGTTCTAGGTCGGTTCAACCGGACAGAGTGGGAGCTGCTGTTTACTGTCCGGTGCTTACCTTACTTCGGTATTTTCGTTTGAATGATCACTACTCAATTTTCTCAGCAGAATTATTTGCGATATTGCAGGCCTTATATATTATTAAGTCTAATAATTTGAAAAACGTTATTATTTGTTCCGATTCTCTTTCGTCAATTATGACAATTACGCATATCGGTATCAACGCGAAAGCTCACCCTATCGCATTAAAAATCAAAGAACAGTTATTATTTCTTAAGCGTAGTAGTATAAATATTGCCCTCGTATGGATACCGGCCCATGTGGGTATTATAGGCAACGAAATTGTTGATAAGGCAGCCAACAACGCTCGTACCTCTATCTTACTCGAAGAGAACAACAATTGTGAGGCATGCGATCTAAATAATACTTTAAAAAAAACATTAATTGAAGTATCTAATAATTATATATCGAATCAGGGCTTGTTTAAGGGTATTCAATTTTGTGAAATGTCAGGGAATTTCTCCCTTAAACCTTGATTTTTTAATAAACCTCTCAATCGAAAATATATAACTTTGATTAATCGTATTAGAACAGGTCACACGCTTACTCCTGCTCATCTATTTAGTAAAGGTATATTGTTAGACCAAAAATGTGCATGCGGGCATATGATATGTGATATTAATCATATCCTATGGCGTTGTCCTCTATTTATCGACGATCGATTGAAACTATTTCCAGTTCTTTATAAGCATAATATTATATTAGATTCGGACGTTACGAAATTATTTTTGATACTCGATATTAAAAAACTAATTCCTATTTGCGATTTCTTTTGTAGTAAGAACATTATTATCTAATATCTATTTAGGTTTATCTATTCCTGTATTTCGCAATATGATTTTTGCGCGGACTCACCAGGTCTTCCTTAGATTATAATCCCTACCTTATCCTTAATTGATAAGTAGCTAGCTTTTAAGAATCTTATTATAAAATAGTAGTGGCACATGCTATCACTAGATGGCGATAGCCAAGAATGGAAAGAAGAAGAAGAAGCTTCCGCAGGTATTGGTAACTTCGTTACGCGTTACGTATGCGCGACTCGACCCGCGAAAAGTGCCCGCGACGCCGTCGACTCTCGTACGCTCGTTTTAATCACACGTACCCTCACTCATTCACACGTGCTCCCTTACTATTGCTCACTCACTCATTCACACGTACTGACTCGCTATTACTCACTCACTCAATCACTCGCTATTACTCACTCACTCACTCGCTATTACTCACTCACTCACTAACTCACTACTCACTCACTCACTATCCGATTAAACAACCAACGTCATTAGCGCATAGACTCGACTTCCATTAGGCACACTCACCATGTCGGCGGAACATCCGTCACTGCATCCGAAACTTAGGCATTTTTCGTTTTTTTATTCGTTTAAAGACCTTGTCGAAAGCGATGAAAAGGCAATCGCGTTTTTGGAGGAAATCGGGCTTATTCCCGCCAAAACATCGACACCACCGACGTGCTGTGGTTTGCCTATGAAAGTCGAGATACATCGGGAGAAAAAGCTGGGTTGGACATGGCGATGCTCTTCGAAATCGTCTAAAAATAAAGGGTCTAGACAATGTCGACGATGCGAAAATCCGTGCTGTGGCACATTTTTCGACGGCTTACACTGCCGTATCAAAATCTGCGAGGTACTGGCGATTATTCTTTCGTTCGTTGCCAAGATGAAAGTCACGGAACTCCATCGGCAATTGCTCGGCTGGCGACGACACAACGATGAGGAGGAGCTAAGCCGATCAACGATAATCGACTACTACAGTCATTGTCGCGAAATCGCGGAGGTGGTTGTGTCAAACGCCGAGATATGCCTTGGCGGTGATGGCAAAACTGTGCAAATCGACGAAACTTTCCTCACAAAAAGAAAGTACCACCGCGGGAGGATCACAGAACAGATGACGACGACAGTTCTTGGTCTGTACTGCAAAGAAGACAAGGTCGGCGTTTTCTTCAAGGTGAATTCGAAGAGCAAGGCAGAGTTGTGGGCCTACATCAGCAAGTATGTCTCAAAAGATACCAGTCAGATCTGCACTGATAGTGCAAAACAGTATGTTGGCGTGGAAAAGCTTTTCAATGATGGTACGGTTCACTTGGCCACGAACCACAGTGTCGGCGAGTACGTGAGCAGAGAAAATCCAGATAACACTATAAATGACCTGGAAAACCAAAACAAGCTGCTGAAGCGAGCTATACTGTGTCGTCGCACACCAAAACTCCTCCATCAGTACATGGCACTGCATTATTATAGGCAGCAGCACCTTGAAAAGGCGTACAAGGACGACATTGGCTCGCAGATTATGCAGTTCCTCCTTGATATGAAACAAGTGTATCCAGGCATTGTTGATGGAGAAAAACAAACGGGTCTTGAACTGCGAGAGATTGATCCTCCCACCGTGGAATCTGAAGGCCTGGAGAATGTAGTCCCTGCGAAGCGTGCAAAACTTCAGACGATCGACGAAGAATTGGACGAATTGTCTGAAGACGAAACTTCCAACGAGCAGGCGTCATCTGACGAAGAAGTTTTTTAAACACTCTTACGCCCTCGCATACTGGTATATTCGCGCCCTTGCGCATTCGAGCTCACGCGCATAGCCGCGTATTCGGGCCCTGGCGCTAACGCGAACACGCCAATGCACACACACACACACATACACATACACACAGACATACACACACACTCGAGCGTACGTGCGCGCGATCAGAGAGGGTTTGGAGTCAAAAAATACCGTGGAAGCGACGAACCATGGGGTCCTGATCTCTGTGCGCGCGCACGCTTGCAACACACACAGACACACTACAAATAATACTAAAACGGCCCTTTTCAGGGCCAAGGAATGTTAGCAGACAACCTCCACGTGGTACATTCTGGGTAATGCTAATCGTCTGCGCCCAACGAAAATTATATTCGTTCAAATTTATTTAAAAATTATTTTCTAAAAAATTAAATATCTCGGAAACTAAGGCAGTTAGGACCATAGTCCATATGAACTTTTTTACTCCCCACGAAAAGTACTACCGGGAACCATCGTCAAATCTTGGCGCCCCGGAAATCGTACTCTCCCCACGGGTTTAGTTGGTATGCTCTCGTGGAAACCGCGGTCGAAAGGGGGACACCACCCCTCTGCTCCGACCAATGAAGCGAGAAGAGAGTCCAACACGTGAACGTGGACGCTCCCCCTGGCGTTAAGGGGCAACCCCTAACGCCGGGCGTAGCAAAAGCGTTTACAGTCTATAAAAGATTCGCCCTACATTTTACCACGATAAAAAAATAAAAAAAAACAATCAGAAAGATCAAGCCAACTAATTATTTGTTACGTTAACAGATAATCAGCAACCTACAGTTTTTACTTACCGTAACAAATATTTGTTGGTTGGCCGTACAATCTGAACGTTACAATTACATTACGTATTGTCATGGCAACAAACCAACAGCCAACAAACCAAGTTTTGTTGTCATAACATAGACAGTTTTCTCCGTGTAGCTGAAAACTCAGCGAAAATCGAATTCCTCCTCTCCCTTTATGAGGTAGACCGGATCATTAATCAGCCTTAATCGCCCTTATTGCTAATTCGCAAACGATCACCAATAATCACATAAAAATAGCATCCATCAATGCAAACTCACTGATTGCCAATTACAGAAGACACGATCGCCTACAATTTGCAACTATTAATAACTTTGACATCGTTTTAATATCAGAAACAAAATTAAACCAAAGATACAAACTATCATTCAAAGATTACGAGTTTATAGGAAGCGACCGACCAAACTCTACTCAAGGAGGTGGAACGGCCATACTATTAAAGAAAAAATGGCAATTTGAAATAATAAAATTTCCGTCGTCTAACACAAATGTGATACTAGAATACACAATAATTAAAATTATAACAGAAAAGAAAGGTAATTTCTACAGTAGGCTCTCCGATCAATTAAGGTCCCGGGACCGAAAGCCGATTACGCCATTCCGAAAAGTAAAGATCCCCACTACTTGCGCAAACCGTTCCCGGGCGCCCAAAACGACAAGAGGGGAAAAAAGTGCAGCGGGGGTCTTTCATCGGTCCTTGTCTCGCACGAAACTAGCTACCGCATTACCTCTCTGTCACAATGTGTTCGACCGCAGGTAGTGTGAAGTAGAAAGGGTAATTCGCTTCCCCGCCAGCAGGTAGAAAGAGCTCAGAAAAGGGTCGATCTTAACTTTCCAGAGCGTTATTCCTTAACTTATCGGAGTGCCTTAACTTTTCGGAACTTAACTTATCGGCGAGTCTACTGTATATTATTAGCGTATACGCGACAAACGATAATCGCCATCTATTTATCACGCAGCTCAATGACCTGTTTACTAAACTTAAGCTACATCCCTAGCAATCTTAACGACCGTCGTTTTCGGCTGATTTACCGTAAAAACTACCGCCAAACCACCGGGTAGTTTTCTGCAAAAAAAAACGAAAATTGGTCGAAATTACCGTAAAAACGACCGCTATAAAAAAAACCTGCAAAGTAGAACCTTGCAAATTGCTTCCTCAGTATTCCACACTTTTGACGATGCTACATCTATGAGGAAGTATGTTGATCAATTTTGGCTTCCTCATAGAGGAAGCATCGTCAAAAGTGTAGAATACTGAGGAAGCAATTTGCAAGGTTCTACTTTGCAGGTTTTTTCGGCTGTTTTTTTTTAATAAATAAAAATGTAAGATTTTAACCACCGAACCGATTTCCCTCAAATTTGTACCCAACCCTTGGTTCATGATAGTGAATGTGTGGACCAAATTAGAAGCCGGTACCTTGTAATTTGCATGATCCAGCGTGATAACGAGATTTTTCAAAATGTTCTAAATGCCATAAAATTTGAACGGCTTTTCAGATCCGCGTCAAATTTGTACTCGAAACGTGGTCCATGCTTGTCCATACGTGAATCAAATTTGAGAAAATTCTGCACAAATTTTTTTCCGATTTTTTTTTGGGTGCCGGCTTTTTTTTTGTTTTTCATGCAGCAAAATCCAAATTTACCGACACAATGGCAGTTTCCTCGACGAAACTCATCGATAATAATCAATGAACGTAATGACATGTTCGAAATTACAATCGGATGTCTCATAATTTACAGGAGCTATAGTACTTATAGACATTTGAAAAAATAATGAATTTGCAATAACATGAGAACTGCTTTACCGATTTTCGCCAAATTTGATACAAGTCATGGGTTTAAGGTGGTCTATTGTCGTACAGAATTTCATCCCGATATCTCTCAATTTGCGGAAGTTATATCGCGAAAACGATTTTTGCCAAATTTTCAAAATGCTGTAAAATCTGAATTTCCTAACCGATTCGCGCCAAATACAATCCCATACAGTATTTTATGATAGCGAACGTGCGTGCCAAATTTGAAGAACATTCTTAAAAAATTACAGCAGTTATCGTGTAAACAAAAAAACGTGCACATACACACATACACACACACACACATACACACACACACACACACACACATACAGACATTTCGCACAAACCACTTTTCTCGACGTTTTGGACCATGCTGAGTGTACTGACATGAAAATCTCGAAAAAAAAAAATTTCACGAAAACAAGGCTTCCTCTATGAGGAAGCAAAAGTATATTCGGTCGTTTTTTTGGTAAATACTTTAAAAAAACACTATCAAATGGACTTACCTTTGAAGATTATGCTCCGTCAATTTCACGGTAATCTATGACGAGAAACCACCGTGAACACGACCGTCTGTCGAATGTTTAGCTCGGTCGTTTTCGCGGTAGTCGACCGGGAAAACGACTATCGAAACGATCAACTACATAATCAAACTTCAAATAGACAATCAAAAAGTATACCTTTAAAGGTTTGAATAGCCGAGTGGTCTAAGGCGCAACGCAACAGTCGGAAGGTCCTAGGTTCGAATCCGAGTCGTGACAATTATTTTTTTTTTCGAAATTCGATAAAAAAAAGGGGTTGTTTCGACAGTTATTTCTCGGTCTTCACGGAAAAAACGACCGGTTAGAAGTTTTTGAATTGGTCATTTCGACGGTCATTTTCACAGTGGTTTCTCGTTGTCGACTACCGCGAAAACGACCTAGCTAAACATTCGAAAGACGGTCGTTTTCACGGTGGTTTCGCGTCATCGACTACAGCAAAAACGACCGAGCAAAACATTCGAAAGGCGGTCGTTTTTACGGTGGTTTCGACCAATTTTCGGTTTTTTTTTTTGCAAAAAACTATCCGGTGGTTTTTACGGTGAATTGGCGGTGGTTAAGATTGCTAGGGATAGACTAAGTAATTATTATATCATAGCAGGCGACCTTTAGGTCCCCCCAGCACCCCAGCACTTGCGTCTTGCATTTATGCAAGACGCAAGTGCTGGGGTAGGGCTCTGACTTAGATCCGGGTTATCCGGGTACCGGGATAGCAACATATGACGCTTCGGATCCGGATATCAGGATACTTACGGATATCCGGATACCCGGATACCCCGATACTTACGGATATCCGGATACCCGGATAGTTACGAATCCGAATAGTTCTGGACTCAGGTAATCCTTAAGGGGAGGTGAAACCTCCGTGACCCCAAGAGGGATTGAAAATAATTTTCGGAACAATACATGGAAGCTAGACGTATTCCAGGAAAAATAAAAGTTGTACATACATCATTCAAAATCGAAATAGGAAAGATGTAAAACTTTTCTTTTTTTAGAAAACATTAGGCATCGTCAGAATAATTGTTAACAGTTTTTATTACTGACTGAGTAGGTTTTACCTCGCCTTAAGATAGTCCTCCCTGTACAGTCCCATCAATTGTAAATTTCGGGGAAAATTTCGTACACTTCTCGATGAAATAATAATCTAAAAAAAATCAAGCACTTAGATGGTGCTGAAAAGATTGACTTTGCGTAATAATAATTCCAAAATGTTATTGACATATTAATGAACAAGCAACCCGGCGCCCCTTCGGGGCGCCGGGTTTCATGTTGGGGGGCTTCGCCCCCCAAGCCCCCGATTGGGGGCCTCTGCCCCCCAAGCCCCCCGGAAAATGACCCTGCGGAAAAAATGTCCCTTCGGGAAAAAATCCCCCTTCGGGAAAAAATGTCCCTTCGGGACATTTTTCCCTGGTGTCATTTTAAGGCACTCACTTGGACGTCGCGCTTCGCGCTCCGTATGGTTTGAACGTCGCGCTTCGCGCTCCGTACGGTTTGGACGTCGCGCTTCGCGCTCCGTATGGTTTGAACGTCGCGCTTTGCGCTCCGTATGGTTTGAGCGTCGCGCTTCGCGCTCCGAACGGTTTGGACGTCGCGCTTCGCGCTCCGTACGGTTTGGATGTCGTGCTTCGCGCTCCGTATGATTTGAATGTCGCGCTTCGCGCTCCGAACGGTTTAAATATGATTTAAAAAATAATCCTACCAAAATACCGATGCCATATAATCATTTAGGAGTACGCAGCAACTTTCAGAAAAATTGTTTCATTGACTGGAAGATTGAGACATATACATATATTTCGACCTGAAAAACTGTATTGTGATAGGTTAACACTATTTAAAAATAATCTAAAAAAGTTGCAAAGTAGAACTTTGCACATTGGTTCCTCATTAATTTCCCTTTTTCACAAAGCCACCTCTATGAAGAAGCTTATTTATTAACTTAGGCTTCCTCATAGAGGAAGCTTTGTGAAAAAGAGAAATTAATAAGGAAGCAATGTGCAAAGTTCTACTTTGCAACTTCTTTTTTATTCGAACAAAAGAAAACTCCGTTTCAAACACCGTTACATCTAATTTCGATTATCTCCAAATTTTTATGTTACTTTCCTAACTTTTGTGGAAGTAATAGCGGAAATCTATGTTTTTTAAAATTCAAAATGTCATAAAATCCCAACGACTTTACCGATCATTTCAGTTCATTTGTTTGTTTCAAGTAGAATATTTCAGTTAATTTGTTTATATTCAATGTGATTTAGGGCAAAATTCGTTTTTTTCGTAAAATTCAAAATTCAATCAAATCCGAACCACTTTAAGGATTTCGTTGAAATGCAATAGCGAACTCTATTGAAAGTGTGTTTAGTTATGAAGAACTATTTAACTTAATCGTTGATTTTTTACGAAAGTTAGAGTGTACGACATTTTTTCTTAAAATTAAATATTTTATATATTCTGTATTCATGTATACATTTTTTCAAAAATCACAACACTTGAAGAACAGTTACCACTCTACTTGCATGCCAAATTTGACGCACGCACTCAAATTTCGCGCACGCACGCACGCACGCACGCACGCACACACACATACGGCCATTTTTTCTAAACCATTTTTCTGGGCGTTTTAGGTGATTCTGAACATATTGACATGTTAATCTCGAAAAAAAAAATTTCACGAAAACAAAGCTTCCTCAATGAGGAAGCAAAAATAATGTAAAAAAGTGCCTTTGCGTTAGAGGAATTTAGGAGTACGCAGCAAGTATCAAAATAATTGTTCTGACGACTGTAAAGATTGAGAACGTTACATACATTTCGGTCTGAAAATCTATATCGTGGTAGTTTAAAACTGTTTTTAAAAAATACCTCTGCGTTAAAGTAAATTAGGAGTACGCAGCAAGTGTCAGAATAATTGTTTTATCGACTGTGAAGATTGTGACCTGTGCATACATTTCAAGCTGAAAAAGTGTATCATGGTATGTTAACACTATTTAAAACAAAGTACCTCTGCGTTAAAGTAATTTAGGAGTACGCAGAAAGTTATAGGAAAATTGTTCTGTCGACTGCGAAGATTGTGACAAGTACATAGATTTCAACCTGAGAAATTGTATCGTGGTATGTTAACACTATTTAAAAAAGTACCTCTGCGTTCAATTAATTTAGGAGTACACAGCAAGTATAAGAAAAATGGTTCTGACGACAGCGAAGATTGATACCTGTACATACATTTCAACCTGAAAAACTATATCGTGGCAGGTTAAAACTATTTGATAAAAATACCTCTTCGTTAAAGTAAATTAGGAGTATGCAGCAAGTTTCAGAAAAATTGTTCTTGCGACTGCGAAGATTGAGACCTGTACATACATTTTGACTTGAAATACTGTATCGTGATAGGTTAACACTATTAAAAAATGATCTGAAAAATAATCTAAAAAAAGTGTTTCAGAATTAAGGTAATTCAGAATTATTTAGCAATTTTCAGCCAAATTCATCTGTTGACTGCGAAGAATGTGAGCCGGACACAATTTTAGACTCCAAAATGCCAATTTTCTTGAAATAAACACCTCTATAAAAATAGAGAATAATTTCCATACTTCATGGGCATACTTCACAATGCTAGATTAAGAAATATTCCAAATTTCAACTTGTTCGGTCCATTCAGTCCAGACCCCCTGAGTGATACGGACGTCCGAATAACACAAAATCTAGTCTACACAGCCAATCATATTTAGTAATGAAATTTCTATATTCTGTTACACCAAGATTGTGTATGTTAAGAAACTATGTTGTTATTTTACTATGTTTAAGAAATCTGCTGTAAAAAAAGTAAATAAATTGAAATTATAGTAACATTTTCTTATAAAAACTTAATTTAGTCGGTGAAGCGCGAATTCAATAGGCACTTTCTGCGTTTCTTCAAAACGTGAGTGCTTAAAAAATGAATTGTCCAACAATTTACCCGGCAACCTAACTTCATTTTCTGATGTAAATTATTCATTTATTTTTCTGAATGCATATGCATTTTTTCAGAATTTTGTCTAATTTTTTTTAATTGCGTTTTTTTTTAAGCACAATGGGGGGAAAAACCGTCTTTAAAAAAAATTAGGAAAAGTTCGAAAAAAATTCATACGTATTCAGCACAATTAATAAATAATTTTCATAAAAAAAAGAGTTGGATTACCGAGTAAATTGGTGAACAATTTATTTGTTTATTAAGTTGTTAAACATGCTTGATTTTTGGAGATTATTATCACACCAAAAAAGGTTCGAAATTTCCCCCGGAACTCACATTTGAAAGGACTGTAACGAGACGACTACCTTAGACATAGAAGAAATCATATAAGTAAGCAGCCAACGATAATAAAGCTACTGCCGAACTTATGGTTTTAAAGCTCGGAGGCATGTATCGAATACGATGGCGGTATATAGACGCAGCCAATCCGATACACATCGTTCCGGATCAGGCCGCTTATGTTATTAACCTCCTTTTCCAATTTGTTGTCAAATTACCAACTTCAAATTGCAAAGTGCTAAACCGGTTTAAAAAACACCAGTAGATGTAGATAAACGTTTTTTCCGATATTATCCGTTATTACCCGGATAATTTCCATTTTCCCGGGTACCCGGATAGTTGGATCCGGAAAACCTGAAACAATGCGGATATCCGAATCCCAGTATTCGGATAGTTTCGGGTTACCCGGATTCACGGATTTGAAGCGTCGTATCCGCGAGATCCGGATAACCCGGGTACCCGAATACCCGCATAAGTCCGAGCCCTATGCTGGGGTGTGTTACGTCAAAAGTGTCGTAGATTTTACTCGAGCGACAATTTTACACGTATTAGTGCGGTTCAGCGTGATTTACCCGTGCTCTGGTCAAGAAGGAAGACTCCTCCCTATACCACATCTGACGAAGTACACTAAACGCGCAAGCTCAAAGGGAATTTCCCTTCAGAGAAGCATTCGCAGCTCGTCCCCGAGTAATTTTCCGAAAGGTTAGATTCGAAACAGAGCTTGCGCGTTTAGTGTACTTCGTCAGATATGGTATAGGGAGGAGCCTTCCTTCTTCCTACTGAGGTCTGAGATGATGATGATGTGATGATGGCTCGAGACAATGCGCGTACGAAATTTCACCGATATAATTAAAAATTTCACTTACCCTTTTTGTGTTGAACTGGATGCTGATGCTGCAGATGGGAAGGACACGATCGTAAAGAAACTGTGACACTGAATTTAAGAATGCAACCGTCGAATGTTATTCGTAAAACGAGGAAATTAAATAAACCGATTTTTCTCAACAAAGGATGTTAACATGTAATTAACATGGACCCGTTCTGCCAAATTAAATGGCTCAACTTCAAGGCTACCAAATGGAACAAGTTTATGAAAAATTTGGAATCTCTGTACACTCTTGACATACCGCACAATAGAAATCTATCGCTACCTGAAATTGACAATTATCTTGAAGCTATAAACATAACAATAACGTCAGAAATAAAATCAATAGTCTCCATTGTAGAACCCAAAAACTCCACACAAAAATACATTAATCCCAAAATCAAACAACTCCAAAAACTAAAATCGCACATTGTTTCGCATCTACACGCACTCCGGAGGCAAGATCCGACAGCCCGACAGCCAACTACAATGGAAACCAAAAATATTCTCAACACGGTTCGAAACGCTCTACATACTGAATTTAAAAAATCGGCAGAAACTTTTTGGAATAACCTTATAAAAAAATCGTCCTTTTTCCAGCAAATCAATAATTTACTCCGACATAGGCAGCCCCTTCATATCGACAAAATTCATATTAATGAAAACAAAACTAACATACTTAATCGAGTCCAAAGCAACATTAACAATGTCGAAAAAATTGGCCCTGAATACATTTTCACGACTCCACAAGATAAGCTCAACGCAATTGGGGCACACTATGAAACAATCAACTCACCGCGATACACAAATTCTGGCACTCGTATTAAAACAATAGTAGATTCCCACGCAGATACAAGAAAAAATAAGTTTAACACAATCAGAAACAATAATATTACCCTCACAAACTTTACAGACGACAACCAATCTCTCAACCCAGCAGAACTTCTCCAGATTGTAGTGAATCCTCAATTTTCTGTACACAATCACAAGTAGCTAAAATCCTTAAGTCACTACCAAACAAAACCTCTAGCAGCATGGATCTTATTCCCCCAATTGTGCTGAAACATCTGCCGATTAACATAGTCAAAGCGTACACCATTATCTTTAACAATGCCCTCAATAATGACTACTTCCCCAACTCATTTAAACAAGCTAAAGTCCTCCCCACCATAAAAAAGGTAAAAATCCAACTGATCCGGCCAGCTATCGCCCGATCAGCATAACCACCAGCGAAAGCAAGGTATTTGAAGCGATTATGAACCAAAAAATCACGCTATTCTGCAACTCTCACGACATTATCCCGGACAACCAATTCGGTTTTAAATATGAGCACTCCACAACACACGTTATTCACAAATTACTATCTGACCTCAACTCTCAAATACACAAAGCCAATTTAGTAGGAGTCGCACTAATTGACCTAGAAAAAGCCCTCGACTCTGTCTGGCACAACGGACTCCTCTATAGGCTTGAATAAAAAAAATGTCCGACATGGTTAACGTATATCATCTGGGACATGATCTCCGGAAAATCTTTTAAAACTTGGGAAGGGTTGCAGCTCTCAACTGAAACATTTATAATAAAAAAAGGTTTACAACAAGGTACAGTGAACTCGCCAGTGCTGTTCAACATATACACAAGTGACATTCTGAACCTATTTGGACTTAATGATAAGGATAGCTCTGCGTCTCTAGCATTTGCGGACGATCTCATTATATATGTGGTTGGCCAGCGCCCGCCTGCCATCCAAGAAAATCTCGAACTCCTAGTAGAAAGAATCAATAAGTATTATAGCTCATGGAATCTTCGTATGAATCCAGATAAATGTAAAACCATTCTTTTCCGTAAACCGCTCTTCTACCTATCAAAAAATAAAAAGGCTGGCGCTTCTGACTTCCACCTACAAACCACGATGCCTGACACGAATCAAAAAACTGTAATACCTCATAAACATAGCGTAAAATACCTCGGCTTTAACATAGATTACTTACTTCGTGGTAATCAGAGTTGGGGACAATGCATTATTTTTTTAATGCATCACCGTTTTTTTAACCCATTATTTAAAAAATGGATAATGGAATTCGAATCCACTACACATTACTTTTTTAAATGTTTAATGGAGCAGAGATCCATCACCCATTATTTTTTTAATTTTTAATGGAACAGAGATCCAGCAACCATTACTTTTTTAATGTTTAATGGAACATAGATCCAGCACCCATTTTTTTTAATGTTTAATGGAGCAACGATGCAGCTCCAATTACTTTTCTAATGTTTAATGGAACAGAGATCCAGCACCCATTTTTTTTCTAATGTTTAATGGAGCAGCGAGGCGGCGCCCATTACTTTTTTAATGTTTAATGGAACAGAGATCCAGCACCCATTATTTTTTAAATGTTTAATGGAACAGAAATCCAGCACTCATTATTTTTTAAATTTTTAATGGAGCAGTGATACAGCTGCCATTACTTTTTTAATGGATAATGGAGCAGAGATCCAGCAGACATTATTTTTTTAATGGAGCAAGAATTCATCACCCACTACTTTTAGAATATGTATATATTTCGATGTCCAGGTTGGTATCTCCATAGGTTTCGATGTCCAGATTGATTTTCCCATACTTTTCGATGTCCAGGTTGGTTTCCCCATAGTTTTCGATGTCCAGGTTGGTTTCCCCGTAGTTTTCGATGTCCAGGTTGGTATCGCCATAGTTTTCGATGTCCAGGTTGATGTCCCCATAGTTTTCGATGTCCAGGTTGATTTCCCCATGGTTTTCGATGTCCAGGTTGATTTCCCCATGGTTTTCGATGTCCAGGTTGGTTTCCCTACAGTTTTCGATGTCCAGGTTGGTTTCCCCGTAGTTTTCGACGTCCAGGTTGGTATCGCCATAGTTTTCGATGTCCAGGTTGATTTCCCCATAGTTTTCGATGTCCAGGTTGATTTCCCCATAGTTTTCGATGTCCAGGTTGATTTCCCCATGGTTTTCGATGTCCAGGTTGATTTCCCCATGGTTTTCGATGTCCAGATTGATTTTCCCATGGTTTTCGATGTCTATTTTGATTTCCCCATGGTTTTCGATGTCCAGGTTGATTTCCCCATGGTTTTCGATGTCCAGGTTGGTTTCCCCATAGTTTTCGATGTCCAGGTTCGTTTCCCCATAGTTTTCGATGTCCAGGTTGATTTCCCCATGGTTTTCGATGTCCAGGTTCGTTTCCCCATAGTTTTCGATGTCCAGGTTGATTTCGCCATAGTATTCGATGTCCAGGTTTGTTTCCCCATAGTTTTCTATGTCCAGGTTGATTTCCTCATAGTTTTCGATGTCCAGGTTGGCTTCCCCATAGTTTTCGATGTCAAGGTTGTTTCCCCTATAGTTTTCGATGTTCACTTTGATTTTCCCATACTTTTCGATGTCCAGGTTGATTTCTCCATAGTTTTCGATGTCTAGGTTGATTTCCCCATAGATCTCGATGACCAGGTTGATTTCCCTATAGATCTCGATGACCAGGTTGATTTTACAGACAGGGTGAGACAGCGTTACATAGGGTTAGAGAGAATTAGGCAGAGTTAGACACAGTTAGACAGTGTTAGACAGGGTTAGGCAGCGTTAGGGAGTGTTACACAGGGTTGGACTGGGTTAAACAGGGTTGGGCAGAGTTCGACAGGATTAGACAGGGTTAGACCGGGTTAGGCAAAGTTACGCAGAGTTAGACGGGGTTAGATAGGGTTAGACAGGGATAGACCGGGGATTCCTCCATAGTTTCCGATAACCAGGTTGAAATCAACCTGGACATCGAAAACTATGGGGAAACCAACCTGGACATCGAAAACTATGGGTAAATCAACCTGGACATCGAAAACTATGGGGAAATCAACCTGGACATCGAAAACCATGGGGAAATCAACCTGGACATCGAAAACTATGGGGAAACCATCCTGGATATCGAAAACTATGGGGAAATCAACCTGGACATCAAAAACCATGGGGAAACCAACCTGGACATCGAAAACTTTGGGGAAATCAACCTGGACATCGAAAACTATGGGGAAACAAACCTAAACATCGAAAACTATGGGGAAATCAACCTGAACATCGGAAACCATGAGGAAATCCACCTGGACATCGAAAACTATGGGGAAACCAACCTGGACATCAAAAACCATGGGGAAATCAACCTGGACATCGAAAACCATGGGGAAATCAACCTGGAAATTGAAAACCATGGGTAAATCAACCTGGACATCGAAAACTATGGGGAAACCAACCTGGACATCGAAAACCATGGGGAAATCAACCTGGACATCGAAAACTATGGGGAAATCAACCTGGGCATCGAAAACTATGGGGAAATCAACCTGGACATCGAAAACCATGGGGAAATCAACCTGGACATCGAAAACTATGGGGAAACCATCCTGGATATCGAAAACTATGGGGAAATCAACCTGGACATCAAAAACCATGGGGAAACCAACCTGGACATCGAAAACTTTGGGGAAATCAACCTGGACATCGAAAACTATGGGGAAACAAACCTAAACATCGAAAACTATGGGGAAATCAACCTGAACATCGGAAACCATGAGGAAATCCACCTGGACATCGAAAACTATGGGGAAACCAACCTGGACATCAAAAACCATGGGGAAATCAACCTGGACATCGAAAACCATGGGGAAATCAACCTGGAAATTGAAAACCATGGGGAAATCAACCTGGACATCGAAAACTATGGGGAAATCAACCTGGACATCGAAAACTATGGAGAAATCAACCTGGGCATCGAAAACTATGGGGAAAGCAACCTGGACATCAAAAACCATGGGGAAACCAACCTGGACATCGAAAACTTTGGGGAAATCAACCTGGACATCGAAAACGATGGGGAAATCAAAATAGACATCGAAAAGTATGGGAAAATTAACCTGGACATCGAAAACTATGGGGAAACAAACCTAAACATCGAAAACTATGGGGAAATCAACCTGAACATCGGAAACCATGAGGAAATCCACCTGGACATCGAAAACTATGGGGAAACCAACCTGGACATCAAAAACCATGGGGAAATCAACCTGGACATCGAAAACCATGGGGAAATCAACCTGGAAATTGAAAACCATGGGTAAATCAACCTGGACATCGAAAACTATGGGGAAATCAACCTGGGCATCGAAAACTATGGGGAAACCAACCTGGACATCGAAAACTATGGGGAAACCAACCTGGACATCGAAAACCATGGGGAAATCAACCTGGACATCGAAAACTATGGGGAAATCAACCTGGGCATCGAAAACTATGGGGAAACCAACCTGGACATCGAAAACCATGGAGAAATCAACCTGGACATCGAAAACTATGGGGAAATCAACCTGGACATCGAAAACTATGGAGAAATCAACCTGGGCATCGAAAACTATGGGGAAAGCAACCTGGACATCGAAAACCATGGGGAAATCAACCTGGACATCGTAAACTATGGGGAAATCAACCTGGGCATCGAAAACTATGGGGAAACCAACCTGGACATCGAAAACCATGGGGAAATCAACCTGGACATCGAAAACTATGGGGATACCAACCTGGACATCGAAAACTATGGGGAAACCAACCTGGACATCGAAAAGTATGGGAAAATCTACCTGGACATCGAAAACTATGGAGATACTAACCTGGACATCGAAAACTATGGGGAAGCCAACCTGGACATCGAAATATATACATATTTAAAAAGTAATGGGTGATGAATACCTGCTCCATTAAAAAAATAATGTGTGCTGGATCTCTGCTCCATTATCCATTAAAAAAGTAATGGCAGCTGTATCGCTGATCCATTAAAAATTTAAAAAATAATGAATGCTGGATTTCTGTTCCATTAAACATTTAAAAAATAATGGGAGCTGGACCTCTGTTCCATTACATATTAAAAAAGTAATGGGCGCCGCCTCGCTGCTCCATTAAACATTAAAAAAAAATGGGTGCTGGATCTCTGTTCCATTAAACATTAGAAAAGTAATGGGAGCTGCATCGCTGCTCCATTAAACATTTAAAAAAAAATGGGTGCTGGATCTATGTTCCATTAAACATTAAAAAAGTAATGGTTGCTGGATCTCTGTTCCATTAAAAATTAAAAAATAATGGGTGATGGATCTCTGTTCCATTAAACATTTAAAAAATAATGGGTGGTGGATCTCTGTTCCATTACTCATTAAAAAAGTAATGTGTAGTGGATTCGAATTCCATTATCCATTTTTTTTTAAATTAAATAATGCATTATTTTCACATTAAAAATTTCGCAACGCTGGTGGTAATATACACTGCGACGTGATTTTTCGCCACGCCACCTGCGCGAAGGGTAAACGGCGAGGAGTGCCGGATTTACGCCACTCGGGTCGGTGCCGTTCGCTACCTAACCGGCAGGCCAGCCGAATCCTCGTACTTTCGGGCGTAATTAACTTTAGTTTTTTTTAATTCCCTACAATCCAACTATTTGCGGGATTTTATTTTTAGTATCATTGAGGTAGAGCTATTTTCGGCCTATTGTTCTCTGCGGTTATATTAGGATCTCGCCCCATCGACCATCACCACCAGGAGTTTCGCTTCGCTCACGGACCACCGCTCGCCGCCGCCGCTTTCCTCGCTCGCGCGTGTCCGCCGTTTCCGTTCCCTACGCGTGCCTAGTTCCCTACGAGAGGGACATCGTCAATTTAGTTTTGGTTTCGGTTGCATTGGAGGAGAGACGTGACGACCGGTCACCGGAGACGCAGGCGGCCACTGAACACCCGTCGCCGCGGACGTGGATGCCAGGGGAGCGCGCTGGAGAAGGGCCGATACTGTGCCACCCGCCTCCCCACGACTTCCCAGCCTGGCGCTGGACCATCCCTGCCGGAGCACGGATTGTCGCGGTCCGGCCACCCCGGCGCCCCAATAAGGACGGGCCCAGGAGTCCCGCCGGGAGAGCTGAATTGCAGCGCTGCACAAATAGTTGTGGGGGCCAAAACCGCTGACGCGTCGCAGGCCACGACTTCCGGCGTGAGGGCCTCCCACGCTCTCTCGGCTTGGGCAACTGGGTCCAAGGGGAAGCCAACCGTGCTCCCGCGAAATTAGCTGCAGCAGGAGGTCGGACGAGGACCGTCGGAACGGTAGACACGCGCCAAAATCGTCGCTACCTACGGCCATAAACACCCGGGCCAAAGGACGTCGGTGGCGCGATTCAAATTGAATCGCGCGCGACGACGCGCAGGCGCGGCCGCTGACGCCGCCGCGCGAGCGACCGACCAACCGCGGACGAGCGCGCGAGCCGGCCGGCGAGTGGGCGGAGTGGGGAGCCATCGACCGACGCCGCGCGAGCGATCCAGATCGTTCCTTCTTCGTCGGACCTTCGAGCGTGCCGGACGTGCATCGACCCGAGCCACGGACATCGCGACGACAACGGACGACGGAGATCCCGGTGAGCTCAGACCCGTTTTCGTGTTCCTGTGAGGCCAAGTGTCGTTCGGCCGTGTGTGTTGGCCTTCCCGTGTAAGTTTTGATCAATTTAATAATTCGAGTTTCGGTTAATGCGCGGGGACGGCCGGCCGCACGGCCACCCGGCGGCGTGCCGGGCACGAACGACGCTCGGCCATGAATAATGGTCGACGTTTCCTACGATTTCGCGTTTACTTCGTTCCCTGCGACGCCGCGGATCCGGCTAGATAATCGCATTTTGGTTATCGGCGCGTGCTCGGGGTTTCGGCGATCCGCGTGGGTGGCATTGGTAAGAATTATTAGAGTTTCGCGATGTATTGTGGACCCACGCGCGTGATTGCCGGCCCCGGTGTCTCGCGCCGCATTCGGTATTGTACCCTCCGTTAACTGACGCGAATTTTTTAGTTTTATTCCCGTAATATTTTCCCCGCTTAGTCGGGATAATATTAGTTTCTTCGAGAAGCCCCTTTGTTTTGGTTTTGGCCTGCCGGCCGACGACGCGCTCGAGGTCCCGACGCGCGCCTTTGTTGTTGTCGTGCGAGTCCGAACTCGCGTTATCTCTCTCTCTCTCTCCCCCCTTCGTTCTCTGCGTCAATTCGGAGAGTCCGAATCGTTCCCTTCGTGACTACGACCAAGTCAATTCACGCCGTACTTTCTAAGATTATTATTTCGCGTTATTTTCCTCGAGTATTATTTCGCTTTTGAATCATTTTCGTACATTAGGGTATTTCGTGTGAATTATTATTTCTCGAGTATGTTCGGCTCGTATTTCCGTGTCCCTCGTTCCCTCTCGTTATATCGTTACCTGCGATTTAGTTATTTCTCGTTCCTATCTGCAAATACCTACGATTTGATCTAAGAATCGTCAGAGGTGCATTTTCCCTGCGGTTGCCTACGACTTGAGGCTCGATACCGTTACCTACGATTCGCGACTCCCCTTTGTTTAATCCCCCCGGTCAATCGTATTATTATTCCGTTCCCTCAGGTTTTGATTTATCAATTCTGACATTATGATTAGTATTATGATTATCGTTATTATTATTACTATAATTGTTGTTACCATTATTATTAGTAATTTTGAGTCTCAGGTCCGATGATTATTATTATTATTATTACCTTCTTCTCCTTGTTATAAGAATTAGTATCCTTATTTTATCTTTTATGTTATATCGAGTCTTCGCTACCTCCTGTCAATGTATGTCATGACCAACCTGAAGCTTCGCATTGTGCCCGCTCAACTTTTTTTCGAATCGCCCCTCTACCAAAGTCAAAGTCGCGGAGCCTGAGTTAGCCGGTGTCTCGTTCGGCTCTCTCTACCGCATCAGCGCTCGTTCCGTCCACGGGCTCTGACGTACCGGCAACAATCATAAATCGGTGTTCCACCGATGGTACCTCGGTACCTGGCTCCCAACCGCCCGGTCATCAGAGCCCCGTTTTAGTCAAGGTAGATTCGGTCTAATTATGTTTTAGGATAAATCCGAATGATCTCAATAGCGGGATTAACGGTCTGGTTTGCGTTATGAGATTGACGGTCGGAAACGAGAGGTGGTGAGACGAGCAATGGGGTTGTAAGTCCCATCAGGGAAATTCCTCACAACACATTAAAACTCAGATTACAAAAGCACGGGCAGTTTTTAAAGCCAACCCACGAATCTTCCATAACAAACTTCTCACCGCTAGAACAAAAGTAATACATTACCTCTTACTGATCCGTCCGATTTTAACATACGCCACCCCATCAGGTGGAACATAAACGTCTCGGCGATGGAAGAACTCAGAGCCTTTGAAAGACGATGCCTCAGAGCATGCCTAAATAAATGTAGGTGCGAGCACTCTGAGATCACTGGCAACGTGAGTAACAAAATCATCTACAATTCGGCATAAATCCCCAGAATTGATTGCTTTACAATTAAATTAACGAGAGACTACTTCAGCTCACTGCCTTCGATAAACAATAGCACGATCAAATCAATAGCATACCCCGACGAACTTGACTCCGAAAATCAAGCCAAACAGGCTACATACCTCCTCAAGCATTTGCATACTTCGATGCGAAAGGCATAATTCAAGACCCCAAAAACATACCGCCAAAAACATACCGGTCCATATACCATTGGAAGTGAAACAAAGCGGACAAGAGGATCTCGCTTCAAACTAACGAATTCGAAAATAACAAAGAACGTTTTAAAAGCTCGCCCATTATACCAAACAACGACATATTCGATTTCCATCGACTAAGCCACAAAAAAACATTGGTGGCTCACTAGGGTGTCGAAAAAAAACTTTTTTTTTCATCGGCACTATCATGAAATGTTCATGCTGAACCTCAAATTATGTCAGTTAAAATTTGAGACCCATAAAAAATAATTTAGAGGTGCCTCAACGACGTTTTAGATTTTCCATTTGATTAACACGTAGATGAATGCGAGGCTTAGCAAATGGACATCAGGTTTCTCAGCGGCTCATTTCCCAGGGATCTCAACCTTCTTTCCTTTAAATATAGGTAATTTAGAAGAGAAAAAGAGCTGACACTCTTGTCGGTCGAAGTTATAGTTTCCGAGTTATACATTTTTTTAAATCTTTCTCACTTTTAAAAAACAATATTTAATGCGTTCAGCGTCAACTGAGTCTTTTCTTTCAAGATTTGCTGGCAAATATCTCCAAAAATACAAAATTTCGAAATTTCAAAATTCAAACAAAATTCAAAAATTAAAAAATTCGGGAAATCCAGATTTCTAAATTATTTGTATATGTTCACCATATACAAATAATTTATATTAAAGAATATGTAATATTGAAATAATTCGCAATCTGGATTTCCTGAATTTTTAATTTTTTAATTTCTGAATTTTTTAATTTTTGAGTGTTTGAATTTCTGAATTTAAAAATTTTTGAGTGTTTGAATTTCTGAATTTAAAAATTTTTTAATGTTTGAATTTTGGAATTTCGAAATTTTGTATTTTTGTAGATGTTTGCCAGTAAATCTTGAAAGAAAATACTCAGTTGACGCTGAACGCGTTAAATATCGTTTTTTAAAAGTAAGAAAGATTTTAAAAAATTCATAACTCGGAAACTATAACTTCGACCGACAAGAGTGTCAGCACTTTTTCTCTTCTAAATTACCTATATTTAAAGGAAAGAAGGTTGAGATCCCTGGGAAATGAGCCGCTGAGAAACCTGACGTCCATTTGTTAAGCCTCGCATTCATATACGTGTTAATCAAATGGAAAATCTAAAACGTCGTTGAGGCACCTCTAAATTATTCTTTACGGGTCTCAAATTTTAACCGACGTATCTTGAGGTTAAGTATGAACATTAAATGATACTGCCGATGAAAAAAAATAACGTTTTTTTTTTCGACACACCCTAGTGGCTCACCCAAAACAACCCCCTTATAATTGAACTCAACCGTCGTAAACTGTTGAACGACCATCGTAGAAGAATAAGAGAGTAACAACTTTATTAATGTTTAACTCAACTAGTTCCTAATACATTTAGTTTCTGCGTAACAGCAACCTTGTAAAAAATGTAAATACCATAATTGTAAGTTAATTAGTAAGTTTCCAGATCTAAATAGTTATGTGAGGGTTTTTTTATTTTAACAAATTTTCCCTGAACCCCAAAGCGTCAACTGAAGCGCAATATCCCTTTTAAACTTCCACTGTGTAGGAAGGAGGAAAAAAAACATATCTGTCACTGTTCAAACCACGATAAAATTTTTTTGTAACACGTGCACGAATCGCGGCACTTTCCATGGCAGTCTTGCGAGCCGAAAGTGGCCGTTTCCCTGTCAGTCGCGAACCTGTGGTGAAATGACAGAGTCACGCATGCGCAGTTCGCATTTCGTTCACTTTCGTCCCTTGGGAGTTTCTGTCATTTACTTTCGTCCCTTCAATCACAACCTCACTTTTCAGTGTTCGTCTCGCGCGACTGCCATTCCAAGTGCCGCAGATTCGTGCACTCGTTACAAAAAGTATGGTGTGCAACACGGGTCGAATTGGCAATTGCGACTCGTGTGATTGCAGCCCTCGCTTCGCTCGGGCAGCAAACCTCACACTCGCCGCAATTGCCAACTTTCGACCCTTGTTGCACAATATACTATTTCTTTTGGCAAAGCGATCCTTTACGCGCGAGGGCATGAGCCACCAATCTCTCCTATAGTTTGAAGGCAAGTTTTATTTATGTATTATTTCAGACTTAGCTGCACCACAAATGTTCAAATTGTTCGTAATAAAATACATATAAAAACAATAAAAAGTAACGTACCAGGCTAGAATTCTGGAGGTTCCCGGTTCGAACCCGGTTCGTGGCGGAATTTTTTCTCAATTCGTTAAATTAGAAATTGTCGCCTCTGGCTGCTCCATTGATTCTTAATGGATCGATGAAGCCGTCAGAGTCGACGAAAATGAATTATTCCGTGTTTGTCGGAAATCATCAGTAACATAGGAGTCTAGGCATCTCTGACTCAGACCCGAGTTGTGCTTGCCGAATTTCCATCTTAAAAGAGTAATGTAGGCCGAGAAGACGCGTAAAAGGGGAGCTCAAATGTACAAACACACGGCCAATGCATTATATATAAAAGACAAGTTTTTACGCATGGATCTTGTGTATATGAGTAGAATGAAAGTTTTTGTCACTTTTATACCGCGCTGACATGTCGGGAGCGGTAGAAACATCCGATATCTCGATTATTGAATTTGGTAGACTTGTTGTACGCAACGGTGGTGCTAGGCAACTTTTAACGCACGGATCTTGTGTATTGGCATAGAATGAAGGTTTTTTACATTGTTACACCGAGCTGATATGGTGGGAGCGCTAGAAACATCTCGATTATTGGATTTGGTAGACTTTTCGTTCCTAACGGTGGTGCTAGACAACTTTTAAAGCGTGGATCTAGTATACTTGAGTAGAATGAAGGTTCTTGACACTTTTACACCGCGCTGATATGTCGGGAGCGCTAGAAACATCTCGATATCTCGATTATTGGATTTGGTAACCTTTTCGTTCGTAACGGTGGTACCAAACAACTTTAACGCATGGATCTTGTGTATTTTCGTAGATTGAAGGTTTTCGACACTTTTACAACAAGCTAATATGTCGGAGGCGCTAGAAACACTCAACATCTCGATTACTGGTGTTGGTCGACATTTCTTTCGTTGTGGCTATGCCAGACAACTTTTAACGCGTGGATCTTGTGTATTTGAGTAGAATGAAGGTTTTTGACACTTTTACACCGACCTGACATGTCGGGAGCGGCAGAAACATGCAATATCTCGATTATTGGATTTGGTAGCCTTTTCGTACGTAACGGTGTTGCAAGTGTTACGTCAAAAGTATCGTTGATTTTACTCGTGCGACAATTTTACACGTATTAGTAGTGCGGTTCAGCGTGATTTACCCGTACTCTGATCAAGAAGGAAGGCTCCTTTACCACATCTGACGAAGTACACTAAACGCGCAAGCTCTGTTTCGAGTCTAACCTTTCGGAAAATTACTCGGGGACGAGCTGCGAATGCTTCTCTAAAGGGAATTTGACTGAGGTCTGAGATGATGATGATGTGATGATGGCTCGAGACAATGCGCGTACTAAATTTCACTGGTGTAATTAAAAATGTCACTTACCCTTTTTGTATTGAACTGGATGATGATGCTGTAGATGGATAGGACACGAACGTAAAGAAACTGTGACACTGAATTTAAGAATACAACCGTCGAGTTTTATACGTAAAATGAGGAAACTAATAAACCGATTTCTCTCAACAAAAAGATGTTAACATGTAATAAATCGTGATGATGTACACAAATATCGGCACCTCGTGGTGTAACAAAATTCAGAGTTCGGATGTACAAGTTTCTCAAAATGCGAAGCGTGCGAAATTATAAAATTCGAAAATACAAAATTATCAAAGGCCGAGAATACAAAACTGTAGAGCCTTATTCAGCTCTATAAACTCCTAAGTCCCCGTTTAGGACAAAGGTTCGAATTACGAGAATAAAAATCTTTGCGAAGAACTGAATGGTTCTAAGTCCACGGTCGGATTAAAAATCGATGATGATTGGAGCTCGAAATTTTCTAAGTCCGCGATTTGACAAAAATACGATTTGGATTCGGAGCTGAATTTGTCTAAGTCCGCGGTTGGACAGAAATTCGTCGTTAATTCGATTTTAAATTTTTTCGGTCTATGGTCGGGCAGAGATTCGATGTGGGTAGATCTAATTTCCGGAACGCACTGTCTCTTGATACTTTTTTCGTCTTTATATATGATTCGATCCTTCGTCTATCGATTGATCGAGTGATGGTAGGGGTAGTGCCTACGTGTGATTCAACTCCCTATCTCGCGAGCTAGAGTAGGACATCGCGCCTAGCCGGTCGCGCGAGGATCGCGGCCCACGCGCCTGTCCCTTGCTCTGGCTCCAAATTTACGATTTCCTCTCATCAACGTTTCTCGATATTTCGACCAGGTGTTCACGCTCTTCGCCGGAACGATTTAGTTTTCGTCTTAATTGGATCTCTTCACTTATCGGTTTTGTAAGTTTATTACCAAATAAATTGTCTGATTCCTTTCCGCGTCTTTTGAGTGGTCTCGTCGGATGATCGAAAATTAATTCTCAACAATATCACGTTGACCTACATTTGATTTTACGTTGGAGGTCGTACAGACTGTAATTCTCGTATTTGTCGTTGAAAGTTCATCTTCGCTTGTTGTTTCTAATACACGTTGTTATAAATTTTGTATAAAATCACCGCTCCATATTTTTGCGGGAACGTATCTTAACTTACTTAATTGTCCAAGATTATGTGACGTCATTTGTATCTAACTGTGTCAATCCCAATTTTATAAACTGTTAAACCCTTTACCATTTTTTAAATATTAACAAGTATCCTAGCGAGTGCTACAATTTTTTAAAGTTATTCGTATTTAGGTGTATGAATCCCAATTTTATAAGCTATTCATCCTTTTACCACTTTTTTTATATTAACAAACTATCCTGGTGAATTATGTAATTCTTAAAAGTTGTTTGTGGACATTTTAGTCGTTTTGCCTCATTATCTTAAGGGGGTCCGTCTTTTGAGTTCCAAAGGTTCCTTGAGACATTGATTAATTTCTTTCTTTGCATTCTCGGCGGAAGAATAATGTAGTTGTCTGGCCAGACTATAATTCTCTTAAGTAAAAGTAATAATTTCCGAGACGAAAAACGAAACGACGATTTTGGTGGAACGTAGGGCATTCACCCGGTGTCCACGTAATCTTTTTGCTCTCAGGGCTAAGTGGATTTCTTTTATTTCCTTTTTTGTCACCACAGACGGGTTCGGCTGCAACGAGTGATCGAGGATCGTTAAGAGGCGTGGTAACGTGAGGCCCGCAGACTGACGGTCGATAACCGACGCGCCCCGTTGGCTCTAGTTTCGTCTATCGCCGCTCGCTCGAGTGGCATAGGTGACATTTCTAGAGAGCTCAGTGTTTTGAAAGATCGGGCACTGTTGTACCATCATCCGCACTCTTTTACCTCGACTGACAAATCGGTATCTGCTAACAGATATTGTCATTTCCGGGGACTGCCAGAGCCGTTGCTCGTATAATTGTTTGCCAAATGTTCCCTTCCGACAGAAGTCTCGGAACCCATGACTGAAGTATGAGGTCGTTTGTGCGAATAAAGCGAAGTTACGGTCTGACGCAACACAAGACAACTTGTAACGCATAGACTTGTGTATTTGCGTAGAATTAATGTTTTTGACACTTCTACAACAAGCTGATATGTCGGGAGCGCTAGAGACATGCGATATCGCGATTATCGGATTTCGTCTACATTTCGATCTTAACGGTGATGCCAGGCAAGTTTTAATGTTGATATTGATTTTGACCGCAGGTTGTTTATTGGAAGTTGGGTTTCGGCATGGAACCGTTCCATGCCGAAACCCAACTTCCAATAGACAAGTTTTAACGCATGGATGTGGTGTAATTGCAAAGAATGAAGGTTTTTGACTCTTTTACACCGAGCTGGTATATCGGGAGCAGTAAAAACATGCGATATCTCGATTATTGGATTTGGTAGACTTTTCGTTCGCAGCGGCGGTGCTTGACAACTTTAACTCGTGGATCTTGTGTATTTGTGTAGAATGAATGTTTGTGACACTGATACACCGAGCTGATATGTCAGAAATGCTCGAAATACGCAACTTCACGATTACAAGTGTTGGTCGACATTTCTTTCGTTACAGCGGTGCCAGACAACTTTTAACGCATGGATGTTGTGTATTTAAATAGAATGAAGGTTTTTTCACTTTTACACCGAGCTGTGATCTGAGAAACTCTCGAAACATGCGATATCCCGATTATCGGGGTTGGTCAACATTTCGTTCGTAACCCCGGTGCTAGAGACTTTTTAATTGGAAGTTGGGTTTCGGCATGGAACGGTCCGCAGTATACTGCGGACCGTTCCATGCCGAAACCCAACTTGCCATAAACAACAGCGGTCAAAATCAATTTCAACATTAGAGACCTTTTAAAGCATGGAACTTGTGTATTTGCGTAGAATGAAGGTTTTTGACATTCTTACACCGAGCTGATATGTCAGAAACGCTCGAAACACGCGATATCGCGATTATCGGAGTTGGTCGACATTTCGTTCGTAACGGCGGTGCCAGACAACTTTTAACGCACGGATGTGGTGTATTCGAGTAGAATGATGGTTTTGCGCACATTTACACCGAGCTGGGATCTCAGAAACGCACAAAACATACGATATCACTATTATCGGAGTTGGTCGACATTTCGTTGGTAACCCCGGTGCTAGACACCTTTTAACGCATGGAACCTGTGTATTTGTGTAGAATGTAGGCTTTAACACATTTGCACCGAGCGGATATGTCAGAAACGCTCGAAACATGCGATACCGCGATTATCGGAGTTGATCGACTTTTCGTACATAACGGCGGAGCCAGTCAACTTTTATCGCAAGGATCTTGTATATTTGTGTAGAATGAACCAGACAACTTTTATCTCAAGGATCTTGTGTATTTGTGTAGAATGAAGGTTTTTGCACTTTTACACCGAGCTGTGATCCCAGAAACGCTCGAAACACGAGATATCACGATTTTGACTCGATTATCGGAATTAGTCGACATTTCGTTCGTAACGGCGGAGCCAGACAACTTTTATTGCATGGATCTTATGTATTTACCTAGAATGGAGGTTTTTGACACATTTACACCGAGCTGTGATCTCAGAAACACTCAAAACATGCGATACCTTCGATTATCGGAGTTGGTCGACATTTCGTTCGTAACCCCGATGCTAGACAACTTTTAACGCACGGATCTTGTGTATTTGCTAGGGATGTGCAAGAGCTCGTTCGAACGAGCTCGATGCATGCCCGTGAAGCTCGGCACTTGATCGAGCTTTGCATCGAACAAGGCGCTGCATCGAACAATCCGAGCCGCTCGAACTACTCGAGCCGCTCGGGCTATTCGACGTAAGCTCGAGTCATTTGGATGCTCGAGCCTGGCGGGCGGCTCGAGCCGCGTAGGCTGCGCAGACAGCTGCTCGGATCGCTCGAGTCGCGCATTTTGCGCCCAGCGTTGTGAAATTTTTAATGTAAAAATAATGCATTATTTAATTTGAAAAAAAATGGATAATGGAATTCGAATCCACTATACATTAATTTTTTAATGCGTAATGGAGCCATCACCCATTATCTTTTAAATTTTTATTGGAACAGAGTTCCAGCAACCATTACTTTTTTATGTTGAATGGAGCAGCGAGACGGCGCGCATTACTTTTTTAATGCTTAATGGAATAGAGATCCAGCACTCATTATTTTTTAATTTTTAATGGAGTAGAGATCCAGCACACATTATTTTTTTAATGGAGCAGGAATTCATCACATATTGTAATTTGTAATGTAAAATTTCCGAGCGCTCAGTCCTATACGGACCATTGTGCTCGTGCCCATTCACGGGAGGGTATCCGATTATGTAGGATAGTCGGTTAGGCGAGCCTCCTTTGCAAAGTGCAGGAGGGCGCGCACCCCAACCTCCTCAAGGTCCAGAGATTCGAGTACGGGCGCCCCAAGTACATTCCTGCGAATGTCCTCCAGCGCCCTGCATCTCGTAATCACGTGGAGGGGTGTTTCTTCCTCCTCCGTACATCTCGGACAGAATGGTTCTTCACTTAGCCCCAGTCGTCTTAGATGCTTCCCTGTGTGCCAATGTCCAGTGACAAGGCCCACTACAGCCTTGAGCTGATATCTGTCTAGGCCCATTAATACAGAGCCTAGCTTGCCCGAGGCACCTTTAAACAAGGCCCTCGAGTGTCCCATGCCTTCTGTCCGTAGCCAGAGGTCCGCAAATCGTCCCTCCACCCACTGTTTCGACAGGGTCTTAATATGATCCATGGCAATTGGGACGTGGCAAATCCTTGCCGGATCAGTAACCGTAGCCCCGGCCCTGGCAAGAATATTCGCCTCTTCGTTTCCCTGGATGCCCACGTGTCCAGGCACCCATAGAACTTTTACTTTGTTGCTGCAGGCAACCTGCGACAACAGCGCATTGCAGTCAAGCACCAATCCGGACTTCTTCACCACATGGTGGAGTGCCCCGATCGCCGCCCGACTGTCACTGCATATATATATGTGCTTGCCACTGTATCCCTTGTCCAGGATGAGCCTGGCACAGGTCCAGATGGCGTACACCTCTGCTTGGAGCACCGAGGCAGTGTCTCCCAGCGCCAAGGATATCCTTGTTTTGGGTCCACTGCTCCATATTCCCGCTCCTGATCCTGTTCCTGTTTTGGATCCATCTGTGTACCAGACGAGCCCACCAGGAGACAGAAGTTTGTCTTGTTCCTCCATCCATTCCTGCCTACTGGGATAGAGGACTTGGTAATTGTGGTCGAATTGGTGGAAGCGGTCACAGCAATCCCCTCCTCGCGCTAGGATCCCTTCAAGGTCCCCATCGCGCTGCAGTAGTGACGAGTGGCCCGCCTCTGCCCTCTTCCACTTACCACTGAAGTGTAGGCGTAACGCAGCATTTTTGGCGTTAGCCTCGACTAAGGTGTGAGGGGGCGCCATGTTCAAAAGGGCCCCCATGGCCAAGGTCGGGGTCGTTCTCATCGCCCCCGTGATTCCAAGGCCCACTAATCTATAAATTTTATCCAGTGTCTTCCTGTTGGTGGCCTTCTGCAAAGCGGGCCACCAAACCAGGGAAGCGTACGTTATTTGGGGAACCAGGATGGCCGTGTATATCCACTTGACCATTTCCGGTTTTAAGCCCCATGTTTGTCCAAACATTCGCCTACAGGCCCAGAAAGTGGCAGTGGCTTTCGTAGCCTGTCTGGCGTTGTGGCTTTTCCAGCTGAGCTTGCTATCCAGGGTGACGCCTAGGTAGCGTACCTCCGAGGAGTATTGCAGCTCAGTTCCAAATATGTAGGGGGGTTTTGGTTGAAAACCTCTCCTCCGTGTAAATAGCATCATCTCCGTCTTGCTCGGGTTAACCCTCAGCGACTTGGAGGTGCACCATTCTTGCATGAGGTGGAGTGCGCGCTGCATTCTCCACGTCATCTCTGCTGAGTGGGAGCCTCTGACCATTATCATAATGTCATCAGCATAACCCACCACGTTTACCCTGAGCCCATCGAGTGCCGCCAGTAGCCCGTCAACGACCATTGTCCACAGGAGGGGGGATAGTACCCCCCCCCCCCCCCCCCCCCTGCGGACAGCCCCGCTTAACGTGCGCCCTCGCGGTTGACCCTCTGAGCCCTGCGGTAACCGTTCTTGTGCGAAGCATTAGGTGTATCCATTCGATGATAGACTCATCTACCCTGAATTCCCTTGCAGCCTCGCATATGGCGTCGAAGGAGGTGTTGTCAAACGCTCCTTCGACGTCCAAGAACACGCATAGGGCCGACTCCTTCCTGCCGAGCGTCCTCTCTATATCTTTAACAATACAGTGGAGGGCGGTCTCGACAGACTTACCGGCCTGGTAGGCGTGCTGTGAGGTTTGCACCGGTCTATCAACCAGTGCTCCCTCTCTAATGTACCTATCAACCAGTCTCTCCAACGTTTTAAGGAGGAAAGACGTCAGGCTGATCGGTCTGAATGACTTGGCCTGGTCATAGCTGCTTTTACCCGGCTTTGGGATGAAAACTACCCTGACCTCACGCCAAGCTTTAGGCACGCATCTTAGTGCCAAACAGGACCGAAAGATACGGTTCAGGCGCTTGATGAGAGGCTCCCCTCCCTCTTGTAGGAGGGCGGGGAAAATCCCATCCACCCCTGGACTTTTGTACCGGTCAAAAGTCTTGATCGCCCAGTCTATCCTGCTCGGTGTGACAACCTTGGCTGCCGTCACCCAATCACCCGGTTTTTTGATTGAGGGCGCCTCTTGAGGCTGTCCCCGGTTCGTAAGTTCCGAACCCGGGAAATGTACCTCAAAAAGGTGCGCCAGTACTTCCTCGTGGTTCTCAGTTGTCCCGCCATCAGGCAGTGTGAGTCCCTCGAGTTTGTTTTGCGGGCCTGATGCAAACACTTTGCGGAGCCTGGCCACTAAAGGTAGGGCCTCGATCTCCCCGCAGAATCTCCTCCAGGCCGCTTCTTTGGACTTCTTTACGAGCTTCTTATACTCTCTCTGGGCCTTCCTGTAGGCGTCCCAGTCGTTGTCCGTTTTTGTCCTCAGGGCTCTGTTTAGCAGCCTACGGGAGCGGGAGCGGAACTGGTTCAGCTCACCGCTCCACCAGGCCACCTTTTTGCTAGTTTTCCTTCTCCTTAGCGGGCATGCAGCCTCGAAGGACCCGACCAGAGCGGTCTGCAGTAGATCTGCCTCCCGCTCGATCGCGCCCTCCGTCCGCGGCCACCCACCGGTGTCCCCGAGCCTGCTTCTTAGCCCTGCTTGGAAGCTGGGCCAGTCCGCGGTCCTAGGGTTCCTGTAGGTCTCCGTCGGGATCTGGCTATCACTCCCTGCCAATTCGAAGGTTATCAACCGGTGGTCCGAAAGAGTGTCCTCTTCACTAACCTGCCAGTTTGTTATCGTTTGGGCCACTCTTGGTGAGCCCATCGTTATGTCAATCACCTCCTGTCTACGTGAGGTGACAAAAGTGGGCTTGGATCCTCTGTTCAGAATCTCAAGATCCGTTGTAGAGAGATACTCTAGAAGAGCAGTACCCCTCTCATTTGTGTTGGAGCTGCCCCATATGATGTGGTGCGAGTTAGCATCGCACCCCACCAGTAAGTTCAACCCCTTGTTTTTACAGTAGTCCACCAGTTCTCTGAGTTCCCTCGTAGGGGGAGGGTCCTCAGAGTCGTACGGGAGGTACGCCGAGGCTATTACCAGCTCGGTTATTACTCCTCCCACGCGAATCCTGATGGTAGCTGCTGCAAGGTCTCTGATGCAGAATCGGTTCAACTTGAGGGCACCATGTCTCTTATTGATGAAGAGACAGGCCCTCGGACCCGGTTCTGCGCTATCGTAGATCAGTGATCCTGAATCTGTACTTATCCCTTTTACTAGTCCCCTGTGTATCCAGGGTTCTTGTATCAGGGATATGTCTACTTGCAGCCTATCAAGGTCCCGGCTCAGAAGAGCCGTGGCCGCTTTGCAGTGCTGCAAGTTAATCTGCGAAACCTTGGTCCGTCCCGCAGTCGTAGGTACCGCAGACGTGCCCAGGTTCACAGATAGTTGAGCGAGGCTTCCGTGGTGTCGCTGCTAGGCTGCTCCGAGGACGAGCCCTGCGCCGCCAGTTTGGCCTTGCGTGCCCTCCTCCTCGCCGCCCCGCTGCGTCCCTTCTTCGGCCTGCTGATTGAGGAGTCAGTAGGACCGGCTTGCGCTGATCCCTCTTCCTTCTCGGAAAACTCAGAGGTCACGCAATGGATGCCCTCCTGGTTCATAAGGGCCGAAACCCCTTCGCCCCAGGTGGGCTCCGCAGTCATGCCGTCTGCGTCGTTAGAGGGTGCGGTGTCCCCTTCCGGGGCCTCCACCTCCTCCATGGGCTCAACATTGTGACTAAAGCACCACATTAAGTCCCACGAGTTGCGAGGAAAAGAGGTCCGCCCCCCCAGAGCCTGCTTAGGGGGGTAAGGCTGTATACAATTGGGGGGCGCCTGGTACCCAAAGGGCATCGTACGCGACACTACTCCCCTAGTGCCATGCATCCCGTTGGCACGATAGCTTACACCGTGGGATTGGGGAGGTGGTCCGCGGCAGGGCCTTAGTTCCCCCAAGACGGATTTTATCCCGCTGGGTTCACGTATAGCACCCGCAGGCCAGACCCAGAAGAGCTCCCGTCTTGTGTTCTGGTCACCTTACGACGACCCAGTCCACGCGACCGCAGAGGTCCC
Organism: Pimpla rufipes; assembly: GCA_963932165.1. Lineage (NCBI taxonomy): Eukaryota > Metazoa > Arthropoda > Insecta > Hymenoptera > Ichneumonidae > Pimpla > Pimpla rufipes. The sequence continues at coordinate 8,851,762 of OZ010638.1, forward strand.
CGAATCCTGGCCCCTCCTATCCGCCACCCGGAGACGCGCTCGGTTGGCAGCTCAACCGAGTTACCCGCCCCCCTTTACGAGGGTTAGGCAACACCGAGCATCACATATTACTTTTTAATATGTATGTATTTCGATGTCCAGGTCGGTTTCCATAGTTTTCGATGTCCAGGTTGGTTCCCCATAGTTTTCGATGTCCAGGTCGGTTTCCCCATAGTTTTCGATGTCCAGGTTGGTTCCGCATAGTTTTCGATGTCCAGGTCGGTTTCCCCATAGTTTTCGATGTCCAGGTTGATTTTCCCATACTTTTCGATGTCCAGGTTGATTTCTCCATAGTTTTCGATGTCCAGGTTGATTTCCCCTGTAGTAGCTTTTCCCAAGTAATTTTAAAAAAAAACAAGCTCTACAAGGCTAAAGTCCGGCGAGCTCTTCCCTTTATTTTCCCATGGGCGCCAGGCGCTTTCGCGCCGGGAAGAACTCGCGTTATTGACGGACCAAGCTGCGTTTGCCGGACTAGCCGCAGCCGTCAAGATTGTAGAGTGGCGGGATTCCTGAGTCGGCGATCTCGGGATGGTCAAATAATAAACAATAATTCACTTAGGATTCAAATTTCCGGGAATTAACAATGCAATTTATTTAAAACATTAACAAACAAAGAAGATCAATTAAATTAGGATTCCCGCAACTGCATGTGGTTGAACAAAATATAAATTAGTTCCCGTGTCCGTCGCTCGGCGTCAAACACGCCGGACCTCGCAAGGTCGCGAGTCACCGCGCACGCCGCGGCCCTCGCCACGCACACACTCACACGCTCACACTCGCGGCGGAACGGGAAACGATCGCGAAAAACGGACAAGTGAAACAAACAGATAGAACATAGAACCGAAAAATATAAAGGCGCATCGTCCCCGTTCTCGCACACCGATTCTACTGTTTTACGTCCCGACCGGTAACAAAATATACCAGCCGAGACGGGCGACTTCCCGCGACCGTACGACCGTTCGCGTGGTCGTTTTCACGCACGCGATTTACCGCAGGACCGCCCGGTCGCGCAGGCCTCTCCCGGCGTGTCTCGCGCTGTCCCGGCTGTCTAATTTTCCCATCCCGAACCTCGTGGGCGGGATGCGGAAATCGGCGCCCGGGCGCGAGGGTCTCAGCGCGGCGGACGACGTGCGAGAGACCTGTCGACACGGCCGTCGCGTACCTTCGCTTCGTTTTTACATTATTATTTACCGCGGGCTTTGCAAGACCCGCGGTGGCGGTTGGTCAGAAGGACCGGAAAAGGGACGACACACAAATAAATATTAACGTGACGCCGCGCGGCGGGGCTCACCCGTCGCTACAGAATCTTCCGGCGTCGAGTCCAACGTCCGCGGGATGTTCGGCGGAAAATCGCTGTCGTTGGTCCAATTTCGGGCTCCTGTCGCTACGCTCGGGCTTCACGTGTGAAGCCCGAGCGTAGCGAGCGTGGGCTCGCTCCAGCTCGTCGCTCGACGATTCCTCGGGAAGTGCCCCGAGGTCTCGCTCGCACGCACGCACGAGGCGAATAATCCCCTCTCCGCCTAATTACGCCGACTAGCAAGCAGGCGGCCAACTCTGCGCTGCCGGGCGCCGTTCGATCTCGGCGACGAAGATCGCTCGCGCCACAGTTGGCGTTAGTGGCGCGAGATCCGTATCTCGCGCCGACTCCGCTTCTCTCGGCGGCGGCGGCGGCGGCGGCGGGAAGTCCGATTTACGCCGAGCGTTCAGGGACGTAGCGACAAGGCTGCTGCGGCGTTAGTAGGTAACGCGGTGTTTGTGCCAATCCAAGATGGCCGCCTGGCACATAAGTCCGAGCCGCCATCTTGCTTTCGCGCGACAGTGGGTGTTTATGCCAATCCAAGATGGCCGCCTGGCACGAAAGTCCCGGAGCGGCTGGCTTGGTTTTCACTTTGCGCGACAGTGGGTGTTTGTGCCAAAACTCAGGATTTTGGCCGTCTGGCGACGCTGGTGTCGCTGGGGTCGCCCCTCTCTCTCTCGCCTTCGTCCTATGTCTTTCTCACTCGCTTTTTTTGTGGTGGGCCGCGCGGGAAAAAAATCGTGAATATGAAAACCCCTCACCCACCCACCCACCGCCCACCCGCCCTCACCCTCACCGTGTATCCACCGACCACCCGCTCACCCTCACCGTTTACGCACCCACAAGGACCCACCCATAGCCCATCTACCCCATCACCCATGAGCTTAGCATGCGCACCTACCCATAGCCATAAAACCACCCACCCCCCACCACCCACCCACCGCCCAACGATTTCTAGCGTTTCAAGTTAAGCGTGGAAAAAGTATCAGGCGACTAGGCCCCCGCGTGGTAACCCTTCCGCAGCGCCCGTGCGTTGACGCGCCGGTGGAGCCAAGCAGGTAAACGCACGGTCGCGAAAAAAAAGGGTCAGCGCTCCGGTAGTACGCGCTGCGTAGCAAGCGCTGCCCTTTTTTTCTAACTCTACCTGAACGGGCGTCTCGCGCTACGCTAATTACAATGTAGGCAGGGAAATAATATTAAAACGTTATACGTAAAAATGTTCAGTTTTATACTTAAATCTATGCATACATTTTTTCTTAATATTTTACCATAGCGCTACAGTGTTGAATATTTTGCCGTCCACCCAACATATTATCATCATGTTTATTATTATTTTTCTTTTCGTCGGTTAAACGTTTTATTAATCGATGGTAGAACTGTTCTGCAATTCGATCGTTCTGTTTAAAATTGCTTGTAAAGATTTTTCTGAAGCGTAAAAGCCCTCGGTATCCATCAGTCTTATCAGTACATACATAATACAGAAACATAATGCAAAAGTGGCCGCACACAGTTGAAGAAAAACTTTGCATTTGCTCCGTGTTCCATCGGAAGGTTGTGCAATTTTTTCTCAGTCTGTGTATATGATTTGTAACAACCGGCGGCATGCCATAGCTGTCAAAATACACTCCTCTTCCTCCATGGTCAATGTAGATGGCGATCCAGTGACTCCCGCCACGTGAGTGGTCATCAGTGTTGACAATAATTGCAGTCGGTCTCGTCAGGTGAATTGGAATCCGGTCCGCTGCATACACGCCGCGGAAGACGTCCTGGGGCAATCCCTGCAGGGCACGAGCTATCTGCAGCGTATTCATCGATGTCCAATTCTTGTGGTGAATAGACCTCCGGAGTCGTAGGTGCGACCTGCACAACGGAATGAACACGCATGTCCAGTGGTGAGACGTCGTGAAGAACCCATTGCTTTATTTTTGCAGCTCTGTTCAAACTGCATTTTTTAGTGGGGTTTTTCAAAGCGTGGTGCAGGCAGCGTTGTGGATTGCCCGGTAGAAGATCGTATGGTGGACAGTGCGCGTGTTCGAAATTTCGAACCTCCCGGGTCATAATAATTTGAAGATACTCAGTTTGAATTTCACCGTAAGTATAAATTCGTCTCGCGCCCCGAGCAACGTCTTTCAGATTGTTTATTAATTGACAGAGAGTTATATCCCCATCAAACCAGTCGAGACCGTGAGTGTGTTCGGTAAAAAGGTTGTTCTTTAATCGCACGTCAGTAGGAAGATCTGTGTAGAGATACGGTGGTGCTATTATCCAGTGCAGTAAATAATCGTGATCCACAGTAAGAACCGAAACTTCCTTCGGAATGAATTCACCGTCTCGGTCGTAAAGAGCTTGAATATCAATTACGAAATCCATCTGACTGGTGATTGATAGGCAACTGGTAGAACTCGTTGCAGACTTTGTTTCTCTGAGTCGTCTTGACGTGTACTATGATGAGTGCTTTCGAAGCTGCAGTTCTTATTTATAAATGCCGCTACAGTTGTCGGGGGTGGGGGTTGCGAGGGCGGCGAAAAGATGATCCGCGAAGGGGAACTTTCATTTTTTTTTTCTCGTCGCAACAAGAAAATTCCTGTTTCAACGGGTCCACGGACCGGATGAACCCCCTACTGCGTGGAAAGTCTTCGGAAGAACACCCCGCAGAGATGGCAGTCTGTGACGCGGTCAACGAGAAAAAAAACGAGAAAAAAAAGGGTTCTTAGGGTAAATACAACGTGGTCAGTAGCAGCAGCCTTGAGACTTCGAGGGTGCCCAAGAGAAATCTTGACCATTTCGAGAGAAGACGCTTAGACGCTTAGACGTACGCAGTGTTACGTCAAAAGTGTCGTGGATTTTACTCGAGCGACAAATTTACACGTATTAGTGCGGTTCAGCGTGATTTACCCGTGCTCTGGTCAAGAAGGAAGGCTCCTCCCTATACCACATCTGACGAAGTACACTAAACGCGCAAGCTCTGTTTCGAGTCTAACCTTTCGGAAAATTACTCGGGGACGAGCTGCGAATGCTTCTCCAAAGGGAATTTGACTGAGGTCTGAGATGATGATGATGTGATGATGGCTCGAGACAATGCGCGGATGATATTTCACCGATATAATTAAAAATTTCACTTACCCTTTTTGTATTGAACTGGATGCTGATGCTGCAGATGGAAAGGACACGATCGTAAAGAAACGGTGACACTGAATTTAAGAATGCAACCGTCGAATTTTATTCGTAAAACGAGGAAATTAAATAGACCGATTTTTCTCAACAAAGAATGTTAACATGTAATTAATCGTGATGATGTTCACGAATATCGGCACCTCGTGGTGTAACAAAATTTAGAGTTCGGAGGTACAAATTTCTCAAAATACGAAGCGTGCGAAATTATAAAATAAAATACAAAATTGGTCGATGCCCGAGAATACAAAACTGTAGTCTTATTTAAGTCTATGAACTCCTAAGTCCCCGTTTAGGACAAAGGTTCGAATTACGGGAAATGAAAATCTTAGCGAAGAACGGAATGAATCTAAGTCCGCGGTCGGATTAAAATTCGATGATGATTGGAGCTCGAAATTTTCTAAGTCCGTGTTATGATTTTAAATTCGGAGCTGATTTTCTTCTAAGTCCGCGTTACGATTTAAATTCGGAGCTGATTTTCTTCAAAGTCCGCGATATGATTTAAATTCGAAGCTGATTTTCTTCAAAGTCCGCGATATGATTTAAATTCGAAGCTGATTTTTTTCTAAGTCCGCGGTCGGTTTAAATGATTTTTTTCTAAGTCCGCGGTCGATTTAAATGATTTTTCTCTAAGTCCGCGGTCGGGCAGAAATTCGTCGTTAATTCGATTTTAAAGTTTCGGTCTATGCTCGGGCAGAGATTCGACGTGGGTAGATCTAATTTTCGGGGCGCACTGCATACTTGTCGATACCCTTTTGTCTTTTTATATGATTGGGTCCCTTGTCTTTTGATTGAGCGATGGTAGGGGTAGTACCCACGTGATCTTCGACTCCCTATCTCATGTTAGAGGAGGACACCGCACTTTTCAGGTCGCGCGTGGCTCCCGTCCCCCGCGCCTGTCCCTTGCCCTGGCTCCACATTTACGACTTCCTCTTTCGTCAATGTCTTCTCGATGTTTCGACCAGGTGTTCACGCTTTTCGTTGGAACGATTTAATGTTGCCTTATTTGGACCTCTTCGCTTATAAGTTTATAAGTTTGCTATAGAATACATTATCTGAGTCCTTGAATTTTTAACAAGATCGCGTTGACCCGGATTTGAATTTACAGACTGTAATTCTCGAATTTGTTGTTGAAAGTTCATCTTCGCTTGTTGTTGCTAATACGCGTTGTTATAAATTTTGTATAAAATTGCAGTTCCATATTCTCGTGAGGACGTATCTTGACTTTCTTAATTATTCTAATTGTGTAAATCCCAATTTATAAATTGTTGAACCTTCCACCATTTTGTTTATATTAACAAGTATCCTACCGAATGTTCAAAAGTTATTCGTATCTAGATGTATGAATCCCGATTTTATGAACTATTAATCCTTTTACCATTTTCTTATGTTAACAAATTATCCTACTGAATGTTATAACTTTTAAAACTTATCCGTATTTAAATGTATGAATCCCAATTTTATAAACTATTAATCCTTTTACCATTTTCTTATGTTAACAAATTATCCTACCGAATGTTATAACTTTTAAAAGTTATCCGTATTTAAATGTATGAATCTCGATTTTATAAACTATTAATCCTTTTACCATTTTCTTATGTTAAGAAACTATCATGGTGAGTTATATAATTCTTAACAATTGTTCATGGACAATTTAGTCGTTTTTGCCTCTTTATCTTACGGGGCTCCGTCTTTTGAATTCCAAAGGTTCCTTGAGACATTGAATATTTCGTCTTGTTGCATTCTCTTATTCTTTAATCTGTGCATTTACAGGGGTCTTCAAGAAAAGCGGAAGAATAGTTTTAGTTATCTGGCCAGACTATAACTCCATTACGCACAAATCTTGATTTCCGAGACGAAAAATGAAACAACGATTTTGGTGGAACGTAGGGCATTCACCCGGTGTTCTCATAATCTTCTAGCTATCAGGGCTAAGAAGATTTCTTTTATTTCCCTTTTTTGTAACCATAGGCGGGTTCGGCTGCAACGAGTGATCGAGGATCGTTAAGAGGCGTGGTAACGCAAGGCCAGCGGCTGACGGTCGATAACCGACCCGCCCAGTTGCTTCTAGTTTCGTCTATCGCCGCTCGCTCGAGTGGCGTAGGTGACTTTTTCTAGAGAGCTTAGTGTTTTGAAAAATCGGGCCCTGTTGTACCATCATCCGCACTCTTTTACTTCGACTGGCCCAGCGCTATCTGTTAACAGATATTGTAGTTTCCAGGGCCTGCAGGGACCGTTGCTCGTATAATTGCTTACCGAAGCCCCCCCTTTCGCCAGAAGTCTCGAAACCCATGACTGAACTAAGAGTTCGTTTGTGCGAATAGCGCGAAGTTACGGCCTGACGTAACAGCAGCGAGGATGAAAAACTCTGCAATGGAAAACTAAACCTGCACGTGTAAAACCAAAGGGTCTATAGCGGTAAAGCGGGGCAAAAAACACCCGAGTGGAAAAACTCTTCGGAAACATCGCCATCGACGACAACGTCGTCATATAAAAAGACATGAGAAAAGACGCCTACGTGACAAGGTATGTGGTATACATCTACAATTGTCAAGTAAATATTTGCGGAATATAAATATTTCTTATTATTATTTTACAGGCAACGATTGAACGATTATACGCACTACTGCGTATGAGAAATAGTCCGTGCGGGTACACCGCTGAGGATCAGGATGAGCCACGCGGAAAGTCAAGGATATGGATGTGGATATTCTTGTAAAATGTTTTTCTCAAGACCTTGTAATTCGATGAATACAAATAAATTGAAAACCAAGATTCCTGTTTTTACATTTTATTTATTTTATATTTGTCGTACAAAATATTTTATATTCACTAAAACTAGCCTGAAAAGTCTACCATAACCTGGCGCGAAGAATCTATTTCAACTACATTATCAAATTCGGTGTAAACTATACAATTTATGGCTTGCGCGAGAGATTCTTTGAAGCGTACTTCTAGCCTAACACTGCCGTGTCGTACAAGGTTCCAATGGCCAGCTCTTCCGGCTGAGAGATCGGGTGTCAAGTCGAAACAAAATAAGCAGTGACCCAGAGGGTATTCGGATCTTTTAATGCCGCAACTGTCGTCATCCCAGCAAATACCCGTACCAGAAACTAGCGTGTGAAAGGAGTCAACGTAGAGCCCTTCATCAAAATTCGGTTGTAAAGGCTTGCTAGGTATTTGCACTCCATCCACGTAAAGCGACAAATAATTAATTCCAAAATGTTGGAAATTAAAAGGATTCAGACTTTTATCTCCATTGAACGCCTTATTATCTACAAAACCAAGAACAATTCTTTTCGGCAGTTGACCAAGAATAACGTTATCTAGCGTCTCCCCGTGAACGCCGCTGTGGATGGTAAATGGTTTCACCTCTACGCGTGTAAAGGGGTACTTTGCACTCCCTTTGCTCAGAGCTCTCGCATGAGCTAATAATACACCAGGTGCAATTTTGACGCGTCGGACAATAAGGCTTGCATCAGTGATGTGAACAGAATAATTTTTTCCGGATGCATCTAGCAGGCAGAAGGCATTTCTCGAGCGTACGAGTCGCAACGAGTAGGTATCCAAGAAGGTCTACTGTTTTGCCAGGCCGCATCATCATCTGCCGTGCAGTTAGTCCCTTATTATCCACCACTGCCACCACTGCCTCTCCACCCGCAAGGGCTCCAAGTGCGCTGGGAGCCCTGTCAAATTGACCTGGCTCGTCGTTCACCCACATGCTAGACGCCAGATGACTATCCTTTGTCGAGACTTTGTAAGTTAATAATGTTTCAATATATGCTCGGTAGGCATATGCGTTATTCGATGGAGATACAAGCTTCTGGTTGAATGACACATGTAATTGATTGAAAAGTGAGTGAAGCAGATTGTTAACAGGTCCTACTTTGTCGTTTTCCGATACATCTCCAGCCGCAGGTTTTAATACTGCACGTAGGCTGAGCATAGTATGCGCTAGATCAATATATTCATCACCGTATCCAGGGACAACAAATTCAAGGGGAGCAGAATCAGTGATAGATGAAATGGGTTTATAATGAACACCTTTAGACGCTTCTATACTCGTCTGTGTTGGTGGAAGCGTGAACAGATCCAGCTCTGATTTTAAACACTCACAAGAGTGTGGATGCAAGAAAGCCATTTTGAAAATAAATACGTAGACACACAATCTTAAGATATAAATTACAAATAATGATTCAAATATATCAGCAGCGGTTCGTCTTTTGCGTTTAACAATACGCGTCTTTTTCGTATTCTTACGTGGTACTCTCTTCTTTGTTGATTTTCCACTTCTTTTGCTGTTCTTCTTCTTACGGTTGTTAGATGTACTCGTCTTCTTCTTCGTTTTCTTCGTCGTCGTATTCTTCTTCTTCTTCTTCGGTGTCCTTTTGGCTTTTCGTGATTTAGATCCCGGAGGTCCAAGTGCAGGAAACCCGATGTGTATACCAGCCTGACTGAGCGCTGAATGATGCGGAGGTCCACGATTCTTTACCTTATATCCCGAACCACTCATAAGGTTATCGAGCGACTCTTCGGCCTTGCGTTTTAATTTTCGACCGCTTTCGGTAACACGATTTTTCAACGCTTCTTTGAACGGTGTGTTATGAGCGACGTCGTCCAATATATTCCACCCTGTATGAAGGGCCTCCTTACCAACCGCGCTTAAAGTGTAATGTAACGGTCGACGTTCCACTCTCGAGTGGCACTTGCGCGCCAGTGTGTGTTCTTATATCTATGTCGATCGTGTCGAATTCTGTTCGTAATAAGGGTATATAGTTTGGTGGTGAAAAAGTTGTTGTCTGTAGGCCTCCGTACGTATAATTTGTATTGTCTATCGGTACAATTCGTAGAAGAGGAGTTTGAACATCACCAGTGATGTAATTTTCACATATATCAGTATACACAAATAATTTATCGGGGATTGTTTCGGACAAAGATGCGGGAAAGTTGGCCTCAAAATCTTCTGTTTCCGCACGCAGCGTTATGGGTTTGTTAGATTCAAAACCAAGTACTCGGGATAATTTATCACTGAGATGAACCTCGTGTGTTTGAAGGCATCCTATGGATACACAATTGGCGATACACGGCCTATGCTTACAATGACTCCGGCGTCGTTGTTATACTTGATTTTAATATGATCGTCAAATGCGGCATCTTCGTAAATTGTATTAATTAACACATTTATCGAAGTGTAATTACCCTGTGGTATAGTAGCTTTAGTACCGCGCTTGTAGGCTGACTTAGCTAAAGACGTGAGCCCTTTTAAGACATTTTCTGGAGTTGGTAAAGACAAGATACCCTGTACTAAACCTGCATTTAGATCGTGTTTAATACTGCCTGCATTCGGTGTCGTTGGAGAGTGTCGAGCTACTTTTATTTCTGTGTCTTTACCGGAAAATTGCATAAAATTGCATGGAAATTGAATCTCTGTTAAAGCAACAGCCCATTCTCCTGGTAATTTTATTGAATGCGGTAATTGTGTTACAAAGTGAGTAACTGTGTTATCTGGATAATACTTCATACTACTATTACTGGGTAAGATTAGATAAAACTGATCACGCATTTTCAAAAATATTTCAATCTAACGAAATTTACTTTTTCAAGATATTTGATGCTGGGATCCAAGAGTTACATTTTTCTGGGTAACCGCGCCAGCTAAAAAAAACTTGTTTATTACGACCACGTCCCTTTGTGCGTAAAATTTGATCAATTATAAATTCCTCTTCGTTAATATCTTTTTTCACAACACTTATTTCCTCCTCGTAGAAGAAACCGTCAATCACTTCACCCTCCAAGTCTGACAATTCGTATACAGGCGGTTGTCTATACGTGAGAATTCGATGTATTTTAAATATTTCTTCGCTCCAACGTTCTTCGTAACCTTTCTCGAACGCAGTCTTGGCTTTACTGATGCGTACATACTCACCAACCTTGTATTTAGCTATTCGATAACCGTGGTTGTAGCGGCTCTCAATATTTGAACGAGCTATCTCTGCATTGTCCAGAGTCACCGCTGCGGGTTGCATTTTTGTGCTTGAATGTTTCGTATCGTTGTAAGCCTTTACTATTGATTGTAGTAAATCCGTGTAGCGTCGTGTATTTTTATGTGTAAAGTAACGCCACATGCGTTCTTTCAATGTTCTATTAAATCTCTCGACGACAGCGGCTTTTACGTCAGGACTACGGGCCACACGAAAACGGATGCTGCGACTTTTTAAGAATTGTTGCAGGACGATTCCGACAAATTCTTTGCCGCGATCTGTCTGCAGCCATACCGGTATTCGGCCGTTGCTTCTATCCAATAATCGTTTGAAGGCTTCCGTAACTGCTGAACACGTTTTATCTCGAAGCAACTCGACCCATGCGTATTTACTCAGGACATCTATTACAACTAAAATATAGGAATACCCATCATTGTGATCTTTGAGGGCTCGGAGATCTACAAGATCAGCTTCCCATACATCATCAATATTGTTCACCACATAATGTCGTCTTGGGAATCTTCGACGTATTGGTTTGTGTAGCGTGTAAGCATTTTGGGCTTGCAACCAGTCCACAACATCAGCCCGCGGGATTGATTCTTTTTCGGTGGTACGAATTAGATTAGGAGCTCCAGCGTAGCCGGCCGCATGCTCCGGGTCGTAATAGAATTTTCCTAGCGTAGCCATTATATATTTAATGTCTTCCAAGTTTTGGCTTGTGCTTCAGTCTGCTGACGTCTCGGTGAAGAACTTTGGCTGCTTTTCGGTGTGCTTCTTGTTGCGTAAAAGCTGGGTTGTGGTGTGACCGTTGGATGTGGAGGTGACAACGATAGATTTTCATACAGCAAACTATGATTACCAACGAATTCGCGAGGAACACCTACACGTCGGAGTTCGGCACCAAACTGAGCGCGTCCAATAGCTCTCACTGTTTTTTTAGATTGCATGGCGTCTTTCACAAGGTCTATAATATTAGCGTCTTTGACAAGCTCACCATTTATGGTAACAGCGCCAATTTTATCCCACGTTATTTGGCTTCGGACAGATGAACTTTTCAGAAATTGCAATAATTGCTCAGCTTGTTTTCTGTATTTTGAGGGAACACTAACTATTATAGTCTGGTCGTCGATGCGCTCTTCTTCTTCCGCTTCTGCTGCTGCTTCCTCTGGCTCGTTTACTTTACTATCTCTCACGCTCGTATTGCGACGATTTTCATCCGTGAAAAACTGATAGCGTTGTAAGACTTGTTGGTAGAGTTTCCACTTTTCACGTTCGTTAGCAGGAGTCACTGAACGAAGTATTTCATCCATTTCCGCGTCGAGGCGACTAAGTATATTACCAGGCGTTTGAACCGTTTGTGATTGTTCGAATGGAATGCTTGTGGTACGTTGAAATTTTTCAACAACATCTTGAGGCATTAAAATCATTTTCTTGGCGTGCTGCATTTTTACTTTTTATTTGTTGGTGAAATAGTTGGATAAGACGGTGCCGATAATGGGTAAAAGAAGTGGTAATAAAAAACCACCTCCCTTTTGCACAATTACACGCTTCTTGCTTTTCCAGCAGCCCCTGTTATTTCCAAGACGTCGTAGAATATTTTTGTATTCCGCCAAGCGTGGTCTTTCGTTCTTTTTTAATGACACAACACCGTGGAGAGTGTTTAAAGCACATTCACAAATACACTTTACACTATTTTTATCGATGGTGCGCAGTAACGACGTTCGCTGCTGTTTGTCCAAGTGACACAGGCGTGTAACAAAATTATATTTTTCTTCCCAATAGAAGCTTTAGCGGATGTTGACGGTGCCATAGTACGAGGACAAATGATAGGATTGTGACTTGCAGGCAGTTATTTATACTTACATTTTTTAACGAGCTCCACTACCACGCTTTGGGATGTACACATAATTGTGAGGGTCGTCCGGAAATATGCATGTTCGGAAACGAAAATGATCCGGTGTCGATTGTTTAAGGTCTAAGAGTAAATAGCCCTGGGGCTTTGAAGTTGCGTCACAATAAGCTTCTTGCAGAAACTTTGGATCTTCTGGATACACCTGACGTGCGATGAGAAATCTGTGCGCGGTCTCGCGGATTCTTGAAGGCTACGATGTAGTTTGTGTTTAGAGAAATACCGCGTTGACCGTGTCCTTGGTGGAATATATTTTGTGAAATAAAAATAACACTTACATTTTTGTGGTGACTGCCCTTTGTAAACAAATCGACTATTGTATTATTAGACGATTCGCGCATTAAGTCGTCGATAATTAAAAGTTTTGGCCGCGGGTCACTAGCAAAATCTGAATTTTGTGGCAACCCTTCTAAGAATTCTACTTTATTGCCATACTCTTTGTACCCGTCTTGCCACTCTGAATAATAAAATAGTATTCGCGCAAACTCTACATCAGCCATCTGCGGAATATATTTTTTAAACTTTTTCACAAAACATGTCTTTCCACAACCGGTAGGGCCACCGATCATGGAAGTCCATGGATGTTTCCACCGTGGATCCATCTTAACTAATGAGAGCAGAAGAGTTATGAAGCTAGTAATATACATATATACATATATCATAACAAGACGCACTCTATCGCGAGTATTTATTTTTTATTTTTGGGCTTGTTCGTTCTCACCGCCGCCGCCGCGTCCGGGCCGCCGCGGTTGTACATACCAATAAGCTTTTCCGGTATGTACTGCGGATCTACACTGTGAATGAGCTTATGGCCACAGTGTGATGAAAAAAAGCTAATAACCGCGGTTATACGCACTGCAAACGAGCTTATAATGCAGTGTGTAGGGAGTGGGTGTATAGGCTTAAAGTTAAAAAAAACGAACAGTTTTGCAATTCAATTTGAATTTTAAGACAATTATTTATTACTAAATCAAAATATACATGAAATACACCGCAATATATAGATACGAAAGAAAACCGAATTTTATTTAAAATTTTGAAAAAACAAAAACGTCATTACTTAAAATCTAATACATATATACATATATACAAATACATTTTTTTTATTTTTTCCCGAGAAAATATAAAAGAAGAAAGCCTCTTTATTTTTTTTTTGAGGAGTCGAGGCTTCCTGTTGTTCCCCAACGCAACGAATCCTAAAACATAGGTGACTATGAAATATCTTAAAAATATTTAAGGCTAACATTTTTCTTAAACTCTATATCCGTACGGCAGTGAGTCGTGCTCCCCGTGCCGCCGTCTCTTGACGAGCACAGGCTTGCACGTTTTGCTCTCAGAGCCTGTGATGACCTGATGCAAGTGCGTTCGGCGAATGGCTCGATACGTCACGCTAAGGACGCTATCGGGCTCTCTGATGAGCTGGCAAATTGACTCGAAATTGACAATCTGAGTGTTTGCCCCGTTCAACGTAATACCCTTCACTTTACACTCGGAGGTATCGGTACCTTCGAGGCGCTTGACCAAGTAACCGTAGAATTTAGGCCCACCTGATACAAAAGATTTAATGAAGCTACCTTCCCCGTACTTGGTTAGCTCATCTGTCATCTCACCCAAAAGACACCCCAATGGTGGGTGGTACTCGCCCTCGCTACCGCTGCTAATGTAGATACACGAGTCCGTATCATAATACAAAACGCGCCTGTCTAATTTCTCCAGATACGAGTAAAGTTTTAACCTCGCTTGCGCTGTGGTGTAAGCTGCGATGACTACATTCGTGTTCGCGTTAACGCTGACACTTTCAGACGTACTGTTATGACAGACGTACATTGTGTCATCGTTAACGTGAACAATCTTGTGAACTTCGCACGATTCATCGGACAAAAGCTCCAAGACCCTTTGACGCGTCTTTACGATCTCGGTTTTTGGTAGATTTTCCCGTTGACCGAACTTACCCCAGAAGGAGTTTAAGCACAATTTTGCTACGGACCGCAAACCCGGATTAGCAACGATATTCTCTCTATCTAGCGCGATACCCTCGTTTTCGAAATAACGTGTAATATACGCGTCCTGCTCGGCGGGCGACGGGTCTTTAGTGGGCCATCCACTCGCCTCCTGCTTCATTTTCAACCACAGATTTATATAGCCTCCGAAGAGACCTCCCGTTTTTGTCGTTTGGTCGTACTGTTCCGTGTTGTACTGCCAAATTTCGTAAATTTGGAGTATCTTATACCACAATTCTACGGCTTTCTGCAGTTCACACGAGACCCAAGTCCCCTCGAAAGTTCGCTCATCCACGTTTTCGTGACAGCACTCGGTCTGACACATTTCCTCGCTGCATGTACGACATAACGCGAAAATTAGTCGGTTATGCATGCGCGCGGGGAGCACGGGATGGTAAAGATTTCGAGGGGGCAGAACTCGACAACGGACGATCCCTTCGACTCTACTCAAATCATTGGTCGAGCCTGTCAACGCGCTACACGTATCCTCTGTGTACACACGAGTGTTGTGCCCGGCGACTCGGTAATTGATCAGGTTACCAGTCGGTGGGTAATTGTTGTTTATTCGGGATCGTTCGCCGATTAAAGAGTTGGACTCACGCGAACTCGGGTTTACCAATTAGACAATTTATTTGAGAGTAAGATATTTCTGAGTTACAGTTTCTGTTTGTTACTAATTGTTTCTATTCGTTCTACAACTTGAGGGTACCCGAGTCTAAGAGGAGCCTGACTGCTCAGCTCCGAGTCTGGTCTTCGACTGTCGGTGAATTGCAGTGGATCGCTGCGATTCACCGAAAATCGGTGCGTAAGCATTTCGTGTCAATTCGCCCGATTTCGACATCGGCGAATTCCGGCACGCGCTCGATCGTTCACCCCGACCGGGCGTTCGATTGAGCAACTGAAATTTCGAAATGGAATTTAAATATTCCGGGGTGCAACACTCCTCCCCCCTTAAGAAAAAAAAAATGTTCTTCTTGTAAGAAAATATATATTTTTTTTTCCATTAACCTCTACGCAGCGGCTTAGCTGTAGACTCGGGTTTACATCGACTTTCCTATAATCTAAACCCCGTATTACGTCGATTATTATTGTTATGACGATGCGGTAATATTTATTGCCGCCGTGCATTGGTCTGGTCTGCAAATCCGAGTCGGCTGTTTCTGGCGGAGCAGGCTCGTTGCAGTTCCGCGTGCAATCGGCTCTCCGGCCGCGCGTCAGGTGACTGCATGTTTATGCTCAGCGAGGGCCGCGGCAGAGTCGTTGCCTCCGCCGACCTTGTCGGTGACGCGTTACGACCCAGTACGTGCCTGTAGAGCTTGTAGATAGCAAAGCAGACCAATGCTACCGGCGCTATAGCACCCAAGGAATAAAATCCGACATTATGATAATATTGCGGATTATTTTCAAAGTCTTTTTCAATTTGATCACTAATTTCGTTCACACGAGTGCCGAGGTTTTTTAATTCCTCCGGGTTGCGTAGCACATTCACTAACTTCACACTGCTGTTGGCGACTCGCGTGTTGAAATTTTTATCGATTGTCGAAAGCGTCAGGTTAAATGACGGCAGGTAGTTTCCGGCGGTCATTTGCGTAACCCGGCGGATCGTTTGGATGCTAAAGTCAGGGGCGGTTACAGTACATGTGCCTACCAGAGCCAAAATTCCCGTGTTCTTTAATTTTTCGTGTATCGCGGGTGCGCTGCCGCACGTGATCGAAATGGGTTCCTCGGCGGGCGCGATGTACAACCACTGCCCCGGCTTGTTCATAGTGATGATTAGGGTTCGTTCCAATTTTACCGCGCGTTTTGGACAGTTAAGTCCGTTTTGCGTGTCGATTTTCGCGTATGTTAGTACTTCACATGGCGCGTGACCCGTTATTTGTATGGACGGGTGTAACGGCGCGCACAAATATCGGTTTGCGAAAGTTTTACATTTTCCGAGGTCGTTGCCGGTCAAACGCAGGTAAGTACGGTGGACCTGGTCGATTACCACGAAGTCCTCCGTAGCGTCGATGTAGTAGTATGTTCCATTGCCTGCGTTTGTTGGTATTGGATATACCCGACTGACGCTGTAGCGTTGCGCTCCTATCAGCGGGATATCAAGTATCAGCACGACGGCGGACCCGTGGCCGTAGGCCCTCGTGTCGATGAGCCGCATGAGTGTGGTCGCCTCGCCGCGCGTTATCGCGACGGGGAAGCCCGTGCCGGCCGGCAAGTGTGGTAGTGCGTCGGTGAGGTGCTGCACTAGCTGCCGCGGTGTGAGTACCCCCGCGCTTATCCGCCCGGTGGATATCTCGGCGAGCAACAACACCAACTCCTTCACGTCAGTGAGGAACTCCTCCACAATGAAGCTCAAGGCTCCGAGGCTTGCGTCGATTTGTTGCCGCCTTGCAAGGTCGTCAGCCCGCGTGGTCAATGTGTCGCGTATGCTGGCGACGAGATTGAGCAGCATCACTTCGTTCTGCCTCACCCTTATGGCGGTATCGTTGAAGAGATTAAGTGTCGACTTCACAACCTGCAGCTGATTTTTCATTCCATCCTTCAGCGTTCGCTGGTTCGCCTGCAGCGTCGATATCTCGTCGTGTATCTGCTCGGCGTCAGCAGCATCCATATTTCCGGTAATCGATTTGACAATCGATCCTAGGCCGTCGATCAACCCCCGACGCGTGCGCGCCGGCTCGGGTTTCACGAGGTCGTGGACCGTGCCCATGCCGTCGTCGATTTTTGCTATCATTCGACGGACGGTTTCGCCCATTTCGGCGCATTGCTCATCATTCCGTCCCTGCTCTTTCTCGCGGCTGCAAATTTCCGTGAGCTGTTGCAGATTCTCGCGGATTGCTTTCTCCCGCCTCGCTAGTGTGGTTAAGTCCATGCTGATGGCCAGCCTCCAGGTCGCCTTTATCACCGAGAGGCTTCCGATGTCCTCGTAGTAGAGACCGGGGCTGCTCGTGAAGGGGGTCAGCCTGTAGTCGTCCGACGCCTCGGCCCACGGTATCAGGCGGAGGAGTAGCGTTACCGTCCTGCAACGTGAAGGTGAGCGTTAGCGGGACTCGGACCGTGCGACTGCTGATTTTGCAGAATTTCGCCCCCACCCCCCGGTTGTCGTCGGGCCTTCGCGACGCCGCCGCGCTCACGAGGTGGTCATTACCGATCAAACCACCAAACCTTCACCACGCAACCAAAAAAAAAAAATTCAAAGAGAGATGGAGTTTCTCGGCTACCACGACGAACGCGAGGCGGTCCGCGAGCTGCTGCGGCGGGCGGTAAGTTCCACCCCATTGGGTTTTCCCCTCAAAAACGCCCCCTGACCGGATTTTTAATTTTTCCCCCGTTGTTTTATTTGTTTCCAGTTTGATATGCTCGAGCGCCAGCAGCGCGCCGAGCGGCCTGGCTGGCTGAGGACGTTTATTAATCGCGCGAAGGAGGTCAGGCTCCAGAGGGAGTTCTTGCGGGCTTGCCGGGACTCCCTCTGGGAGAACGACTTCTGGGGAGGGGCTCCCCCCGAGAACCCGTACTACCTGGGCCTGCAACGGCTCTTCGGGGTGGAGCCCGAAGTCCGGTGCCCGTTCTGCCAGGCCTATTTCGAACAGAAGGAGGGCTGCGCCACCCCGCATCGCCCGTCCCGGCAGCAGCTCCGGAGCCCTTCGCCGATTGACGAGCCCTGGTAGCTCGTGACGGGCCCGGACCGCAGCGCCCACCAAACCATTCGTGGAATTATCTCGTATTTTTCCGAGCGCTGTAGTATGAAAAGCCATCCCCGAGAGGGGGTGGAATAAACGTAAAAAAAAAAAGAAAAAATACCCCATTGTTTCACCCGTTACTTCCCCATTAATTTTAGGTTAGTTTTAATAGCGTCCCCCCCTCGATTATTGATCCACATAGGGACGGAGGCGGTTTGCATGTACCGTCGTCATCTTCCGTCCCTTTTTAATTTCGTAGTCGACATCGCCTCTTCTCGCCGTCACGGGATACGGGCCCGTCCACAGCGGCGAGAGCTTCGCGGCCCGACCTCGACGCACGGTGTCATCGTGCAGGAGCACGTGGTCTCCTACTTGGAACTCGGTCTCCCTCGCTCGTACGTCGTACGCCAGCTTGGCTCGCTCCTTCGCGCTGCGGAGATTGTCGCGGGCTATAGCCCAGGCGGCCCGCAGTCGCTCGCGTAGCTCGCTGGCGTAGTCGTGGTGAGTGTATGTGAGGCGCGCCTCACGTTTCACCGACGTGGGCAGCTCGGCCTCTCGGCCGTACACCAATACATGCGGCGAGAGCCCCGTGGCTGTGTGAGGGGTGGTGTTGTACGTGAACATCGCATACGGCAGCCACTCATCCCAGTCGCACTGGTCCTCGCTGATAAAATTCTTCAGGTATTCAGCCAGGGTCCGGTGCGACCTTTCGAGTGCTCCGTTGCTCTCGGGATGGTAAGCTGTTGTCTGGATCTTCTTTATCCGCAGCAGCTTACATGCTTCTTTGAACGTAGCACTGAGGAAGTTGGTGCCTCGGTCGGACAGGATGATCTCCGGCGTTCCATGCCGGCAGATTATTTCCTCGACGAGGGCCCTCGCCACGGTTTGGGCCTCCTGGTTTGGTAAGGCCACGGCAGCGCTGAACTTGGTGAGGGCGTCCTGAAAGGTGAGTATGTTTTTGTTTCCTCGATGGGTTTCAGGTAGCGGACCCACGATGTCAACAGCTACCTTCTGGAAGGCTCGATCGGGCGTGTCAGTGATGACCATTGGCGCCCGATTCTTGATCCTCAATTTATTTTTTTGGCATTTGGAGCAGGCGGAGATGTAATTTTCCACCTCCTTCTTCATGCCCGGCCAGTTGTACGTAGCGCGAATACGCTTCAGTGTCCGTTTCACCCCCTGGTGTCCACCCAGGGGCGCACTGTGATATTCGCGAAGTATTTCTGGCCGGTCACTTACGGGCGGACAAGTGACGGCTCGGTCATCCTCGCTCGAGCTGTCAGTTGCCTCGCTGGGCCCCGAGCACGTGCTCGCGCCGTCCCCGCTCCCCTCACTTCGGGCGTCGCGCGGGCTTGGTCGGCCGCTTGCACGTATGCTCGTGCCGTCCCCGCTCCCCTCATTCCGGGCGTCGCGCGGGCTTGGTCGGCCGCTAGCACGTATGCTCGTGCCGTCCCCGCTCCCCTCATTCCGGGCGTCGCGCGGGCTTGGTCGGCCGCTAGCACGTATGCTCGTGCCGTCCCCGCTCCCCTCATACCGGCCATCGCGCTGGCGTGCCTGGTTGCTGGGCGACGCAGAGCACGTGGTCGCGCCGTCCTTCTCGCTCTCCCGCGCGGGCAGAGGCTCTCCCGCTCCCGCCTGTAGTCCAGCGGTAGAGCGAGCGCGACCGTGCGCGACGGCTGGTATAGCGCTGTCCTTCTCGGCAGCGCTCTCCGTCTCCTCGGGTCTCCGCTTTGTGCGGGTCTTCGCGCCGTCCCCACTCCGGCCGCTCGGCCCCGCTGCCTCGTCGCAAGGGCCCTGCCGGCGGTCGGGCGTCTGGACTCTCTCCCTCTCTCTCAACCTCGCTCTTGCCTCCTCTCGCGCTCTCTCTCTCTCTCTTGCGCGCTTGCTTCTTCTCGCGCGCTAGCTTCTTCCATCTCTCTCGCACGCGCACGGGTCATGACAAAAATGCGGCTAAGCGCGTCGGCGTTGGTATTTCTTTTTCCAGCTTTGTATTCCACCTCAAATTCGTGCTCTGACAATTTGATTTTCCATCTCATGAGCCGGGAACCTGGGTCTTTCTGACTAAACAACCAGGTGAGCGGCTGATAGTCTGTGATTACCTTGAACCGTGTACCGTAGATGTACGGACGGAATTGCGCGATTGCCCACACTATCGCGAGCAGCTCTCTCTCGGTGGTGCTGTAATTTAACTCCGCCTTCGAGAGCGTGCGGCTCGCGTAGCATATTGGCAGGTCCTCGCCGACCTTGCCCTGAGATAAAATCGCCCCGATGGCCTTTCCTGACGCGTCGGTCGTTACCAGGAATTGCTTCTCGAAGTCCGGGTATTGTAGCACTGGAGCCGTGGTCAGAGCTGTTTTTAATTCTTCGAACGCAGCATCTCGTACCGCCGTCCACTCGAAGACGGTGTTTTTCTTTATCAGCTCCGTCAGTGGTTTGGCAATTTCCGAGAAATTCTTTATGAACTTTCGGTAGTAGCCGGCTAGCCCGAGAAACGACTGTACTTGCTTCACGCTTCTCGGCACCGGGTAATTTCGGACTGCTTCGAGTTTGACGGGATCTGCTCTCACGCCTTCCTTGGAAATTATGTGTCCTAGGTATGTTGTTTCCTTCCGCAGAAATTGACACTTCCCGGGCTGGACAGAGAGGTTCGCTTCTTTCAGTCGCCGGAAAACCTCCTCAAGTCGCTCGTTGTGCTCTCGCAGATTTTTACCGTATACCACGATGTCGTCCAGGTAAACGTAACATTTTATTCCCTGGATGCCGGCAAGAACGGAATTCATCAGCCGCTGAAATGTGGGGGGCGCGTTTTTCAACCCGAAGGGCATTCGATTGTACTCAAAATGCCCGTTCGGCGTCGAAAAGGCCGTCTTCTCCTTATCCTCGCTCGCCATTGGGATTTGATGAAACCCCGAGGCGAGGTCGAGGGTGGAAAAGTAGTGCGCTTTCCCCAGCTGATCCAGTATTTCCGTGATGTTCGGCAGGGGATACGAGTCGCCGACGGTTACCTCGTTTAATTTACGGAAGTCTACGACTACTCGCATCCGCTGCACCCCCGCCGCGTCGGGTTTTTTGGCCACTACCAGCAGAGGAGCGTTCCACTGGCTGCGACTCGGCTGGATTATTCCGTCCGCCAGCATCTCCTCCATCTGCCGCTCGACTTCCCGTTTGTGCATTTCTGGAAGTCGATACGGCGGCACCTTTATCGGCCTCGCACCGCTTTTTACGGGGATGTTGTGTTCCACGGCGTGTGTGCACGGCAGAACGTCTCCCTTTAAGTGGAAAATCCGCTCATATCGATTGACTATTTTCAGGAGTTCGTCTCGTTCCTCGCTGTTGAGGTGACTCAGGCTGAGCTCCTGTTTCAATGGCTCCAGTCGCTGAGCCCCCCTTTCCACCTGCACCGGGCTTACGAGCAGTGCCTTGGCGTTCGCGTCGAGCTCGGCCTCGGTTTTCTCGACCGGCTCAAGTGTCACCGTCGGCCGCTCTATCACCACCTCGTGCTCGGTAGTGTTGGCGAGGCTCACCACACAGCTATTCCCTCGTGGTGGTGTGTAGCACGCGCCGAGTATCACGCCTTTGCTCACCTCCGTACGCGAGACTAAACCGACGTATTTACTCGTCGTCGCGACGTAGGCTATTTTTTCCGAGCGAGGCGCAATCGTTATTTTCGAGCGTCCGTCTATTAGCGGCATGCTGTGGCCGAATAATTTAAAAGTTTCGCCGCTGAGGATGTCGGCCTTATGTTTTTTAATGAAGTCCATCCCCAGCAGCCCGTGCACAGCCAACGGCACGTCGTCCGGCACGACGTAAAACCAATGCTGCACGGATACTCTCGGTGTTTTCAGCGTAATTTCGGCCTTGCAGAGAGGAGAAAATTTACTCCCCCCTGCCCCTTGCAACTCAGCGTCGCTGTCCGCTATTCGCGCCTCGGCCTTCAAGCAGCTGTATTTTACGATGCTGCATTGGGCTCCGGTGTCAGCCTTGAGGGTCAAGAGCTCGCGAGCGGCAGTAGGGCAAGCGATATCGAAGTCAGCGGCGGTGTCGCCCGCCGTATCGCTCGCGGCCGGGAGCGTTATCTGCAATACTCGCAGCGTCTCTTTCTCGGCCGCGGCCGTCTCGCTCCGGCCTTGCGCTACGTGCCGGACAGTCAGTGTGTTGACCTGCAGAGTGCCCAGCGTACGCGCGGCCCCGCTGCTGACGTTGCTCTTGGCGGCCATGCTGGATGCCTGAGGCTTATCATTCCCCCCCGGCTGATTATTCGCCGCTTTATTTTGCTGCTGCTGTCCTTGGCCGTTTTCCTTCTTCTTCTTCAGCCTCTTCCGGCATTCCTGCCAGGTGTGGCCCTTGATTTTGCAGTACGTGCAAATGATGTCCACCTGATTTATTTTTTTATCGTTTGGACCGGCCATTGGCAGGCTCATGCGGCCCGATTTCCGCGTGCAGTCTCGGGCCAGGTGCCCCGCATTTCCGCAGTTATAGCAGGTCTTTGCCCCCTGCGCCGGAGCTGCTGTTGATCGCCGGTTGTTGTGACTCTGTCCGGCGGCGCCGCCTTTCTGCAGCACCATGTTGCTGATTTCGATCGCCCCGGCGATCGATTCGTGCAGTGTGGCGAAATTTCGCGAGCGAACGAGAATTTGGACCTGCCCGTGCAGACCGTTCTCGAAATTCGCCTGGCCGCACTTCCGCGTGACTTCCTCGATAGTCAGCGCGTCGCGCTCAGACGAGACGACACCGCAGAGTTTTTCGATCACCTCGATCGTGAGTTTTTCTGTCCGAGCTGCGTACGCGGCGATGTCCTCGCCCTGTCCCTGGCGGAGGGCGTTGAACTCCAACTGTAGGGCGGCCAGGGACTTGCGCTGCCCGTACAGAGATTCCAGTTCGGTTTTGAGCTCACTCACCGAATTTATGGTTTTGTGCTTGAGCTCACGGGTGGCTTGGCCACCGATTTTGCTGCTCAGCACAAGCTTCAGCAGTATACCGTGTCTGCTTGGAGAAACCATCTCGAACACGGTCTCGCAGCTGGTGATGAAGCCGTCGAGCTCCGTGGGCTTGCTTCCATCGAAACTCTTGATATTTTTTAAAGCCAGCCCCAAATCGAGCGTGTCCGCGACCCGTCTTGGGGGGTAGTTTGGCGCGTCCGGGTGATAGCCGTACGGCGGCTCCCAGCCGTTCTGGGCCGGGGAACCCCGCGAGTTCCTGTTCGGCGGGACCGGCGGATTACCCGTTGCGCCCGGCGTGTTACCCGAGGCGCCCGGCGGATTTCCCGGAGCGCCCGGCGGATTTCTCCCCCCCCCCCGCGAGGGAGGGCCCCCCTATTTGCCCTCTTAGGGCTTGTAGCTCAACCGTGAGGGTGGCAACCTGCTCCTGCAGACGGCAGATGAGGTCTACCTCGTCGCCCCTCATCCCCTGCAGGGCCTGCGCCACCCTCCTCCGCGCGCTCGCCCTGGGATCGACCTCCCGAACCGTTGTTTGCTCTTCCCGGATCCGCCTCTCCTCCATCGTCTCCAGACGGTAGCTGTCGTCTCCGTCGTCCTCTGACCGACCGGGCCCTTGAGGGGAGGGCCCCGCGGCGCCCGCAGCAGCCCCCCGGTTGGTGGTGTCCAGCTGGGCGCGGAGCTCCTCAATGCCCCGATCGACCATCGCGTTGGTCACGCGTCGTGTGTCATCCCTGCGGGGATCCATCAGGCTGTCGTCGGGGCCGCCGAACGCGGTATCCCGGACGGTGTTGACGCCGAAAGGCGCACGCAAACTAGCAGCTAACGCCGCTTCTGTGGCCGCTGGTAGTCGCCCTGTCGGCGAGTTTTCCAGGGCCCGCCGGGTCCGGAATGTGATGTCGTGAACCGCGGCCTCTAACCCTGTGGTCGGGGTAACGGGCTCAGCCGGCAAGGTCGAGTCCTCCGAATTCGCCCTCCTTTTCGGCAGCGAGGCTCGACCTCCGGGCATGTGTTGGCCCCCCCGGGATTACCCGCGCTTCCCCTCGCGTTTATTTTATTTTTATTTTAATTATGATGGACAGTGGTTGGTGTTAGCCTGGCCTCCTGTCTTTCGCGAATTAATACTGTGAATCCGCGTAAGTTGCTACAAACTTATTTGGATTCACAAGTAAGGGTCTCGGTTTTTATTAACGAGAGATCTGGGCTCGCGGGCTCAGTCCCACGGGTTTACGCGATTTTTTTTTTTTTTTCGTTCGAGAATTTTTTCCCCTTTTTTGACTCTGGTATGTTTTTTTTTTTTTACACAAAAAAAAAACCCTAGCACATGTACGTATCAATCGCCACTTACAGAATTAGCATCCTTGCCATGGCGCTGTTGGTCGTCAGGGCTGTCGTCCTCGGTGCCGTGTTGGCCTGGACGTTGACCCCTGGCTGCGGCGTCTGGATGTCCTTGGTCGGCCCGATCGTCCTCTTCGGCGTGGTCGACCCTTTATCCTCGTCCGTCGGTAGCTCTCGTCGCCGGCGGTCCTCGGCCAACGAGCGTATCGGTCGCGTCCTCCTGGTCGCGCTCTCGATCGTCTGACGGTCTGACGACTGCGTGTCAAACCGCACCAGGTCCTTTGCCCCAACGTCTGCGTGTCGGGTTTGACTCTGGGTTTTATTTTCGTGCGAGGGAAATGTGGCCCCCCCCCGACACGAGATCTTTCGCCTCAAGATTATCCTCGTGGCGTGTCCGGTTCGCTTACGGCAGATCCCACCGCTGCCACCAAAATGTTGTGCCCGGCGACTCGGTAATTGATCAGGTTACCAGTCGGTGGGTAATTGTTGTTTATTCGGGATCGTTCGCCGATTAAAGAGTTGGACTCACGCGAACTCGGGTTTACCAATTAGACAATTTATTTGAGAGTAAGATATTTCTGAGTTACAGTTTCTGTTTGTTACTAATTGTTTCTATTCGTTCTACAACTTGAGGGTACCCGAGTCTAAGAGGAGCCTGACTGCTCAGCTCCGAGTCTGGTCTTCGACTGTCGGTGAATTGCAGTGGATCGCTGCGATTCACCGAAAATCGGTGCGTAAGCATTTCGTGTCAATTCGCCCGATTTCGACATCGGCGAATTCCGGCACGCGCTCGATCGTTCACCCCGACCGGGCGTTCGATTGAGCAACTGAAATTTCGAAATGGAATTTAAATATTCCGGGGTGCAACACGAGGATGTCCGATGGGAAATTTACCCGTCTTCGAAATGTACGGGAAAAGTGAACATACATCGACGTAATGTATTTTCTCGTTACCTTTGGTCTCGCAAAATGTTCGCGTGTTGCCTGTGCGGCCACCGAAAAACGCGTCGCGCGGATCTAGCGGTGACGTAGTAAGGATCGGATGGCCCTGCAAGTGCGCTTTAATCGCCGGGTTTGCTTTCTTCAAATTTCTAAACTCACACTAACACATCTCGTGCAGCGTGTAGCCACAGGCCCTAATGCGCTCAGAGATTGTGAGTGTTTGCGTAAGCCGATCGTTCATAGTGACACCGTGCCACTCTTTATCGCGTGTCGTGGCGTCTGTGTAGCACTTATCGCAACCGTGGAAGAAGCACCCGTGAAATTGCAACGCGACTTTGCCGTGCTCCTCCGATTCAAAATAACCGTCTATCCGCGTACCATCTTCCGTGCGATATTCCCTACCACGCCCTGCATGCATGCTCTCGGTGTTGAATGCTTTCTCGCACCACAGCAACCATCCAATCCCTACCTCAGACTGTTTATCGGCACGTCGATACCCGTTTCTTGGTAGTACACTTATGGTGTCGGGCTCTAAAAATTTTCTGCGGTACACCATGTTACACGCAGACGCTATTGTTGTCGCCTCCGTGAATGGACACACCTCGCCTGATTTCAGAAAAATCTGGCGAAACGCGGCGCAGGCTCTGCGGAGAATACTGACATCGCTTTTACAATATTGGACCAGCTCCGTTGCAAAGTCGAAACTTTGACCAGCAGCTGTAGCAGCGTCGTACCACTGTAAAAATTCGGCACGATTTTTACAGCTCATCGCGTCTGGATCGTACGCGGCCTTTTCTGGTAAAACCCCAGTGTAGTTTCGATTCTCAGTTCTGTTAAAAAGATGTGGGAAAGTGCCTTTGAACACGTTCGATCCTAAGCCAAAGGCTTGTGGGAGAGCGCTGAGCGGCATATGAAAATAATTTAAACTATCTATGAATTTAACTGTGCCGGTCTGCATCGACATGATGCTTGTGCCGTTCATAATGAGACTCGGCGGCGTTCTGCATTTTTCTTCGACAAGATATCGGAGAATAAATTGAGCATCGAAACCTTTAGCGTTGTGGGCTATACACGTGATTTGACCAACTGCTTTACTCTCCAGACGCATTACGTAATCTACAAATGCTGCAACGTGGCTGTCGTCAAATATCTTTTCGCTTTCTACACCACCGCAGAGTGCACACGCCTCGCTATCTTTTTCTGGTCCTAAACACGCCGAACACGCTGCTGGCTCACGCACAAATTCACCTCGTGTAAAAATTCGTTCTCGATGCCGGCGCGTTTTGTCTCTTGCCTCGTTTCGAAATCGTAAAATACGAATATTTCACGCTTTTTCGTTACGGGCCGCGCAGCCGCCGGTGCCATGAAACACTGGTGGTTGTCTGGGCGCTTCTTCTTGCAGATTCTGCATTAAAAAGTGCCACAGACGTGATCGTGCTCGTATCGTTTGTACACGAGCTTCAGGCATTTACTGCACACTTTTAAGCTGCCGCACAAGGCTGATTTCGGCCCGTGCGAGCCGAGGCTCTTGTGGTGCCGATAACAATCAACCCCGCGGAAAAAACGCCCGCAATCGTCACACTTGACTTTTGCGAGGGTTTCGTCGCACGGCGGTAGCTTCATACAATGTGCGCAGATCGACGTGCAGCTGTGCGCAACGGCGTCGTTATACGCTTTTCCGCACGGTGCACAGAAAAATTTGAAACCTGCGGCGGCGGTGAGGTCTTTTATCATATTAAAATGACCCGTTTCACGATAGTGTAATAGATTTACACTATGTATTATTTCAGCACCGGCTGAAATAGTACATAGTTTCTTACTACGCTAGCCCCATCGAAAATAGGTGGCACTCCGGTACCAAACGATTCAAACTCGTATACCCGAAGACAAACTCCAGACGGCGCAAGGAAGTCTTGAAAACCCTGAACTTCGGGTATTTCACAACCCGCCTGCGGAATTCTTACCCCGCTAGCCGTGACAAGCTTTTTAGCTGCCTCAAGCTGCGTGGCTGAATTGCTGCGGGAGATATTTCTCCACTGCTTCTGGAGTTCGCCTTTTCGCAGTTCTCCGCGCTCGGCATACGCTAACCCTACTTCTATAGCCCGTGGAAGACACCGATTGTCGCTGTTCACTATAAAACAGATCGATTTTTTCGAAAAATCGTCTTTCTCTAACGGCTTCGAGCCTTTGCCACCGACCGACATCTCGACTATCGTTGCTACGATATTGAACGAGCTAGAAAAAAAAGGTCAGCGCTTGCTACGCAGCGCGTACTACCGGAGCGCTGACCCTTTTTTTTCGCGACCGTGCGTTTACCTGCTTGGCTCCACCGGCGCGTCAACGCACAGGCGCTGCGGAAGGGTCACCACGCGGGGGCCTAGTCGCCTAATACTTTTTCCACGCTTAACTTGAAACGCTAGAAATCGTTGGGCGGTGGGTGGGTGGTGGGTGGTGGGTGGTTTTATGGCTATGGGTAGGTGCGCATGCTAAGCTCATAGGTGATGGGGTAGATGGGCTATGGGTGGGTCCTTGTGGGTGCGTAAACGGTGAGGGTGAGCGGGTGGTCGGTGGATACACGGTGAGGGTGAGGGTGGGTGGGTGAGGGGTTTTCATATTCGCGATTTTTTTCCCGCGCGGCCCACCACAAAAAAAAGCGAGTGAGAAAGACATAGGACGAGGGCGAGAGAGAGAGGGGCGACCCCAGCGACACCAGCGCCGCCAGACGGCCAAAATCCTGAGTTTGGCACAAACACCCACTGTCGCGCGAAGTGAAAACCAAGCCAGCCGCTCCGGGACTTTCGTGCCAGGCGGCCATCTTGGATTGGCCCAAACACCCACTGTCGCGCGAAAGCAAGATGGCGGCTCGGACTTATGTGCCAGGCGGCCATCTTGGATTGGCACAAACACCGCGTTACCTACTGGCGTTCCAGCGTTGTTCTCCCTCCCGCGCAGACTCGTCGGTACGGGTTCACCCCGGCGACGGCGTCAATTCCCGGCGATATTACATGGATAATCGGGAAAATAAAATAAAATATTAAGAAAAACAAATATATTATTAATTATGGCCAAGCGGATCGGTCGTGGAGTCGTCGAGCGGCAGAGCTGGGTGTTGGTTTAAAGGCACGGAATTTTCCCGTGTTACACCCCATAGTTTTCGATGTCCAGGTTGGTTTCCCCATAGTTTTCGATGTCCAGGTTGCTTTTCCCATACTTTTCGATGTCCAGGTTGATTTCTCCATAGTTTTTTTATGTCCAAGTTGATTTTCCCATACTTTTCGATGTTCAGGTTGATTTCCCCATAGTTTTCGATGTCCAGGTTGATTTCTCCATAGTTTTTGATGTCCAGGTTGATTTTTCCATAGTTTTCGATGTCCAGGTTGCTTTTCCCATACTTTTCGATGTCCAGTTTGATTTCTCCATAGTTTTTTTATGTCCAAGTTGATTTTCCCATACTTTTCGATGTCCAGGTTGATTTCCCCATAGTTTTCGATGTCCAGGTTGATTTCCCCATAGTTTTCGATGTCCAGATTGATGTTTCCATTGTATTCGATGTCCAGGTTGGTATCTCCATAGTTTTCGATGTCCGGGTTGATTTCCCTATAGTTTTCGATGTCCAGGTTGATTCCTCCGTATTTTCGGTGTCTAGGTTGATTTCCCCATAGTTGTCGATGTCCAGGTTGGTGTTGCCATTGTTTTCGATGTTCAGGTTGATTTTGGCCATCGAAACAATGGAGAAATCAACCTGGACATCGAAAACTATGGAAAAATCAACCTGGACATTAAAAACTATGGAGTAATCAACCTGGACATCGAAAACTATAGAGAAATCAACCTGGACATCGAAAACTATGGAAACATCAACCTGGACATCAAAAACTATGGAGAAATCAAACTGGACATCGAAAACTATGGAGAAATCAACCTGGACATCGAAAACTATGGAAAAATCAACCTGGACATCAAAAACTATGGAGAAATCAACCTGGACATCGAAAACTATGGAGAAGTCAACCTGGATATCGAAAACTATGGAGAAATCAACCTGGACATCGAAAACTATGGAAATATCAACCTGGACATCGAAAACTATTGAGAAATCAACCTGGACATCAAAACTATGGAGAAATCAACATGGACATCGAAAACTATGGAGAAATCAACCTGGAAATCGAAAACAATGGAAACATGAACCTGGACATCGAAAACTATGGGGAAATCAACCTGGACATCGAAAACTATGGAGAAATCAACCTGAACATCGAAAACTATGGACAAACCGACCTGGACATCGAAAACTATGGGGAACCAACCTGGACATCGTAAACTATGGAAACCAACCTGGATATCGAAATGTATACTTATTAAAAAGTAATATGTGATGAATTCCTGCTGCATTAAAAAAATAATGTGTGCTGGATTTCCGCTGCATTAAAAATTAAAAACTTTGCACACTGCTTCCTCATTAATTCCCCTTTTTCACAAAGCCACCTCTATGAAGAAGCTTATTTATTAACTTTGGCTTCCTCATAGAGGAAGCTTTGTGAAAAAGGGGGATTAATGAGGAAGCGGTGTGCAAAGTTCTACTTTGCAACTTTTTTTGAATTTCAACAAAACTTTGCACTTGTTTTAAATTTAAACAAAAGAAA
Source organism: Pimpla rufipes (assembly GCA_963932165.1). Lineage (NCBI taxonomy): Eukaryota > Metazoa > Arthropoda > Insecta > Hymenoptera > Ichneumonidae > Pimpla > Pimpla rufipes. Next base: position 8,881,696 of record OZ010638.1, read on the forward strand.
ACTCCGTTACAAACACCGTTACATCTAATTTTGATTAGATACAAAGTTTTGACTTACTTTAATAACTTTTCCATAAGTTACAGAGAAAATCTTAATTTTTTCAAAAATTCATAACAGCGTAAAATCCGAACGACTTTACCGATCGTCACCAAATTTTATACGTGGCAGCGCTGTATGTTATTTTTTGACTGTTGAATATTTTGGTTCATTTGATGAGATTCGACGTGATTTAGAGCAAAATTTATTTTTTTCGAAAAATTCAAAATTCTATAAAACCGGAACCGTTTTACCGATTTCGCTGAAATTCAATACCAAACAACATTGAACGTGTCTTTATTTATGATGAAGTATATAGCTGAATCGTCGAACTTTTACGAAAGTTAGAGCGATCACGCCATTTTTTTGAAAAATTAAAAATTCGATCAAATTTGTATACATGAATATATATATATATATTTTTTTTTTATATGTCTTTCTCCCGTATGCCTCCTCGGCTTTTACGGCTCCTCACATCTCTCAAATACCACACTCTCCTATCCTCCCCCCCCCCCATGCGTCCGCAGCCGACTTACCCCCACTGCATTGCATTTGCCGTGGGCCCAGGGAAACTGCGGAAAACCTGTGCCAATGCAGCCGGTGTCCTCGTAATGTCCTCGGTGTTAATGCGAGTAAACTCGAGCACGAACACCAAGGGCCGTTACGAAGACACCTCCTTGCCAGTGATCAGATGCCCCAACCAATGCACGGCTAAGTAGTACTCAACCAAGCGATGAGAACCGCTTGGGATCTACCAAAGCCGCACAATGACCGAACACCGATCAAAGTAAGGTGGTGTGGACCTACTATTTAAGGTGGATTCCGAACCACCGGGATTCCAGCGAAAGCACATAGAAAAATCCATTGGTGCCCGACCCGGGAATCGAACCCGGACCCACTGCGTGTGAGCCCGCGCCCGAAACCACTCGGCCACTGCTCTCCCTATACATGAATATATTTAATTTTAAAAATATGTGAATTACAGAGGATTTAATACTCTACTTGCGTGCCAATTTTTAGCTCGATCCATCATGCCATTCCTGAATTATGAACAATTGAATGTTCGGCGCACGCACGCACGCACGCACGCGCACACACATACAGACATATTTTCTAGACCACTTTTCTCGACGTTTTAGGTGATTCTGAGTATGTTAACATGAAAATCTCGAAAAAAAAAATTTCACGAAAACAAAGCTTCCTCTATGAGGAAGCAAAAATAATGTGCTGGATCTATGTTCCATTAAGCATTAAAAAGTAATGGGTGATGGCTCCATTACTCATTAAAAAAGTAATGTATAGTGGATTCGAATTCCATCACCCCTTTTTTTCAAATTAAATTATGCATTATTTTTACATTAAACATTTCACAACGCTGGGCGCAACCTGCGCGACTCGGGCGACCCGAGCAGCTGTCTGCGCAGCCCAGGCGGCTCGAGTCGCCCGAGACTCGAGTCGCCCTAGAGGCTCGAGCCGCCCGCGAGGCTTGAGTCGCCCGCGAGGCTCGAGCATCCAAATGACTCGAGCTTACGTCGAAGCTCGACATAGTACCGAGCCACATCGAGTTGACTCGAGCAGGCTCGATCAGCGACGAGCCGAGTCGAACGGCGAGCTGTTCGAGTCAAGTCGAGCTTCTGCACATCCCTAGTATTTGCGTAGAATAAAGTTTTTTGACATTCTTACATCGAGCTGAGATCTCAGAAACTCTCGAAACATGCGATATCGCGATTATCGGAATTGGTCGACATTTCATTCGTAACGGCGGTGCCCGACAACTTTTAACGCACGGATCTTGTGTATTTGCGTAGAATGAAAGTTTTTGACAGTTAAAAGTTAATATAATTTGAAATTATCAATTTTTTTACAGCACGTTTCTCAAGTTTAGTGAAATGCATATTCTTGGTGTAACAGAACACAACAATTTCATTATTTAATATTTTGTAATGTGGAAACAAGATTTGGTCCTACCCGAACGTCCGTAACCCATGGTATCTTTGGACTGAACAGACCGAACAAGCTAAAATTTGCAATGTCTCTTATTATAGTATTGAGTATTATGCACAAATTTTATAAGAATTTTTCCATTCCTTTATGTAGGCATTTACCTAAAAAAATGGCACTTTTCAGGTGTGTAAACGTGTACGGGTGACTATCTTCACACTGCATAAACGAATTTGGCTAGAACTTGCAGCGTACTCATATTTTACATTCTTTCAGATACATTTTTTTGTTTGTTTTACCCTTAGCTAATTCTGAATTGGCGATTACCTACCACGCATAAATTCAAATATTTAATTTAAATTAATTCAACACTTGCGACAGTTCATGTACTTTTTACTGTGGAAACTCATTACATACTACATATTATACACATCACAAAACAAAAATGAATTCCACAACGTGATTTTTTATTTTGTTATTCATCCATTATATTTGTACAATTTAATTATAATCATAGTTTATTATTAATCTAAAAAAAATGTGGAATGAGTGAACATAACCTAAACACAGGTTCGTAAAGCGTATTATTAGTCACTTTCACCGTACTTGCCGACCTAACAGCTTAACATGTATATTTTCTATTAATCTTTTTTATTTTTATTTCTACGAACACACGTAACTGTATTTGCTCGGTGTTGCCTAACCCTCGTAACGGGGGGCAGGTAACTCGGTTCAGCTGCCAACCGAGCGCGTCTCCGGGTGGCGGAGGGGCCAGAACTCCGGGACCTCTGCGGTCGCGTGGACTGGGGCGTCGTAAGACGACCAGGACACAAGACGGGAACTCTTCTGGGTCTGGCATGCGGGTGCTATACGTGAACCGGGCGGGGTAAAATCCGTCTTGGGGGAACTAAGGCCCTGCCGCGGACCATCTCCCCAGTCCCACAGTGTAAGCTATCGTGCCAACGGGATGCATGGCATTAGGGGAGTAGTGTCGCGTACGATGCCCTTTGGGTACCAGGCGCCCCCCAATTGTATACAGCCGTACCCCCCTAAGCAGGCTGTGGTGGGGGGGGGGCGGACCTCTTTTCCTGGCAACTCGTGGGACTCAATGTCGTGTTTTACTCACAATATTGAGCACATGGAGGAGGTGGAGGCCCCGGAAGGGGGCACCCTCAAACGACGCAGACGGCATGACTGCGGAGCCCACCTGGGGCGTAGGGGTCTCGGCCCTTATGAACCAGGAGGGCATTCATTGCATGACCTCTGAGTTTTCTGAGAAGGAAGAGGGCAAGCCGGTCCTACGGACTCCTCAATTAGCAGGCCGAAGAAGGGACGCAGCGGGGCGGCGAGGAGGAGGGCATGCAATGCCAAAGTGGCGGCGCAGGGCTCGTCCTCGGAGCAGCCTGGCAGCGACACCACGGAAGCCTTGCTCAACTATCTGTGAACATGGGCACGTCTGCGGTCCCTACGACTACGGAACGGACCAAGGTTTCACAGATTAACTTGCAGCACTGCAAAGCGGTCACGGCTCTTCTGAGCCGGGACCTTGCAAGGCTGCAAGTAGACATATCCCTGATACAAGAACCCTGGATACATAGGGGACTAGTAAAAGGAATAAGTACAGATTCAGGATCACTGATCTATGCCAGCGTAGAACCGGGTTCGAGGGCCTGTCTCTTCATCAACAAGAGACATGGTGCCCTCAAGGTGAACCGATTCTGCACCAGAGACCTTACGGCAGCTACCATCAGAATTCGTATGGGCGGTGTAACGACTGAACTAGTAATAACCTCGGCGTACCTCCCGTACGACTCGGATGACCCTCCTCCAACGAGGGAACTCAGAGGACTGGTGGACTACTATAAAAACAAGGGGCTAAACCTGGTGGTGGGGTGCGATGCCAACTCTCACCACACCATATGGGGTAGCTCCAACACAAACGAGAGGGGTACTGCTCTTCTAGGGTATCTCTCCACAACGGATCTTGAGATTCTGAACATAGGATCCAAGCCCACTTTTGTCACCTCACGCAGACAGGAAGTGATCGATTTGACGATGGGCTCACCCAGGGTGGCCCAAGCGATAATAAACTGGCAGGTGAGTGAGGAGGACACTCTTTCTGACCACCGGCTGATAACCTTCGAACTGGCAGGGAGTGACAGCCAGATCCCGACGGAGACCTACAGGAACCCAAGGACCGCGGACTGGCCCAGCTTTCAAGCAGGGCTAAGAAGCAGGCTCGGGGTCAACTGTGGATGGCCGCGGACGGAGGGCGCGATCGAGCGGGAGGCAGATCTACTTCAGACCGCTCTGGTCGGGTCTTTCGAGGCTGCATGCCCGCTAAGGAGAAGGAAAACAAGTAAAAAGGCGGCCTGGTGGAGCGGTGAGCTGAACCAATTCAGCTCCCGTTCCCGAAGGCTGCTAAACAGAGCCTTAAGGGCAAAAGCGGACAGCGACTGGGACGCCTACAGGAAGGCCCAGAAAGAGTACAAAGAACTCGTAAAGAAGTCCAAAGAAGCGGCCTGGAGGAAATTCTACGGGGAGATCGAGGCCCTACCTCTAGTGGCCAGGCTCCGCAAAGTGTTTGCATCAGGCCCGCCTAACAAATTTGAGGGACTCACACTGCCTGATGGCAGGTCTACTGAGAACCACGAAGAAGTACTGGCGCACCTATTTGAGGTACACTTCCCGGGTTCGGAACTTACGGACCGGGGACAACCTCAAGGGAAGGCGCTCTCAACAAAAAAACAAGCAAACCGGCGCCCCGAAGGGGCGCCGGGTTTTCTGTTGGGGGGCTTCGCCACGCTTCGCGCTTCACCCTCCGTATGGTTTGAACGTCGCGCTTCGCGCTCCGAACGGTTTAAATATGATTTAAAGAATAATCCTAACAAAATACCGATGCCATATAATCATTTAGGAGTACGCAGCAACTTTCAGAAAAATTGTTTTATTGACTGCGAAGATTGAGACATATACATATATTTCGACCTGAAAAACTGTATTGTGGTAGGTTAACACAATTTAAAAATAATCTAAAAAAGTTGCAAAGTAGAACTTTGCACATTGGTTCCTCATTAATTTCCCTTTTTCACAAAGCCACCTCTATGAAGAAGCTTATTTATTAACTTTGGCTTCCTCATAAAGGAAGCTTTGTGAAAAAGAGAAATTAATAAGGAAGCAATATGCAAAGTTCTACTTTGCAACTTTTTTTTATTCGAACAAAAGAAAACTCCGTTACAAACACCGTTACATCTAATTTCGATTATCTCGAAATTTTTGTGTTACTTTCCTATCTTTTGTGGAAGTAATAGCGGAAATCTATTTTTTTTATTCAAAATGTCGTAAAATCCCAACAACTTTACCGATCATTTCAGTTCATTTATTTGTTTCAAGTAGAACATTTTAGTTCATTTGTTTATATTCAACGTGATTTAGAGCAAAAAGCATTTTTTTCGTAAAATTCAAAATACAATAAAATCCGAACCGCTTTAACGATTTCGTCGAAATGCAATAGCGAACTCCATTGAAAGTGTCTTTAGTTATGAAGAACTATTTAGCTGAATCGTTGATTTTTTACGAAAGTTAGAGAGTGTACGACATTTTTTCGAAAAATTAAATATTCTATATATTCTGTATTCATGTATACATTTTTTTTTAAATCACAACACTTGAAGAGCAGTTACCACTCTACTTGCATGCCAAATTTGACGCATGCACGCACGCACGCACGCACACATACGGCCATTTTTTCTAAACCATTTTTCTGGGCGTTTTAGGTGATTCTGAACATACTGACATGATAATCCCGAAAAAAAAAAAAAATTCTCGAAAACATAGCTTCCTCAATGAGGAAGCAAAAATAATGTAAAAAAGTGCCTTTGTGTTAAAGTAATTTAGGATTATGCAGCAAGTATCAGAATAATTGTTCTGACGACTGTAAAGATTGAGAACGTTACATACATTTCGGTCTGAAAATGTATATCGTGGTAGTTTAAAATTGTTTTTAAAAAATACCTCTGCGTTAAAGTAAATCAGGAGTACGCAGCAAGTTTCAGAAAAATTGTTCCATTGACTGTGAAGCAAGTTTCAGAAAAATTGTTCTTGCAACTGCGAAGATTGAGACCTGTACATACATTTTGACCTGAAATACTGTATCGTGGTAGGTTAACACTATTAAAAAATGATCTGAAAAATAATCTAAAAAAAGTGTTTCAGAATTAAGGTCATCCAGAATTATGTAGCAATTTTCAGCCAAATTCATCTGTTGACTGCGAAGAATGTGAGCCGGACACAATTTTAGACTCCAAAATGCCAATTTTCTTGAAATAAACACCTCTATAAAAACAGAGAATAATTTCCATACTTCATGGGCATACTTCACAATGCCAGATTAAGAAATATTCCAAATTTCAACTTGTTCGGTCCATTCAGTCCAGACCCCCTGAGTGATATGGACGTCCGAATAACACAAAATCTAGTCTACGCAGCCAATCATATTGAGTAATGAAATTTCTATATTCTGTTACACCAAGATTATGTATCTTACTATGTTTAAGAAATCTGCTGTAAAAAAAGTAAATAAATTGAAATTATATTAACATTTTCCTATAAAAACGTAATTTAGTCGGTGGAGTGCGAATTCAATAGGCACTTTCTGCGTTTCTTCAAAACGTGAGTGCCTAATAAGTATATACAATTTCCCAAAATTGCATAAAACAAAACAATACAAAAATAATAGATAACAAACGCATTACAACAAAAACGACTAACTAAATTTGACGATTGACACATTACTGTATGCCACAATTATTCACGTTAACAGTGACAGATGTTTGTTTATTGTCTCCATCGACTTTTTTTCGTTTGCTCGGCGGTGCGTCGTCGGTTTTTTCTTGATTGCTGGAATTACCAACAGCACTCGTGATTTGATTACAAATTTTTCGCTTATTCTCTAGTGAATCCTCAATGTACCCTTCTGCCACATTCGACGATTTCCACCCGCCATGACGGTTCAATGTCGTCACGTATTTACGCTACGATGAGCAAGGCCGTACTGAGTATAAATCGAGATCGAAAGTCATGTAGTAAGTAAATATACTTGGCGTCGAGACGCTGCCGCGTCAGTCGATTGTGCTCCTGACGAAATATTATAAATTTCACATACACATGTACATAGAACATATCTCCCCTTCAAATATGACGATTTTCAAGATTTTTCCATTTTACGCATACTGTGTGTAAAATTTCATTTTACGCCCCGAAAACAGTGCGTAAAAACGAATTTTACGCATACTACATTAAAAAAATAAATTGAAGGTCAAGAATCGGGTGCCAATGGTCATCACTGTTACGCCCGACCGAGCCTTCCAGAAGGTCGCAGTCGACATCGTGTGTCCACTGCCGGAGACCCACCGAGGGAACAAAAATATACTCACCTTCCAAGATGCCCTCACCGAGTACAGCGCAGCCGTGGCCTTACCAAACCAGGAGGCCCAAACCGTGGCGAGGGCCCTCGTCGAGGAAATAATCTGCCGGCATGGAACGCCGGAGACCATCCTTTCCGACCGAGGCACTAATTTCCTTAGTGCTATATTCGAAGAGGCTTGTAAGCTGCTGCCGATAAAGAAGATCCAGACAACAGCTTACCATCCCGAGAGCAACGGAGCCCTCGAAAGGTCGCACCGGACCCTGGCTGAATATGTGAAGAATTTTATCAGCGAGGACCAGTGCGACTGGGACGAGTGGTTGCCGTATGCGATGTTCACATACAACACCACTCCTCACACGGCCACGGGACTCTCGCCGCACGTGTTGGTATACGGCCGAAAGGCCGAGCTGCCCACGTCGGTGAAACGTGAGCCGCGCCTCTCGTACACTCACCACGACTACGCCAGCGAGCTACGCGAGCGACTGTGGGCCGCTTGGACTATAGCCCGCGATAACCTCCGCAGCGCGAAAGGGCGAGCTAAGCTGGCGTACGACGCGGGAGCAAGAGAGACGGAGTACTGCGTCGGGGACCACGTGCTCCTGCACGACGAGACCGTGCGACGAGGACGGACCGCGAAGCTCTCGCCAAAGTGGACAGGCCCGTATGAAATGACCGCAAGGAAGGGCGACGTTGATTATGAGATAAAAAAGGACGGAAAACGACGACGGCGCATGCAAACCGCCTCCGTCCCTACGTGGATCAATAGCAGCGAAACGAAGCGGGGGGGGGGGGGGGGGGACGCAATTAGAACTAACTTAAAACTAACAGGGAAGAAATCGGGGAAAACACAGATAAATGTTTTGTCGTTTATTTCACCCCTTAGGGGATGGCGTCCTCCCACGCTACAGACCCTCGGAAAATCGATTCTTTTTTCACTTTTAATAAATTCAAAAATTTCTTCGGGGTCAGTGCCCGCGACGCCGGTCACCACGGATCGTCCAACGCGCTGGAATCCCGGTCCGTCAACCGCCGGGAAGGGTAACCCGGGGGGTTGTGCCCCACGGCGGCGCAGCTCTCCTCCCTTCCGAAGTAGGTGCCGCAGAAGGGGCACCTAACCTCCGATACTTCGCCGAACAACCGCGGCAGCCCGAGAAAATCGGGGTCCGAATCTGGCGGACCCGCCCAGAAGTTATACTCCCACAACGCGTCCCGGCAGTCGCGCAGAAACTCCCTCCGGAGCCGTACCTCCTTCGCAAGGCGAATGAAGGCCAGCTGCCACCCCGGCTGCTCCACGCGCTGCTGTTTTTCCAGCTTCGCTGCCTGAAACGCAAGAACAAAAAAGGGGGGAAAAATTAAAAACAAGATCGGGGAACGTCTCGATGGAAAGAAAAAGAAAGAAAAAAAGGGAACACTCACCGCTCGCCGCAGCAGCTCGCAAACCGCTTCGCGCTCGTCTCCGTTGCCGATGAACACCATCTTTTTTTTATATGGTCGGAAGCGTCTTACTTGTACGGAAATTCATTCGTTAATGACTGCCCTACGAACGCGACGGAGTCGCAGAGGCCCCGACGGTATCGGGGAGGGTGAAATTTCGCGGAATCAGCAGTCGCACGGTCCCGAGTCCCGCTAACGCTCACCTTCACGTTTCAGGACGGAAATACTACTCCTCTGCCTGATACCGTGGGTCGACGCGTCGGACGACTACAGACTGACCACCTTTACGAGTAACCGCGGACTCTACTACGAGGACATCGGAAGCCTCTCGGAGATAAAGGTGACCTGGCGGCTAGCCATCAACATGGATTTGACCACCCTGACGAGACGGGAAAAGGCAATCCGCGAAAACCTACAACAGCTAACAACAATTTGCCGCCACAAAAAGGAGCAAGGTCGAAACAACGAACAATGCGCCGAAATGGGCGAAACCGTCCGTCGTTTGATGACAAAAATCGACGACGGCATGGGCACGGTCCACGACCTCGTGAAACCTGAGCCGACGCGCACGCGTAGGAGGTTAATCGACGGTCCAGGATCAATCGTTAAATCAATAACCGGAAACATGGATGCTGCCGATGCCGAACAAATACACAACGAAATATCAACATTGCAGACGAACCAGCGAACCCTAAAAGAAGGATTAAAAAACCAGCTGCAGGTTGTGAAGTCGACACTCAACATCTTCAATGACACAGCCATAAGGGTAAGGCAGAACGAAGTAATGTTGCTCAACCTCGACGCCAGCATACGCGAAACGTTGACCACGCGGGTTGACGGCCTTGCCAGGCGACAACAAATCGACGCAAGCCTCGGAGCCCTAAGTTTCATTGTGGATGAACTCTTCACCGACGTGAAGGAGTTGGTGTTGCTGCTCGCCGAGATATCAACCGGGCGGGTAAGCGCGGCGGTACTCGCACCGCGGTAGCTAGTGCAACACCTCACCGACGCACTACCACGTCCGCAGTCGTGCTGATATTGGATATCCCGCTGATAGGAGCGCAACGCTACAGCGTCATCCGGGTATATCCTATACCAACAAACGCAGGCAACGGGACGTACTACTACGTCGACGCGACGGAGGACTTCGTGGTAGTAGACCAAGTCCATCGTACTTACCTGCGGTTGACCGGCAACGAACTCGGAAAATGCAAAACCTTCGCCAATCGATATTTGTGCAAGCCATTACACACATCCATACAAATAACGAGTCACGCGCCGTGCAAAGTCTTGACATACGCGAAAATCGACACGCAAAACGGACTTAATTGTCCAAAACGCGCGATAAATCTGGACCAAACCTTAATAATTACAATGAAAAAACCGGGCCAGTGGTTGTACATCGCGCTCGCCGAGGAGCCCATCTCGATCACGTGCGGCAACACACCCGCGAAACACGAGAAATTAAAAAACACGGGAATATTGGCTCTGGTAGTCTCATGTACTATAACCGCCCCTGATTTCAGCATCCAAACGATCGGTCGGGTTACGCAAGTGACCGACGGAAATTACCTGCCGTCATTTAACCTGACGCTGTCGACGATCGACAAAAATTTCAACACGCGAGTCGCCAACAGCAGTGTGAAATTAGTGAATGTGTTACGCAGCCCGGAGGAATTAAAAAACCTCGGCACTCGTGTGAACGTAATTAGTGACCAAATTGACAAAGACTTTCAAAATAATCCGCAATACTATCATAATGTCGGATTTTATTCCTTGGGTGCTATTCGCTCCGTGCGTCAAACCAAGTGGCGCCACGCGTGACAAAATTTCGCGTTTTCGGACGGACTCCGTATGATGGAAAACATCCGATATCAAGCTGTCACAATTATTATAATAAAAAGGTAAGATTTCCGACAATTAATAATTCTGTCTGAGGTAAGTACTACCATCGCTACACTATTTTTTTTAATCTTCCTTTTACAGAACAACCGTAACGCGCTGTTTTTATTCATTCTTTAACCTATTTTTAGGTTAGGTGGACATCTTCATGAATCTCGTCATAAAAACCGGGTTTGGGCCCGTAACTCACGAGATTGCCTTCAACCCTAACGTCGTATTGAACGGGAAAGCTTTAGCAGTCTCCCATGTAGTCCGAGTTGAAGAGTTGCGGTCTGATAAGTTCAGCGAGCTCATAAGAGGTAGCGTAATACCTCAGACGAGTGTCAATGCGTCTCCGTACAAGGTGCAAATACATGTAAGTAATTTTACACAGGTAATAAACAACATTTAAAAGTGATTAAATGTATTAATGATAGGTATATTATTTATTGTAGCTCTCTGATAAACGGCATGTGACTGAGGTGTCCTGCACGTGTGCTTCTCAAGCCGGAGCAAAATGCAAACACATTTACGCCTTGATACACTACGTCAACTCCAATCGTAGTGTGACAAAGACCAGCCTGGAGCAAGAATGGGGCAAACCGTCCGATAAGCAATTAGGCCACGAAATGTACGCAAGGCCAATGACCATCGCGAAGTTATTTCCATCTAACGTATCTGCGGTCGTGAGCTCCCCAGTGGACCATCTCGACTTGCAACTGCAGGATTTACCGCATGCCTGTGCGTTGCGAACTGTCCTTCAAGAGTACGCAATCAGCGAGAGCGAGCGTCTTGTAAAGAGCCTTCTACGAGACTGTATTTATTGTGCAATGGAAAATAGTGACAATTCGCAGTGCGAAGTTTGCATATTAAATTTATTAATTTTCTGTGAGGATCACGAAACGTATGAGTCGAAACAAAATTACGGTAATTGCAATGGTCCTCTTGAAGCTTTTTACAAGCGAGAAGTTTCGCTGACTGACACTCAAATAATCGACCTATGCGTGGAAACCCGAAGTCAGGCTCGTTCGGATAAATGGTTCGCTGTTCGGGAGATTAGAATCTCCGGTAGCTCGAGGACACATGCCATAAAGACGCGGAAATCGAAGACGGTAGCTGCATTGATTAACGATTTTCGAACTCATGCACCTTTGAAAGGAACGGCAAAAAAGAATGTACAGTATGGCACGAAAAACGAGTGGATAGCTCTTGACGAATATCAGCGAAACTATGGGGTAAAAGTCGTACGAATAGGAGTTGTTGTTTCGAAATCGCAGCCATGGCTTTGCGCATCGCCTGACGGCGTTGTTATTGAAGACGGTATAATCACCAAACTAGTAGAAATTAAATGTCCAACTTCATGTGCAAAGCTACCGATCGTGGATAACGATTCGAATAAAATAAACGTCAGTTATCTTCATTTTTTGAACGGAAATGTCGATCTTAAAGAATCTCACGTGTATTACACGCAATGCCAAGTACAGTTGTACGTGACTGGTCTGACAGTTTGCGATCTCTATGTTTGGTCTCCCAAGGGAAGTTGTTTGGTCGCAGTGCACCGCAACGAATCGGACTTAAAAAGTCTGATCCTCAAATTAGAATCGTTTTATTTTCAACACTTTTTAAAAGTTCTCGCGCACTCAAACGAAAATGATGTTGATAACAATAACGAGCCTTAGACTGGCAAACGTATCGTCATAAATATTAACTTATTTATTGGTTTTAAGCTGAAAATGTGATAATTTATTTATAAAATAAACAGTTGATGCGGCAATACGATTTTTATTCCTTTCAGACGTTTACACATGTATACAATAATATACACAAACCTAAAACATATTCTTAACTATCTTGCTGAACATCGTCGACCAGTGTATTATCGCCGTTCTTTATGATTGGTGGTTGCAAATTCACAAGGACCGCAGCCATGTAGACGATATCATCGGCATGAGGAAGTATGTCGATTGCAAATCTATCCAACACTTTATAAATTCTCAACCTTTGCATTATTCGTTCGATATGAATTCTAACTTTCGCGATGTTATACGTCGTATCTACGTCTTCCGCAGAAAACTGAGAATCGCGTAAGAACGGCGGCATCACCATTAGTGCTCCCTTTCCATGATCATCGAGAATCGTTTGTACTCCAGGAAAACCCTTATCAGCAAGGACAACATCGCCAGGTTCAAGCAAATCTAATATCCCCGAGTCAATAGTTATTTGACAATCACTGGTTCGACCGCCGTAGCACGGCGAGATAAATGATATCAGGCCGCCGGGGGTACAACCGACTAAAACTTTCGCAGTGAAGCCTTTTTTATAGTGGGAATACGTGAAAACCCGATTTTCGACGCTCTTTGGCTGCTCCATTTTCATTTCCGTGCAGTCAATTATCACCCTGCAATCTCGATACGACTCCTTGAATTCTTCGGGCATTGTATTTTGCACAATTTCTCGGCTAGGCCACAGAATAAAACGGTCACAAGCAATCCTCAACCATCGTAACACTGCTACAAAGATTCGAGAAGCTGTTGTTCGGTGAATGCGAAACAACACGCTTATTGCGGCGAAGGTCAAGCCGGTTTTCATTTTCGTTAAAAAAATAAACAGTCGATTTTCTTTAGACACTTTCATGACTTTCGAGTCGGGCAATCGCTTCAACAATAGTTGAAAAGTAGACATTGAGACACCACAAAGGTCGAGTATTTCTTGATCGTTTCGCACAGACGATATGCCTTGAAATCCTGTTGTGCATTCGCTGGGACCGGGAGCATCAGGACCAACTGCCTTTTCGACTGTAACAAGTCTAGGTCCGCAGCTCTTGTCGCACTTATTTTTTCTAGCGCTTGAAGGTATGATGATGTTCACTGGAATGTACGCCTGAGTTTGAGCCTCGCAAATGTCGTTGCGAACATATTGGTTGCAAATAAACACTCGTGTTCCTCTGTAAAGATTTTCATCAGTTGCTCCGAAGTCCACCTGAACTCCTTTTTCAGCTTGGCGAATCAATGTCTCCTCGGGATGAGGTGGCTCTGTGACGTCGACTGGAGGGCTCTGTGACATGAACTCTGTATCGGTACTTGCATCGTGTCGTCGGTTTTGGTCATTGCCCTTGGTGGCGACGTTCTCCGCTGCGAGATGAATCCTTCTTTTCAAAATTCTGTTGAATCTAAAAGAAAAGAAAAAAATGCATATTGGCGAAATCAACGTGACATATAAGCATAAATAATTTACCGATCAATAGCTAATGTTTCCTGAGGTTGAATTTCCAATCCCTTTTTCCTGATAATAGTTGGTGCGTAGCTGGGACTTGTTGGGATAGGGGACGACTGATTCCCTACAAAGTGTGAGCTGCAAATTCGTGTGTTGGATTTCGGCTCCCAATCTGGAGTTTTGCTGTGAATAACACATTTGACAAAATTAATTAGGCAACACTGTACATTTTTGGTCATGCACATTTTTTAAAAGGAGTCGAAAAAGGAGTTCTGTGTAACCTATAAATTGTCTCACTCCAATTTTTTACGTAGCCGAGATTAGAGGAGAATCTCTAATTACATGCAATCGTGTGTAATTAGATGCAACAATTACGATAATTACGTTAGACTAAGTAACAGCTTTATATAATTGCTTATATATTGCTTTGAGGAGAAATCGAAAAAATTACAGTTGTACTTACTTCGTTTTCTGCACCCAGTGTTTCCACTTCTGACATTGATCCGCCTTGTATTTTGCCGTTGGAAATCTATAAAACTTTATGTCGGCACCTACGTAGCGGTAAACATTTCTGCATAACCGCACGCAACAACACGTATTTCCTTTCCGCGTTTTATCCATGTTTGTCGCGTCCCAAAGTCGACGGGTTTACTGTCCGTCCGAAAATGCGACGTTTTGTCGCCATGGGCGCTGCTGTTCCGTCAGGCACGCTATAGCACACTGCCGCACGGAGCGAATAGCGCCGGTGGCATTGGTCTGCTTTGCTATCTACAAGCTCTACAGGCACATGCTGAGACGTAACGCGACACCGACAAGGTCGGCGGAGGCAATGACTCTCCCGCGGCCCTCGTTGAGTATAAACATGCAGCCGCTCGACGCGCGGCCGGAGAGCCGATTGCACGCGGAACTGCAACGAGCCTGCTCCGCTAGGAGCAGCCAACGAGTCGGATTTGCAGACCAGACCAATTCACGGCGACAGTAAAAATTACCACATCGTCATAATTGTAATAATCAACATGATACGGGGTTAGAATTAGAAAACACATGAATGTAAAACCCGAGTCTATAACAAAGCCGCTGCGCAAAGATTAAAAAAGGGAAAAATATATATTTTCTTGAGAAAGAAGAACATTTTTTTTTTTAAGGGGGGAGGAGTGTTGCACCCCGGAATATTTCAGATTTATTACGAGGCAATGATGAAATTTCCATTGCTTAAATCGAACGCCCGGTCGGGGTGAACGTTCGAACGCGTGCCGGAATTCGCCGATGCCGAAATCGAGCGATCGACACGAAATGCTTACGCACCGATTTTCGGTGAATCGCAGTGATCCACTGCTATTCACCGACAGTCTAGAAAGAGACTCGGAGCCGAGCAGTCAGGCTCGTCTTAGACTCGGGTACCCTCACGTTGTAAAACAAGTAGAAACTAGTAACTGGAATTAACAAACTGTAACGTAAATCAGAGATATATTTTCATCAAATAAATTGTCTTTAAGGTTATACCGAGTTCGCGTGAGTCCAACTCTTTAATCAGCAAACGATCCCTAAACAATAAATATCAACCCTTCGACTCGTAATCTGATCAACTACTGAGTCGCCGGGCACAACACCAATAACACCATTCAAAACCTTTTCATTTTCAGTTACGCGCGGTCGGCCTCCGACATCTTCAGCAAAAAGCATTTTTATTTGATCTTTCCCCCCATCTCTGAAAACTTTCTCCAGGATCGCTATCGTATTTCCCGCTTTTTACATTTTTGTTCGCATGCCAGGCGGTACCCCATTCTTCAAAACTTCCAAACCGACGTTATTACTTGCATGTTTCGCTCTTCGAGTATTTGGCGGATACTTTTTGCCCCTCTCTTTATCTGCTCGCTCGTGAGACCGATAACAGAGATCAGTCGACACCATTCAAAACCTTTACATCTTGGACGGCATTATGAGCTCCTTTAGTTTCAGCCGGACCTAAATAATCAACTGCCAACGACTCTTGAGAAAATGTTCTCTTCAACTTGTGTCAGTCGGACAAAATTTCGCGAAAGAGGAGCAGCATGTCGGCGAATCCTTTTACTGCTTGGTAAAATTCGTTAAATAGTCCCAGTCTTTATGCACTCATAATTTGAAGAAACGCAGAAAAGTGCCTATTGAATTCACGCTCCACCGACTAAATTACGTTTTTATAGGAAAATGTTAATATATTTTGAATTTATTTACTTTTTTTACAGCAGATTTCGTAAACATAGTAAAATTCATAATCTTGGTGTAACAGAATATAGAAATTTCATTATTAAGTATGATTGGCTGCGTAGACAAGGTTTTGTGGTATTCGAACGTCCGTATCACTCAGGGGGTCTGGACTGTATGGGCCGAACAAGTTGAAATTTGGAATATTTCTTAATCTAGCATTGTGAAGTATGCCCATGGAGTATGGAAATTGTTCTCTGTTTTTATAAAGGTATTTATTTCAAGAAAATTTGCATTTTTAGGTCTAAAATTATATCCGGCTCACATTCTTCGCAGTCAACAGATGAATTTGGCTGAAAATTGCTGCATAATTCTGAATTATCTTAATTCTGAAACACTGTTTTTATATTATTTTTAGATCATTTTTATATAGTGTTAACCTACCACAATACAGTTTTTCAGTTCGAAATATATGTATAGGTCTCAATCTTCGCAGTCAACAAAACAATTTTTCTTAAAGTTGCTGCATACTCCTAAATTACTATATGGCATAGGTATTTTCTTAGGATTATTTTTTAAATCATTGTTAAACCTTACGGAGCGCGAAGCGCCACGTCCAAGTGAGTGCCTAAAGTGACACCAATGAAAAAAAGCTCCGAAGAGACATTTTTTCCGCAGGGTCATTTTCTGAGGGGCTTGGGGGGCAGATCCCCCCAATCGGGGGCTTGGGGAGCGAAGCCCCCGGACAGAAGTCTTCTTCGTTTGACCTCAGGTATCTTCGAATTCTCTACCTTCCGCTTTGCAACGCGATCTTTGGCTTCACGACATTTTTTCGTCGTATTTCCTGATTAGATGTTCAGTTTTTCGTAGATTCGGAGGATGTACTGTGGCCCGAGATTTTGCTGGCACACCGCAGCTGCCACTCTGTACGGGAAGGTCTCCGAAGACGCGTAGTGGTGGTTTTTCGGATGTTTGAAACTCGCTCCATTGTTCAGTGACTCATTTCTTTGAGTACCCTAGCAATCTTGACGACCGTCGTTTTCGGCTGATTTACCGTAAAAACTACCGTCAAACCACCGGGTAGTTTTTTGCAAAAAAAAACGAAAATTGGTCGAAACCACCGTAAAAACGACCGCCTTTCGAATGTTTTGCTCGATCCTTTTCGCGGTAGTCGATGACGCGAAACCACCGTGAAAACGACCGTCTTTCGAATGTTTAGCTCGGTCGTTTTCGCGGTAGTCGATGACGAGAAACCACCGTGAACACGACCGTCTGTCGAATGTTTAGCTCGGTCGTTTTCGCGGTAGTCGACCGAGAAAACGACTATCGAAACGACCAACTACATAATCAAACTTCAAATAGACAATCAAAAAGTATACCTTTAAAGATTTGAATGGCCGAGTGGTCTAAGGCGCAACGCAACTGTCGGAAGGTCCCAGGTTCGAATCTGAGTCGTGACAAATTTTTTTTTTTTTTTTTTTTCGAAATTCGATAAAAAAAGGGGTTGTTTCGACAGTTGTTTCTCGGTCTTCACGGAAAAATCGACCGGTTAGAAGTTTTTGAATTGGTCATTTCGACGGTCGGTTTCACGGTGGTTTCTCGTTATCGAATACCGCGAAAACGACCGTGCTAAACATTCGAAAGACGGTCGTTTTCACGGTGGTTTCTCGTTATCGACTACCGCGAAAACGACCGCGCAAAACATTCCAAAGACGGTCGTTTTTACGGTGGTTTCGACCAATTTTCGGCTTTTTTTTTGCAAAAAACTACCCGGTGGTTTTTACGGTGAATTGGCGGTGGTTAAGATTGCTAGGGTAGAGCCGTACGGAGCGAGTCTTTCGGCATTATTAGCCATTTTCTGTAAAATGTTAGAAAGCGAAGTGCGCCATTTGAAATCCGACAGAGGTTTACCGTTCGATAAGTGTTCGTGGGTGTATGTGCCCTCGCTAGGGTCATAGCGATACCATTCACCACATGTCTCATGCTTTCCGAACGCGTGGGGAACAATACTGAGCAAAGCTTCTTGTGTTGCTTTGACATCGCCTTTATTTTTCTTCACGGCACATGAAAAACAGTGACCTAAGTAATCAATGACTTTCGCAGGAAGTTTCAACGCGTACAGGTGTTAGTCAATCCCTTCTTCGCGTGATTGAAGTCTGACCACTTCTCTATTTTATGGGACGACTCTCTACGAACGGCAGCCAGAGTAGAGGAATCATCATCGCCGATTATCGCAGTTGCCTCTACTAAAAGAGGGTTATGACCATATGTTCCACTGCCGTATCTGGCTCCATTGCCTTCGCACTACCTGTAAAATTCATGCGGCCATCGTGATCCGTTAGTGGCTAATTGTTTTCGCATTTTCGACGCATCTTTTGACATCGCTTCGGTATCCCACCAACGACAAATAATGTGATGCAAAAAATACGAATTATCTATATGAAAGAAATTGGACTCAAAAACGATGATTGAAATATGCCCCTGACAAACTATTATATGATCGTCTGGTCCCGCGCTTCTGCCACCCGACATCTATTGACGCTATTTAACTTACCGGTTCCACCGAATTTTCCGTGGAATTGCTTGTTTCGTCGTTAGGACCTGAACTAAAGTATTGGTAATGGACCATTATACATTACCTATGAATAATAACCACATCAAGTATACAAAAAACCCTTGCCAACGAATGAAGAATTTATTTCAATCAATATATCTCGTCCTCTGTAAGAAACCTAAAAAAACAGAAGGGAATTTATTTAAAAACTTTAGCCGATTGCATTCCGGTTCCCTGTTTTATCGCTTATTGAGGCCTTGCTATATCAAAAACCTAATGGAAAAAACACAGCAGATTAATAACATATAACAAAGATTAACTTAGGTAAGAAAATTCAGTAAAGTTATAAAAGTAAATTAGTAACATTAGCTTCAAATTTCAAGTAGCTAAAAGACATACGATTCCTGTCGTTTCGCTGCAATTGTCTGTTCTTTCTCAACAGCGATAACTTCTCGACAACTCTCCGTAACTTTACTTTCAATTGCACTGCCAATTAGCCACTCGTATCTCTTCAACAAACTCGTGGTGAGTGTTGGTATATTCAGCGCAGACAGCAGTGTATTCATCTGGGCCTCGCCAGAACCTCCATCGAGAATCGCTGTAGAAATTAAAACTTTCAATTCATACATGCGCGACGGAGACCAAGTTATATCTTATATGTATACAATATTTTGCCAACTTATGGTTCAATTATTTATGCACTGATAATATCCAGTGATCACAGTACAAAAAACATTTTACTCATCAACTGCAGCTTTCTAATTCACATGATACTTAAACGTCCCACCGTGGCCATCCGCGTAAACTTTGTTTGTCATCACATGATGCGATTTGTTGAACTGCGTACACCTCACATTAAGACAACTTCCTAATCCGCGTACTGTTTCACCCTCGACGAAGCGTAATGACAGTGGTTTATCACAGACATTGCACCACAAATATTGAACAAGTGTGTACCGTGTGATGTACGGTTTACATCGAACAGACAATCGATAGTCGAACCCGCGAATCTCGCGAAACGTGAATTAATTCAAACGTAGATGCTGAGGATAGAAAACGAGTAGATATTTTAAAGATAGAAATGGTTACACGAGAACGTAAGGTGCGCAGAGAGAAGGGCTCTCGGCGCCGATCCGCCGATCGACGCAGAGCGCGCCAAGCCGGACAGACGCGCTTTTCCCGCTACGGCCAAGGAGACGGGTGTGGCCAACAACCCTTGGAGAAGGAGAATCGACGCCACCACGACGACCAGCGATTGGCCAACGTTCATCCCGGAGGGATGAACGATCCCCATCCACAGACGCATCGGAGATCTCACCGAAACTCGTCTTCGGAATATTACAGGCAGAATATCTTTGACTGTCGTATGAGACAGACGTTCCTATCCGATTCTGTACTCTTATTATTTGTACTTGTTTACGAACGGAGTTCAATATATTTTTAAACTAGGGGGCTTCGCCCCCTGCGCGCTTCGCGCGCTCCCCCCCCCCCCCCTCAGCGTCTTAAACCTACCTAACCTAACCCTGATTAACTTAACCCTACCTAACTTAACCCTATCTAACAGAACCCTACCTAACTTAACCCTATCTAACAGAACCCTACCTAACTTAACCCTATCTAACAGAACCCTACTTACCTAACTACTACCTACTTAACTAAACACTACCAAACGTAACCCTACTTAATTTAATTCTACTTAACTCGGAACCCCCATCCCTCAGAACCCCTATCCCTCGGGACGTCCCTCCCATCCCTCAGAATCCATATCCCTCGGGACCCCCACCTCTCAAAACCCCTATCCCTCGGGACTCCCATACTTGAAATCCATATCCCTCGGGACCCCCATACTCGGAACCCCTATCCCTCGGGAACCCCGTTACTCGGAATCCTTATCCGTCGGGATCTCCCATCTCTCGGGAACCTCCATACTCGGGAACTCCCATACTCCGAACCCCTATGCCTCGATAACTCTCGTACTTGGAACTCCTTTCTCTCGGGAACCCCTGCAATCGGAAACCCTATCCCTCGGGAACCCCCATGGAGCTTAGAAAAATCACCTAACTTAACCCTACCTAACTTAACCCTACCTAAATTAACCCTACCTAACTTAACCCTACCTAACTTAACCCTAGCTATCTTAACCCTACCTAACTTAACCCTACCTAACTTAACCCTACCTAACTTAACCCGATCTGACTTAACCCTACCTAACTTAACCCTACCTAACTTAACCCTACCTAACTTAATCCTACCTATCTTAACCCTACATAATTTAATCCTACCTATCACGGGACCCACATCCCTCAGAACCCCTATCCCTCCGGACGTCCCTCCCATCGCTCAGAATCCATATCTCTCGGGACCCCCCTTCCGTTCCTCAGATCCCCTATCCCTCGTTCGCGCGCTCACATGTCCGTTTTTCATTTTCCAAAACCATAAATCCCCCAAGGCCTGATTTTTCTAAGCCCTTTTCCAAAAACATAGGCCCCAAGCGCGGATCTTTCGATGGCCTTTTTCAAAAACATAGACTCCGAAATACCAGATTTTTCTTAGCGCTTTTCCAAAAACATAGGCCCGCCAAGTCATGGCGGGCCTATGTCCGTATATAAAAAATATCGAGATCTTTTTATAATATAGAGATAATATATCTGGGTATTTTATAATACCCAGAATAGGGGGCCTTAAGGGATTTAGAAAAATTCAGGCCCAGGGCCCCTTGGAGGACTTAGAAAAATTCAGGCCCAAGGGCCCCTTGAAGGACTTAGAAAAAATCATCCAAGTCCCTTCCCAGGTCACCTTCACCGTGCTGTTTGGTGAAGCTGACCCCCCCCCCCCCCCCTCGATTATCCTACACGGCGGCGGCGGCGGCGGCGGCGGCGGCGGCGGCGGCGGCGAGATCTTTTTATATTATATTTTTAAATAATTTGCTTTTGCTTTCAACCATAAGTTCAAAGTCTTGATCATTTTTAAACCCGTCCTACGTTCCCGCGCCTCCGAGCCGAACACTTCAATGTTCCACGCGCGAAACGTTCCTTCTCGCCATCTCGCGTGAAAATAATTTATAAAATCGTAAATTACCGACAATCAGAACATTACAGTACAATTCGACGACTCGACGCCCGGCGACATAACCCAATGTCAAACGGTGTCGGCGTTTCAACGAAACGATTTTTCCTCGCTGTGACGACTCTGTCTATCCACTTTTTCGTTCTATCTAACAACCTTGCGTTTTAACTGGCCAAATGATACTCTGACCCCGTGAAGAGACGAAACTGGCGGCATGTCTGTTTTACATTACATAAACGTGATTCCACATTACATAAATGCCGGGCGTACCCGATTGTTTACTTCTTGAAAGCATCGTTGCCAAATCTCTCGATAATACTACGCGTTCAAACTGAACTCAAATTAGATACTTTCATAAATATATTTTGTTTTTAGGCTTACCAAGTATCTACAAATTCGGTTTAATTCTCACTGCGATTAATTGAATGTATAAACATATAAAAACGTATAATTCACCGAATTTTCGGAATAGTGCGTCACTTGACTTACATGGGTCGCAAGGACTACCTTAAGGCGATGTAAAACATCCACGTCGAGCCCAGTTGGTATCAAAATCTGTAATGAACGTTTTTCCCGGACATTTGCGTTTACAGCTAAAAGAAGAAATTCATTCCCTGCGGATTTCACCAGTGCATGAAATTAATTTATTACTTTATCTGTAAATATAAATATGCGTAAAAAACGTTCATTACAGTTTTTATTACCGCAGTCGGTATTTCACATGCCCTTAATATTGGTCACGAAGTTCCGCGCGAAGTATCACTGCCTCTTAAGAGGCATGTGAAATATGTACCACGCGATACGTGAGTGCGAGAGACCCAGCCGCAATTTTTGAAACAATGCCATTCCAAGGCTATTGTTAGTTTGGATGAAAGCAAAGTATCGTCCGACGGAGAATTAAATTACGCTTCAGACGACGTTTTTCTTTATCTCGGAATATTTACGGTGTCTCCGTAGGGCTGATTACAGTTTCTGTTACCGACTGAGTGAGTTTCACGGCAGTGAACCCTACTCAGTCGGTAATAAAAACTGTAAACAATTATTCCGTCGATGTCTAACGCTTCCGGAAAAAAGAACAGAAGTTTTACACCATTCCTCTTGCGGTTCTGAATGGTGTAAGACTTTTATTTTTCCTGGCACGTGTCTAGTTTCCGTGAATTGTTGTTCTGAATATGATTTTCTATCTCTCTCGCACTCATGAAGGTTTCGCCTCCCCTTAACACCTAAATTGCCTCACTGATACGAATACAAATGATAGCACAAAGTTGGAGATCTTTAATATTCCACTTCATTTAACGTATTTGACTCGTGACGATAAAATATTCATCTGAAATTTCTAATGCACGTTCGAGTGAAATTTTCATTCCACCTGGGCGGCGAATCAATAATTCGCACCTGTCTCACGTTTAATATGTTTTAATTGTGATATATAGTACATTCTCCACGATATATAATAATTATTATTACAATAAAATGTATTCGTCATGGTCACAGCCACTATATTGCTTTGCGGGACCTCACTGGAAATGAACGGCCCGCATGTCCTATGAAATAATAATAAGGTACTGAGAAATATGCGTAAACCACATACGAGTACGAGACGCACGCTGATAAACGTAACAATAATAATAGACAATAATAATTAATAGTAATTAATAGATGATGAAAAAGCAGAAAGAACGCCCTGTCGATAGTTAATTATCCGCGAATCTCCGTCGAAACTCTCTTCTTCTTCTTCTTCTTCTTCTTCTTCTTCTTCTTCTTCTTCTTCTTCTTCACATGCTCCCAAATACTTTGCGTCCCCTCGTCACGGACAGCGAGACGACGACTACGCTTAAAACGAAGAAGACTAGCCCGAAGATTGCCGTGAGGCCACGGCACCACTGCCGCTTTCGTTTGGCTTTCGCGATCGCTCGGCCTAGCCTCTCGGCCCGGTTGCCATCCAGGGTGAAGTCCAAGTGCCGATCGAAGACCTTCGCGCCCTCGTTCCAGGCCTTCTTCGCCGGCGGCTCGTCGATCGCGCCGTACGCTGAGCTCTCGTCGCTGCCATCCAGCTGCTGAAACATATCGGGTATTCTAACGTTAACAACCATCTTTTTATCTCGAGGCTATTTTTTAAAATCAAATTAACGAAGGCGAGAAGAAGCAGAATAAAGTGGAGTTCATCGATAGGAACATGAATTTCAGTGTAAAAGCTAATGATGTTATTGTCCCTAAAATTGAAAGATCAAAAGAGTGCGAAAAATTAGCCGAACCTTAATTAACGCAGGAGAAACAGGAATTTTAGTTTTTATGAAAATATGTATACCGTTCTAGGGTGAGAGAAGGAATAAATCGATTAACAGTACTTTATGATACTAGTGCGAAAAACGGATTTATCGACGAAGGGTGAAAAGTTGGCCGCATGAGCCGTAAGCAAGACAAGTATTTTTGTACAAGTATCACACAGTATTTTTGAAAACAAATGCACAAAAACTCCCCTTTTTATGCCTGCAGTGTGGCTAAAGCCAAAAATCTGCTTTCTAGCACGCTTTTTCATTCTCAAGAGCATGTGAAATACCGCAGTCGGTATCAAAAACTGCAAGGAAGGCTTTTTCATCAAAACAAAATTTTGTTCGGCCTCCACTTAATGTTAAAAATCGTTCTGTTATAACGGTTCAAATCCTACTATTCGAAAGCTTTCGAAAAAAATGAGGAGCCAAGTGTTCAATCATTGGCTTAACTGTTCAGTCATTAGTCAGTCAACCCTATGTGTAAAAAACGTTCATTGCAGTTTTAGATACCGACTGCGATATTTCACATGCTCTTTACAAAAAAATGCCACTTTCGCCAAGCCCAAAAAACACAAAAACCGAACTATTTCCGCACGCCTTCCAAAAAAAAAGTACAAATCAACGAAAATATATATTTGCGTCGCACCGTCGAGTAAACGGGTTCCCCGGCTTGGCATTTCTCCCCGCAATTCTCTCCCGTCCCAGGGTTCAATCTCCCCGAGATAGAGTGCGTCGTCCTCTTCACCCCGTCGAATTTCCCCGCTCCGCCGTCCTGCTTCCTGGCGCCCTTCAGCTCCGTCGCCTTGAATCCCTTCCCCGAATACCCTCCAATTGCTCCCGGAAAGCCGCAGTTTCCCTGCGGCACCAGGAAAACCGCAGGCGCCACATCGGCCACTTTCCTCGTGGTCTCCGACCTCGCTCGTCCCCCAAACGCCGGCTGCGTCCTCGACGCATGTTGCGCGGCGGTGAGCAGCGTTTTCCCCTCGTATGGACAATGCGAGGACGACCTGGACGACGCCGGAACGTGGAGCCACTTGGGCTTCCCGTAGACTCGCAGATTCACCGGATTCACGCCCACGGATTCCTTTCCGCCGGCGCTGGAAGACGAAGACGACAGTCGATACGTGTAGTCCTCGCAGATCCCCGAGGACGGCGGCTCCTTCGTCTGGATTCCGCGCGCGACGGTGATCGAGATGTCGCGCAGAATCTCCTCGGCCGAGAGGTCGCTTTCCGCCTCGATGACGGAGTTGAGGGTTCGCGAGAGCTCGAGGAGAACCTCGCGCGCCGACGAGGAGGCCGCGCTCGCCCCGCCGCAAGAATTTCGGTACGCGTAGGCCGAGCAGACGCAGCAGTAGCCGCAGCAGGCGTAGAGATCCTGGCGGCAGCGGTCAGGACCGACGGCCGCGTGGGCGGCGGCCACGTCGCAGTCTATCATGTCGCAGCGGGCGGCCGAGGCCGCGGAGGTGTGAATATCCCGGATATCGTCGGACATGCACGGCCATATGGGCCGCGGAATCGTCTCGGCCTCGTGGATCACCGCGAGATGACCGGGAAGACCCACGATCTGTTGTTGCTGTTGCTGTTGTTGCTGACGGGGAGTCGCGACGCTCGCGGGATTCTGGTGACGCACAAGCGAGATCCCGGTCGGGCAGCACGCCGAGGCGTTGGAGCCCCCCGAGAGCGGAGGCGAGTGGCTCGAGTAGCCGGAACTCGTGGAGGTTCTGCAGCATCGCTTCGGGTGGGTTTTCAGGGCTGTGGGACCCGAAACCAGGTGAGACACCTCCGTGTCCGCGGGGTCCAGTGAAGAGTCTATCCTGGGGATGGAAGGTAATTCGTTAGATTTCGAGGTTTGAGAGTTTGTGGAACTTGAGGAATGGGGGATTTCAAATTCGAAAGACGTGGAATATATTTTGGGGGTAAAAGTGTAAGTTGCTTTAGCGATGGAAATACTTCCCCCATGGAAAAAAAGTATATTTAAAGTATATTCAAAAGTATATTTTTGAGTATAATAAATATACTTTTTACGAAAAATTAGTTATGTCGAATACATTTTTGAATATACTTGAAAAGTATACTTGAAGTATATTGCGAAGTATATTGCGAAGTATGTGCAAAATATATATTCCATCTATTTCAAATATATATTTAATGTATGAATAGTAGATGTACCATTCACGATGTATACTCACGAACATAGCAAAATATAAGGCTAAATTGCACGCAATGTACATCTGTAAAATTTTTCATACATACGACGATGTAGTATATACATATACTTTGCTGTATGTGTGAAGTATACTCATAATGTATATATTATATATTTTACATGGACGGCACATATACTCCTGAAATATACTTTTCTACGAAAAACTAGTTATTGCACATATACTTGAAATATACTTCCCATGTATTTAAAATACATAATAAATATAAAAGATATATTTCAAGTATACTTAGAATATACTTTTTCAATACATTGAAAAGTATATTTTTAATTATACTTTTTTTCCATGGGGGTTATACTTCACTCGATGTCATAATGGACATATTACGCACGCGAAGCGTGTCCTCGTGTGAATTTCTGCCCTCGCTTCGCTCGGGTATCAAACTTCACACTCGGTGAAAAGTTGCACTCCTCCCATGTAGCGTGCTATACTTTTCTCCCGATTTCGTTAAAAAATAACCACGTTTCGTGAGTTCAACGAGGACGGAAAATAAGCTCATTTTGCTTCCTCATAGAGGATGCTTTATTTTCGTGAATTTTTTTTCGGGATTTTCATGTTAACATACTCAGAATCACCTAAAACATCGAGAAAAATGGTCTAGAAAATATGTCTGTATGTGGGTGCGTGTGCGTGCGCGTGTGCGTGTGCGTGTGCGTGTGCGTGTGCGTGTGCGTGTGCGTGTGTGTGTGTGATCCATGCATCGAAAATTCAATTGTTCATAAGTCAAGAACGGCACGATGTATCGAGCTAAAATTTGGCACGGAAGTAGAGTATTAAATCCTCTGTAATTCCCATGTTTTTTAATTAAATATATCCATGTATAAAGATTTTATGGAATTTCTAATTTTTCAAAAAAATTGCGTGATCGCTCTATCTTTCGTAAAACTTCGACAATTTAACTAAATAGTTCTTCATAAATGAAGGCACGTTCAATGTTATTTGGTTTTGAATTTCAGCGAAATCTGTAAAGCGGTTCGGGTTTTATAGCATTTTGAATTTTTCGAAGAGAAAAAACATTTTGCTCTAAATCACGTCGAATCTCAACAAATGAACCGAAATATTCAACAGTAAAAAAATATCATACAGCCCTGCTCCGTACGAAATTTGGTGATAATCTGTAAAGTCGTTCGGATTTTACGCTGTTATGAATTTTTTTTAAAACATAGATTTTCGCTGTAACTTACGGAAAAGTTATGAAAGTAATACAACATTTTGTATCTAGTCAAAATTCGATGTAACGGTGTTTGTAACGGAGTTTTCTTTGGATCAAATTTTTTTAAAGTTGCAAAGTAGAACTTTGCACATTGCTTCCTCATTCATTTTCACAAAGCTTCCTCTATTTTTTTTTCGCAAGAAGCAACTGGATGCAAATATCGAAGTTCGTATTATAATTTTATTTAGCTAATAACAATTAGAAGAACATTCGACGTAAGCTATTCCATTAACAAAAAACAATTGGTCATTTTTGTTTAATAAGAAACAACCGGATTTCTCACCATTCAGGAAAGCGTGTGCATTCGGGCTGCGTCCGACTGTGACGCTGTTGACGACCCAGTGCGACAGGACCTGCACCGTCACCGCTCGTTTGGCCACCGCTCGGAACCGTCTTACCGCCACGTTGGAGCATCCCCTGATAAGGCGCCGGCGAGTTCGCGTGCCTCTCGCGCGACTTCAGTCCTCACGGGGCGATTGAGAGCGAGAAGGGCTTCGCGGTCTACCGCATGGATCGGATGCTGGTTCGTCAAGGGCCAGAAGCCAACGCGGCATGCTCTCTCCTTTCGCGGAACGTGTCTCAGCTGCCGGGTACGAGGCGCGGGGTCCTTGCCAGAGGCGGTGGCAACACCATCAGCGGCAACCGAGTCATCGGCATCGCGGCATTCCGCTTTCGATCCTCCGTTTCTCTTTCACTCGCGCGCCAACGAAACTCCGGGCCGCTCTGCAACAAAAAAAAACGATTAATCAATCAGTCGTACACCAAAGAGGCGACGAGACTTCCGGCAGGCCGGCCCAGGTGTCGAAACTGCGGTGAAAATTAGTCGCGAGACCTACAGTTCGTTAAAACAGACTAGCTGCTCAAGGTTTATGGAATTTTTAGTATGATTTGTGAAAATTCATGCCGAGATCTCTGGTTCATTAAAACGTTAGATTCTCTGCTTAAGATTTATAGAACTTTGAGTATGATTTGTGGAAATTCGTCCCTAGATTTCTGGTTCGTTAAAACTTTAGACTTCCGCTCAAGATTTATAAGTAGAACTTTAATTATGATTTGTGAAAATCCATCCCGAGATCTCTGCTTCATTAAAACGTTGGATTCTCTGCTGAAGATTTATATAACTTTGTGTATGATTTGTGGAAACTCATCCTGAGATTTCTGGTTCAGTAAACCGTTGGATTCTCTGCACAAGATTTATGGAATTGTGAGTATGATTATTAATAGGATAATCATGGAAAACATTAATTTATCATAGATGAAACTTTTCCCTACTCAACCGATTACACCTGCTCTTTAATAACTAAAAAATAAGCACGACAACTTCCGGCAAGTTTACGGTCACTAGTTTTCTCTCAATTATTCATGTTTTCTCATTCACAGAATTATCAAAGTTCACATATTTAGAAATCTCTATGACAAATGAAAATAAAAGTAGGTATCGACTAATGATGTTCTTCTTAACTTCCACTTTTCCTCAAAATATGGACTGAATTTTCTGTAATTTGTTTTCCGAAAATTTGTCTATTCAGGATGGAATTTTTTTTATTTTCTTTAATTAAAAACAGTAGTTTTTCGAACAATGCGTTCTGCTTTTAATGGATTTTATCGGAGACTGTACGGCGGTCGCAAACTATCGGATTACAGTATCAAAGCGGGAATATTTATGGTGTCGGGTTCAGCGTTATGCAGGTCTTACGCAAGAGGCGAATTACTCCTCGCGACTGTTACCAGTGCGATAGGTGTACCCATAATTCAGTGAACATCGAGATCAGCTGGAGTGGCAGAGCCCTAGGGTAAGGCGTTCCGGGGGCCCCGGGGACTCTTGGCAAGCGTATCTAGACTATCGAGACCCCCGGCACTGTACACGAGGCGTTCTCTGTCAATTCGCCCACTCGTCCGACCTCATCGGATATTTCTTGTCAATCTTTAGATTTTAGAACGGCGGTACGAGTTGAAAGTCTACATATATTTTAAAAAATCTTTCAGGCCTCGAAATGTATGGTTAACTTTACTATACGACATATTTCTCGTTACAATGAATAATGTAACCAGCAACAAAGTTGTGGTTACATTATTTATGCTGTAGATTTATCTGCATTTAACATTCTATCAGTGTGAGACAGGATCCAGAAATTCTGAAACCTGTAACTTGAATTAGTTACTTTTAAAAATCACACAAAAAATGTGTAACCAGTGTTTTCGTTGTAAAAAATGTGCAATTTATATACGATATAGTGAAGGCCAAGAGTGAGTATTTTGAGGAAAAAGCTACTGCGCCACTTCTCTAAAAAGAAACAAAAAGTCTCGAAACATACAGCAAAAACTTTCAAGAAGTTGCCAAAACCAACTACTTAGTTGCACGAAAAATCGAACCTCCAAAACAAACCAAAGTGAGTATTTTGAAAAAAAAGCTCCTTCAAAATGTCTCCAAAGTAAATTAAAATTTTTAAAACATACAGCAACAACTCCTAAGTAGTTTTCAAATCCAACGAATCACATGAAAAACTGAAGCTCCAAAAAAAGATCCAAAGTAAGTGTTTCCTAAAAAAGCTACTGCAAATGTTTCTATAAAAAACAAAATATCTTAAAACATACAGCAAAAACTCCCAGATAGTTTGAAATCCAACAAAGTACAAAGAAAATCCAAGCTCTAAAAAAAGGTCCAAAGTTGGTATTTTCTAAAAAAAAAAAACGACTGCAAAAGTTCCCAAATAAACAAAAAATCATAAAACGTACAACTCTCAAGTCATCGATAAAACCGACTAATAACGGGAAAAATCCGCGAGAAAAAAAGTATGACTGAATTGACGGAAAACGCCTTATAGAAGACGCTTGTTCGAGTATGCGCGTGCCGTGTAAACGGTTACAAAAATAGCCGTCGTGGTTGCTCAGTGGCTGCATAACTTTCCCGCGGACGTTGTCTCACGTAGTCCACGCGTCTAGGCTCGGATGTTTCGCGCTTATCCGGGGGGGCCTACGGCGGGGTGGAAGCCGACGCGGTGCGACCGCGCGCGGAATGTCGTTGTACGCAAGAGCACCAGGACCAGGAGCAACGGGCAGGAGGCGATCGGCTCTGTAACTCGAGCAACGAGCGAAAAATACAGAGAGAGAGAAAGAGACGAAAGGGGATAAAAAAAGAGGTGCAGAAAACTCGTTACTGGCGTCACAACAGGCTCTCGAAACTGAACCGACCTGCTGATCACGAGGAGACGTAACGCGGCACCGGTCGCGCACCACCGGCGAAAACCCTCCTCGTTCCCCAGGTATTATCGACGGTTTTCGCATTCGGCAGGTTGTACGATCAAGGTCGATTGCGTCTACGCGTTGCATTGCGTGATACTCCAGGCCGTAAGGCCTGTTGTGGTCCTGAAATGTTACACTTTATCTCGTACTTTAAGAGGTTCCACGATTTTTTTTCTTCTTTTTTATATTTCTTCCACCATGGCAAAGTGTAAATTTCAATCTTGGATTAATCCTTGCAATAGATGTCATAGAAGTTAGCAACGTTGAAGCAACGAATCAGTTGTTAAATTTTTTCCTGATATAGGACGAAAATGGTAAAAAAATGTCAGGAGGAGCCGCATTAGTGATTGCAAAA
Organism: Pimpla rufipes; assembly: GCA_963932165.1. Taxonomy (NCBI): domain Eukaryota; kingdom Metazoa; phylum Arthropoda; class Insecta; order Hymenoptera; family Ichneumonidae; genus Pimpla; species Pimpla rufipes. Next base: position 8,912,742 of record OZ010638.1, read on the forward strand.
AAATGCGGCACCTCTAAAATTTAATCGCAAACGTCCCCCTTTTGCGAGGTATTTTTGTAAATTGAAAACAATAATTTCATAAGTTGGGGACTTTTCTTCCTTATTTTAGAAAGTCGGGAAAAAAATAGTACGTTACTATACAAGGGCGGAAAAATGTTTTCTCGCGAGTGTGAGCTTGCAGCACCAGCCGAAGGCGAGTGATGCAATCACACGAGTTGAGAAAAAGGTTTTCTGCCGAGTATTGTACGAAATTTTACTTTACAAGGTGCGAAATGGACGTATTACGCACGCGAAGCATGCGTAATATGTCCATTACAACACCGAGTGAAGTAAAATTGTTTTCTGTTCTGCTTTATTTAAATTTTTTCGAGTAGTTGAAATGGAAAAAAGTTCTGAGCCCGTAAAACGGTTGTTTTTAATTTACAAACACATCTCGCAAAAGGGAGACGCCTGCAATTAAGTTTTGGAAGTGCCGAATTTTTAGGGATAAGACTCTAATGCGGCACCTCTTGGAAATTTTTACCAGTGCAAGAATTACTTCAAGATTAAAATCTACACTTTGTTAAAAAACATGTTTTTTTTTTTAACTTTTTTGTATATAGTAGGCGGTCGCTCGTTCGCTCCTCGACTTCGTAGCCACAGCAGAAGTTTGCTGTAGCTGGTACGAAAAAAAGAGGAAAAAAGAAAGCGGCGAAGTTTGCTTCAATCACTCTTCAAACAGCTTGGGCAAAACCGATCGGGTGTTAAAGAAAGTTTGCCAGTTAACTCCGAACGATGGTGTAATATTTATCGAGGCGCAAGAAACGATCATGAAAGGCAGATTTATTTTTATGAAGGGCGAAACGCTGTGCGCTAAATATCTTTTTGTGAATGAGAAAAGACAATGAAGTGGAGAAAGAAAAACAGGCTGTAATTGGCCTAATGTCCTCGTAAATAAATAACATCAGCAAAGTAGGATCACAGTCTTAAAAGCGAGGACGAAGTCAATTGCATTATGTATACAAACAATGGCTGGATGTTTGCAGACCGCAAGGCCAGCCTGCTTAGCGTCGAGAAACATTAGGGGCTATTGTAAATGAAAGGAAGACGAAGAAGAAGCGAATAGTGAAGCAGATTCCCACCGTCGATGAGTCAGTCCCTCTGCCGTCTCCGTTCCGCGAGACGGATGTCGCGGCGATCGTGATTGGGACGCGAAAAAAAGGTTGCAAATTAAATCGGCATGCTTGCTAATTGTTTTCCGTCGCTTGTGAAGCTTTCTCTGTGAGAAAGTCTTCAGCCCACATGGAGGAGCAAAACTCAATCTTCAGTCATTCGCGAGGGAATTATTGAACCGTTGCATCTCTCAAATCGAACCGTGAATTAATCATTGAACCCCGATGATTGGTTTTCGAACTATTTCTTAGCGTTAAAAAAACTCGTTTTCGGTTGACCCTAGGAAATACATCGTCCACGGAGCAAACAACAAACTAAGATTTTTCTAGTAAAATAAAATAAAATGAAACAAAATAAAATGAAATAAAATGAAATAAAATGAAATAAAATGTAATAAAATGAAATAAAATGAAATAAAATGAAATAAAATGAAATAAAATGAAATAAAATGAAATAAAATGAAATAAAATGTAATAAAATGAAATAAAATGAAATAAAATGAAATAAAATGTAATAAAATGAAATAAAATGAAATAAAATGTAATAAAATGTAATAAAATGAAATAAAATGAAAGAAAATAAAAAAGTTGCAAAGTCGAACTTTGCTCATTGCTTCCTCATTAATTGCTTCCTCATAGAGGAAGCTTTGTTTTCGTGAACATTTTTTTTTCGAGATTTTCATGTTAACATACTCAGAATCACCTAAAACGTCGAGAAAAGTGGTCTAGAAAATATGTCTGTATGTGGGTATGTGCGTGCGTGCGTGCGTGCGTTATGAACATGCTGAGTTATGCTGAGTTATGAACATTCAATTGTTCATAACTCAGGAATGGCATGATGGATCGAGCTAAAAATTGGCACGCAAGTAGAGTATTAAATCCTCCGTAATTCACATATTTTTTAAATTAAATATATTCATGTATACAAATTTTATCGAATTTTAAATTTTTCAAAAAAATGGCGTGATCGCTCTAACTTTCGTAAAAGTTCGACGATTCAGCTGTATACTTCATCATAAATAAAGACAAGTTCAATGTTGTTTGGTATTGAATTTCAGCGAAATCGGAAAAGCGGTTCCGGTTTTATAGAATTTTGAATTTTTCGACAAAAATAAATTTTGCTCTAAATCACGTCGAATCTCATCAAATGAACCAAAATATTCAACAGTCAAAAAATAACATACAGCGCTGCTACGTATAAAATTTGGTGACGACCGGTAAAGTCGTTCGGATTTTACGCTGTTATGAATTTTTTTTTAAATTAAGATTTTCGCTGTAACTTATGGAAAAGTTATTAAAGTAAGTAAAAACTTTGTATCTAATCAAAATTAGATGTAACGGTGTTTGTAACGGAGTTTTCTTTTGTTCAAATTCAAAAAAAGTTGCAAAGTAGAACTTTGCACACTGCTTCCTCATTAATTCCCCTTTTTCACAAAGCTTCCTCTATGAGGAAGCCAAAGTTAATAAATAAGCTTCTTCATAGAGGTGGCTTTGTGAAAAAGGGGAATTAATGAGGAAGCAGTGTGCAAAGTTCTACTTTGCAACTTTTTTCGTTTTTCACAAAGCCACCTCTATGAAGAAGCTTGTTTATCATTTTTGGCTTCCTCATAGAGGAAGCTTTGTGAAAAACAAAAATTAATGAGGACGCAATGTGCAAAGTTCGACTTTGCAACTTTTTTAATTTGAACTAAAGAAAGCTCTGTTATAAACACCGTTACATCTAATTTTGATTAGATACAAAGTTTTGTCTTACTTTCTTAACTTTTGCGGAAGTTATAACGAAAATCGACGTTTTTTAAAATTCAAAATGGTGTAAAATCCGAACGACTTTACCGATCATCACCAAATTTCGTACGTAGCAGGCCTGTACGTTGTTTTTCCACTGTACAACAATTCGGTTCGTTTGTTAAAATTCGACGTGATTTAGAGCAAAATATTGTTTTTTTCAAAACATTCAAAATTCTATAAAATCTGAACCGCTTTACCGATTTCGTCGAAATTCAATACCATACAACATTAAATGTATCTTCAGTTATGAAGAACCATTTAGCTAAATCGGCGAAGTTTTACGAAAGTTAGAGCGACCACGCGCTTTTTTCAACAAATTCAAAACTACATAAAATCTTAATTACTGTATACATTTTGTCAAAAATCGCGCCATTCAAAGAGGGGCGACTACTCTACTTATGTGCCAAATTTGAGCCCGGTCGCTCAAACGGTTACTGAGTGAGAGGCGATTGAATTTTCGAAGCCCAGAACACACACACACACATACATACGGACATTTTTTCTAAACCATTTTTCTCGACGTTTTAGGTGATTCTAAACATACTGGCATAAAAATCTCGAAAACATTTTTTTTTCATGAAAGCAAAGCTTCCTCTATGAGGAAGCAATAAAATGAAATAAAATAAAATAAAATGAAATAAAATAAAAGGAAATTAAACGAAATAAAAAAAAACAATAAAATTAAATTTCAGCCTCGCGAACCTAATAATGCGAATAAAGCGCCAAATTCTCGAATCCCCCGAGAAAAATCGCGTTGGCCCCCCAGTACGAAGTACCAAAAATCGCCGACCATATCTCGCGAGCCTCAGGTCAAAATCTCCCCTCGCGCGGTGTTGTTAAACCGCAGAGAGGCGACACATTAGCCGTCAATCCTCTCCTCTCGCGCGACGTGATCGTCCCGCGTGATCGCGGAATTTTTCGCGGCTCCTTGCAGGCGTTTCTCGCTCGTCGGGCGCACAAAACGACGAGACGCGGAGAGCAGGAGAGGCAACGGAGTCTCGAACCAGTCCCGAGCCGACAGTGTATCGCCGTCACGACTTTCACTTCTCCGCGAACGAGGCAAACTCCGTCGGAGGCGGACACTTTGTCGGCTCGCAGGCTGCTGCTGCTGTTGCGGCTGCGGCTTGACGGTGCCTTTTTTCTTCTTTCCCAAAGCGCTAGTCGTCTAAACGCAGCGAGCCACAGTAGCCACAAGTTAAAAGAGCCACTTTCGGATCCCTCGCGTTCTCCGCGTTCTGCGCAGCCACGAGTGATTCATAACGAATCTATGCGAAACGTGCAACACGTTATTGCAACTATTGCAATATCCTCGCGCGCGGTGCAGCTGCTGATTCTCGGCTGTCCCTCTCGGAGCCGCGGCGGCACCCTGGACATCCGCTCGAGCCGAAGTGGAAGCTGCGGTGAGGCCGAAGGAACGAGTGAAGCCGAACGTGGAGTCTTTGAAGTGCCAAGAGAGTTCTAGCGTTAAATGATGAATTATTATGTATTGCCACGTTAGGCGATACATCAAAAGATAATTACGGGTGTTATGTGCCCTCACGTAGCGCCCACCGTGCGGGTCTTTCGCTCTTCCAGTGAGAATGCGTCCAACGGAGTCATAAATCATCATTAGTTTAGGAAATAAATGTTGCAGTACGGTTTTTTTTTCGTAGGTGTCATTTACTAATAATAATCTGTGGCGATTGTAAAATCATGTGTGGAATTTTGAGTAGCTGTGTAGATATCTCATTTTCAATAAAAATTGAGAGCAATGAGGAAAAAAAAATGCCTCTGTTAATTTCGTAATATATTAATCGCATTTCCCAATTTTTTCCGGAAAATTAGCATGACATTTTATTGGGCATAAATATTCTTTGCAGTCAGTAAAAAATGTACACATTATAGTATAATTACTTCATGTTACTACTACTATTAATGAATAATTACAAAACCTATTGTACCGTCGACTTTATTTCTAGAAAAATGAATAGGGTTTTACAACCCTAGCTGGGTCTCCTGGGAATATTGTTGCCGTCAGGATTGTAAATCCTCATTCATTAAAAAATAGTACATTGTGTGACTAGTGCGCGAAGTAGGCGATTCACGACGAGTGTGAAGTTTGCCGCCCGAGCGAAGCGAGGGCGGCAATCACACGAGTCGTGAATCGCCTACGCGCACGTGTCACACATACTATTTTTTTAAATACGTGCGTGCGACGAAGTTCGTCTTCTAGTGCCTGCGTAGCGGGCGCGAAGTAGTCGATTTTCGCATGTTATTGGAAAATTTATTCGCACACTCCGAACAGTACGGAAATTCGCGCACCGTTCGGAGTGTGCGAATAAATTCTTCAATAACATGCGAAAATCGACAATTTCGCGCCCGCTACGCAGGCACGAGAAGACGAACTTCGCACGCACATATGTCAAAAATAAATGTTTCAGTACGGTTGGTTTTGTAGGTTGGATTTAATAATAATAACCTGTGGCGATTTTAAAATGTCGTGTGAACTTTTGAATAGCTGCATAGATACTGCATTTTCAAAAGTTTGTGTATGTATTGCCGAGAGTATGAGAAAGAGGTGGAAAGGCAAAGTCGAATGAATGAAGGTGTGAAAATTGACGAAATTGTGATCGGTGAATGAATGTGATTAGGAAATTAAGAAGTATGTTACAGACCAAAACAAAGGTCCTAAACATAAAACATGATATATTCTTAATGCCCTAAAGAGCGAGAATGGCTAAATAAAAAAATATATTTACTGCATTTTCAATCAAAAAAATTGTGAGCGATTGCGAAAAGTACAGAAGACAAATTGTCCTCCCTTACATTCGTAATGCATTTCCCGCATTTCTCCATGTTTTCAGAAAAATCACCGTGACATTTTATCGAGAATAAATATTCTTTCCAGCCATTACAAAATCCACACACAATATTATAATTACTCCGCGTTACTCTTACCAACTAACAATTACAAAACCAATTGAACCGTCAACATTATTTCCAAAAGATTTCGGGATTTACGACTCTGTGTCCCACATGGCGCCGACAGTGCAAATCTTTCTTTCTTTCTTTCGCCAAGCGAGCACCGCGCGTCGCGTTGCGCCGCGATGATGGGGGAATAAACGAGAGATGAAGCCTCGTTCCCCGTGAGCTCGCGCGATATCTCGCGCGGGTGCCGAACGCACGGCGCTTTCGCATTTCGGAGGCTCGTTTGCGATCAAGGTCGATTCGCAGCGAGCGGCGCGGTTCCCGCTCCTCGATGTTGTGTGCCCCGCGTGGCCTAGAGTCCCGCATCTCCCGTCCCGTCCCGCGCTCTTCCATATCGTCAAGACATCTCTCGTGCGCTCAGCGCACCCGAAGGAAGCCCATTAATATCGCCGACTTTCACTTCGGGACCCGATCGCGCGCCGCGCGCTCCCAGCTCCTCGGGTCTTACGCGCGCGCGCGAATTACACTCTGGGAAATATCTCCGGCTCTTTGTATTACCTACGTACGACAAATTTCCACGGGGCCGACTCGCGATTGCGGAGACCACGATGCGCGAGCCCCGAGCGTGAGCTGCAGCCCCGTGGATTACGCACTTGATGCTGATGTACGTGCTCGTGATTGCGAACACCGTTGCTTATCGTGACGGAGACTATCGTGGGCCAATCGCCGGGGGAGACAACGTGACAAGCGGATAAGCTTCGACGTCTTGAATTCTGAAAAATGTGGTGATTTAAAAAATTGTAAAATTGCGCGGTAAAAGTGTTGAGATATTATTTACGGACTGTTTTGTAGATCCCAATTAAAAATTTGTAGCGTTGGTATGTATAATTGAGCAGCTAAAATGTTTTGGAAAATTCAAGTGGAATTGAAGGCTATCGTGGGCCTATCGCAGGGGGAGACGACGTGACGAGCGGATAAGTTTTGACGTCTTGAATTCTGAAAAATTTGGTGATTTAAAAAATGGTGGAATTGTATGGTAGAAGTGTTGAGATACTATTTATGGCTCAAGTATAGATTTCGAATAAAAAATTGTAGTGTTGGTAATTTGATTGAGCAGCTGAAATATTTTGGACAATTCGTCTGAAATTGGAGTGTCAAGATAGCTTCTGTTTACCGACCATTGTTTTCAGCATCTCGAGAGGTGAATTGACAAAAACGATTAAATCAATCGATCTCTTCGTTCTCAGTACACAAACGATAGAAAAATAATGAACTGTTTACCTTTTATTGGATGGATGATTAGAGATAAACTATAAAGAATTTAATTGTGGAAATTTTGGAGTTTTTCAAAAACGAATCAAAAGTTATTGATGCCAAAATTGAGTCAGATGTTATTAAAAATTAATCCAAAATATTTGCAAAAAATGGTCTGAAACATAAAGTTAGCTTTTATTTACTGATCATTATTCCCGGTGTCTCGTTTAACAAACACCTACGAGTCACTCGATGATTCC